>JAWZYV010010002.1:600000-1033735 GCA_038373885.1 Cheiracanthium punctorium
TAAGAATAAAATTTGCCATCGCTAAGTGCTGTCTGGAATATTATCACTTTTCCCCAGTTGTAATGAAGATACAGGCTAATTTAAGTAATAAACCTCCTTCATCTCACTTACAAGCAAATATCATTAATTGGTCTAAATAAGCTATATCATGATTCAGAATATACTACGCATACGTTTAAGTAAATTTTAAATTCTTATATATATGTATTTTTAAAGCTATAATGTCCTTTATTGTTATGAATTTTTTTTCTAACAAAATGCAATTAATAATTTTATTTAATAAAACCTTATTTAATTGGACATTGTTAAATCATTCATTGCGTATGTGGTAACATGAACAGTAAAATATCTTATATGAACATTAAATTATTATAAACTTAATTATTATTAATTATGGATTTTAATGAACATTAAAATATCTCAAGTCTAATTTTTAAAGAAAAACATAAAATTAACCATTTGATCGCAAGTATCTTTTATCTAAACCAATAAGATTAATATGTGTTATCATTAATTAAATGTTATGAAATGTTTATCATAGCTAAAACATTTAGAAGAATTACCAAATCAAGCCATTTAAAAACATATTTTGACACTTGGTAGTCTTCAGCAATACTAGTCACAGGTTCCTTTCCTTAAAGCAACATGGGCATTCCGATGCTATCAAGAGATGCATTCGTCATGGAATTTATGATGATAAAAATTATTATTTTAATTGATTTTAATGATGTTTATCCTATTTTAAAATTTTTCTTAACACATCGTTTTGTTAATTGCAGGATGTAACCTTCAGTGCCATAAAAGCTGCCATGTTAAAGTTGAAAATTATTGTTCAAATAGTTCTATAAATTCCATGGAAGTGTACGTATATCTTTTCAATTTATAATTTTCATTTTCTTAACTCATATTTTTAAAAATAAAATTATAACTCAATTTTGGTAATTTTTTTCAGTGAATACATTCATGATCCCAAGGGAGCAACACCAAAATCTATATAATTATTTTCATCAATTCTAAAGTTAGACTTCAACTTCCATCTATGGCTTTTTACACAGTAGAAGCTGCAGTTTTTTCAAGTCTTTCATAAAATGTATTTTCAACAACTTAAAACCCCTGTTGTATCCATCTTTATCAGAGGGTTACCAGAATATGTATATACATACATTATGCATCCAGATTTGTTGCTTATTGGCTTGGCATTAAAAAAATGCAAGCAAGTGGCTTAATTTAACTATCTGTTACAACATGTATTGTAGAAAAGTTATTAATGGAATGTGATATAGATAAGAAGCCTTTGAATGGCTTTAGAAAATTTGTGTATTTATCTAAGACAAATGACTTTAACATGCCTGTTATTATAAGCTCTTTTTCATTTAAAAAGATATTTGATTATGCTGTTTTTGCTGGAATATTAAATGCATGATTATTTTATTTATATTGAATTCATAGGCACGACCAATCACAGTGTGACTCTGTTATTCAGAATTAATCTTTATTGACGAATAATCTATAATTTTCTAATCCTTTTGTTTATTAATATGTGTTTGTGGCCAAAATTCATAAGATAAACTAATTGATTACTTAGTAGTTAAAACATAAATTCTATAGTACTTCTGAGGGGGAAGCTTTTGAAACTACTGTAGATTGTAATATTGCATTATAATTTTATGTTTAAACTACTATGAAATAAATCCATGTTTTTAAATCAATTGCTGATGATCTGAAATAGTTTAGTCAGGGATGACAAATCGGATTTTAACAAAGTGCCAAAACTAAACTAAATTCAAATGGATTTTTTAAGTATTGTCCCAATTATTTCATTTATTTATTGCTTATTTTTATTGTTACCTCAAAGTTTTTGGTATGTCTGCAAAATTTTCTGCCATGCCAGAAACACATTGGCATGAGTGCCAAAACTTGACACATATGCCATATATTTGCCATCCCTGATTTAGTCAATTCTGGAAGTGTCAGAACATTATTTTACAGTTATGAGCCTACATGTTATGAGGTAGTCTGCATACTGTATTTTCTTTTCCATTTATTTGCTACTTTTAATATTTAGTTAATTATAATCAAAATAAATTTAGTCTTTAAGTCTCTAGGTTAGTGACTTATACATTTATTTTCAAATAATGTGTTTTGATCAAAACTTAATATGTGCTTAAAATTAAAATAATAAATATATGCACAGTTATACTTTTGATAAAAACAAACTCCACTATGTCTTTGTATTTATTAAACCTATTTATAAGAATGGGACTTCTGTGATGTTTAGTGCAAATGCTGTAACTTGAGAAAACAAGCAGGACATAAATTTAAAAGCCAAAAGCAAGAGCTTTATTATCATCATAGTTAGAATCTGGTAACCCTATTAGTAAAGCTTATAAATCCATTAACACTTTGGAGAATTTTCAATGTGCTTTAGACAATTACTGTTTGTATTCAATCATTCAAATTTATTGTTATTTCTGTTTCATTTAATTGTCACATGTTTTTTTATTTTTGTTCCTGAAACTTTTATGATGTTTATTATTAGAAAATTATTGACAATCGCCATATGTGATGTGTTATGTTTTAGTATAAATATTGACTATGTTCCTGTATTTTTATAGAGCTGACTGTTAACATAAAGTACTTATTTACATACAAATCATTTTAAATTATGTTGTGTTTTTAGTATTTCAATCAGATTTTATTATATGTTTGAAGAATAATTTGTATAGATAATTGTGACTTTTATTTCTAAGTGTCAAACATGTTTTTCTGTGGAGAATATAGTAAAAAATCAAATGGGAAATGTGTTGTATATGTTTGAATTAGAGTGTATTTTGTTTTCTTGTCTGCAGAAAGATGTTTCGTTCATACTTTTCTTTCTCATTTCCAATAAAAGTGATAACCCAATTACCTTATTGTACTGTAATAAAAGAAAAGAGTTTCAAATTTAACTAGTAAAATTTCTTCATTTGTGATGTAATGTAATACTTTAAGGAATAATTTTTAAATGTCGTAAATTTAAAATGCAGTAGACACCAGATATAATATACTCTCTCATAAGACCTTAAAATGTAATGTTATTATATAATAATAAATAAAATAAACAGATTTATAATAACTGGTGTGTGCTGTACATGCAATATATTTTTCAGATCCATTTAAATTATTAATTTAACACTGAATTTACTGTTCATAAGTTCTCTTGTATTTTTACTAAAATATAAATTTGTGTAATACTAAATAATGAGTGTATTTAAAAAGAAATGTTTATGTATTCAAGAATTACATTGTGCATAAATAATAAATAAAACTTTTGTCTTAATTTTTAATTCTTCCTTTTTCATTTGTGCAAACCTCAACAATGACCTCGTAGCATGAAAAAATAAATGATGTACTTGGTGTCCCATAAATATTGCCCAAACTCTGCTCAAGCAGATTCACGGTTGGGAGTACATGCAAAGTGCCCTGAGAACTGTACCTGTATTGGAGATGGGCTCATGAGAAAATTTCTTTATTGAACATAATCCTTGTAAACAGACTTTAAAATGTGATTCATGGGAGAAATAAACTAATTATTATTATTTGATATACTTGAATGTAAAGAATAAAAGTGTATTAAGAATTTGCTGTTATATTTGTGTCTTTAATTTGTGTGAACAGCAAAATTATGATATTCTGTCAATGAAGTAATTGACTTTATTTATCTATGAGCTCAAATTTCAGACTTGGGCTCCAACTTAAATAATATTGTTCAGGCTTGAATTAAAAGTTCTTGGGCTTTAAAAAATAAGCCCGAACTCATCTCTAACCTGTTTGACTCAGAGTTTTCAAGGAAAATTGAAAAACAAAGCATGACATCACATCCGGTGCAAGGAAAAACATTTATGGACACATCAACAGCAGTATTTGGTATGGCCACTATGATTGCCAGATCTCACACCATTGGAGTTTTTCCTATGAGGCCATCTGACTTGATTTGATTTTGGAAATATGAATGATTATCTACACAAGTGATCTAGGCTGAGAGGTGATATCCCATTGTGGGGAACTTTCTAAAGAGTCCTAACCAGTATTTACACAAAGTTTCTGAGAAAACCATGGAAAACTCCAAACGGCAGTCAATGAACGATCAGTTCATTGACTGATTGTTCAATGAACGATCGTTCAGTCTATGAACGATCCGGGTTTGAACCAGGCACTTTCAGTCGCCCAGTCTAGAGCCTTATGCACTCCTACACAAGTGACTACACAAATGAATTTAGTTGTGCATCTGCATGCTGCTTGTACTTCAGTGGATACTGCACTGCTGTGACATGTGCAGTCATCCATTGCACGGCATACTCAAGCCTGCTTCGATATGCATGGTGGACACTTTGAACTTATGCCATTATAATTTGCAAAACTGCTGTTGATGTGTCAAATAAAGTATTTTCACCTTGCACTGGTTATACTTTGTTTTCATATTTTTCTCAATAACTATGGGTCGTACAGGTACAAACTTTTGATCATTTTTTATGCACTCCCAATGAGGAATTTGGCTGTGCAGAGTTTAGGCAGCATTTGTGGAACACCCTGTGTATATATTTGAGAAACAATTCTCATAAAATTAATAATAATAAAATCAACTGCTTTTGGTCTAGATAAGTAAAATTTAGACTTAAGTTTCATTGATTTACACAAATTCATATTGTAACCCTTGATGGCAGTTATAATTTTTCTTTTCTAGATGATAGCACAGATCCATGCAAAAGAATTCACTGGTTTCATGTTTTAATCTGATATTAGATGCTAATACACTTTTTAACTCCTTAATGTGCTGTGGTAACATTGTGTAACTATCAAATTCAAGCAATTTCACAATTGGTCACAAAAAATATATAACTATTAATCAAATTTTCTAACTTTGTTTCACAAATCATAGATCTTATTTTCTCAAAATACCTACAAATGGCTAAAAAACACATGTGAATCATTCACTTTTTATAGTTATATTTAAGAAAAGGTTAAATCTTTTATAAAATTAATGTCAGATATTGAACTAACACCACTGACATCTTCAAAATAGAAAAATGGAATGAAAGTGCTTGTCTCTCAAGATGTTAAATTGATGACAACTTCATATTTTTTCATGATGATTTAGGTGAATTTCCAAAATATATATTGAGGAAATTCATTAAACCACATGCTGTAAAAGCTGTACTAAAATAATCTATGTGCAGTAAATTTCACTGGTGGAAACTAGTATACATAAGCAAGAAACAATAATTGAAGTAAAAGAATCTTAGACCTTATTGCAAGTACCAGATATACATTTTGAATTCAACACAGCAAGGCAGTATTCGTGTTTTGAGGTAAATAACTCTGCTTTTGACACTTACCAATCAAATGAAAGCTTAAAAATCCTTTTCGTGATTTGTTGTGTATGACTGAAGATAGCTACAACTCTTTTAGGTATCTTAACAGCTAATACTGTATTCTTGACTTGTTAAGCCTTCCGAAGTTAAGTTCAGCAATACCACAAACTTGAAAATGAACTTCATGTCGATAAAATTTAAGAGACCTTTAGTTAGCATATCACACTTGATAGTACAGGTTTCTAATGAAAATCTGTGAGTGAAGTATAAATGTAACACATTCTACATAGCAATAATTTACATTTTTAGACAAGCATTTATTTTATAACCAGCTGTATTTTATTCAGTAGACATACATAGTTTGTAAACAACTAGTATTACTTAGCAAACTGAATTAAATCTCCATATGCATGTCATTATAAATATTTGCATAAATTTTTTCAGACGCTAAAAGAATTTTTTAAGAAATCAAAGTTAGCTGCTGTTATCTAGACCTGATTGTGAGTGAAAGAGATAAATCCTGAAATAATGCATTTAATGATGCATATTTTGAATTAAGAAATCAGCCAAATGATCACAAGAGATTTTGAAACAAACAGACAATTAATGTATTGTAGAAAATACTGAGAGAGTATGTTATAATTTTCATTTACTATTCTGCAGTAGTTGATGAAAAGTGAATGACTTGCTGTGTTGGTAAGTAAATATTTCATTTTCAATGCAGAGATCATCAATCAAATGCAGATATTTTAGAGTTGATTCTTAAGATCAAATCTACCTAACTTCTAAAACTTGTAAGTGTATTTTAATACCATAAATTTGTATCCAAGCAAGCTAACATGGGAAAGTTACTTTCTGTCATTGGGGTTTGAGGTAAAAGATTTGATGTGGAAGAATGACTTTTTAAAGGTTGTCAGATTAAATGTGAAAGTTGCGAAAGTTTGCCACTTTTTGGTGATTTATCACCAAATTTGGTATAAAAAAATTAAGTTCCCCAAATTGGAGCCAGCTTAGCTATATCTTCCATGTTTGTCAAGATATTGCCTAACCCCACTGTTTACTTAATTGGAATATTGGTGTCTATATTCATGTAAATAAAGGTGATGTATACGTAGAATATGCCTGGTAAGGATTAAAACAGTTTTAGTAGGCGATTTTAATATAGATTTCAATTTTGAAGAAGTATTTTATAAAACAAGATAGACAAATACACACACTCATGGATTAGGATGCACATTTGAAACAATATTTAGAAAGATCAAGTATAGATAGAATATGCCTAAAGAATATTGTAAAACAGTTTTTAAGGCGATTAAATCTAAAAATATGTTTAATATTTATTTATTTATTTTCCATTTGTATTTCTTGGTTTAACAATATCCATTCCGTGCAAAGAACGGGTACTTCAGCTACTTTAGCATAATTTAATAGTTACATTTTGTGGATTTTTGTTTGGATTATTTTTTTGTCCATATTTCTCATAACAAATTCTCTTGGTAAAGACAATTACTGTTTAATAAAGCTATAAATTGCTTTGAAATTATTATGTCCTCTCTTAAATGGATATTATTCTTCCATGATTTTGAATAACATTAGCTAATTTTATTTTTAGCTTGATTAGCATCTCTAAAACATAACTAACAAATGTAGTGCTGCCAGCAGGTCTTTTATAAACAGCACATAATTTCTGACTTGGTCCTTAAAAGTTGGGCATTCGGCTTTTTGAAAGGCTCTCTCTACCATACCATTCGGAATTTTATTCCAGGAGTCCAAGATCCACTCGCAAACTTCGGTATAAGTTGCTTTACGGATCCGGCCTCCTTTTGTAAACGTATGATTTTCTGCCGACATCCACGATTCCCTGTGATGACGCATGCGAGCTTTAAATGCCGATTTATACACAAATCCAGAGGTTACAATATTTTAGTCAACCCACCAGGTACTACTGCCAGTCTTGTTTTCTCTGATACTAGAAATTTTTTCGTTTCGTTTGAAAGGTGCGTTTTCATCGAGTCCATGATCAGTAGACAATTTTTTTGAAAAATGAAATTCGGTCTTTTACTCCAACATTTTTCTGCCCATTCCTGCATAACGTCCAGGTTCATCCAGCCTTTTTGATTTGCGAGCACTACTATTCCCTAAGAGAAATTTTCTTTAGGAATTGTTTTCCTCTTAAAAATAACAATCGGAGGCAATTTATGACCTGAGGATAAACATGAAAGCACCACGGTAAAACTGTTTTTCTCATTCCCTGTTGTAACGATAGGGACAGACTTCACACGAACAAAATCTGCTGAGTGAGATGCAGGCATGTCGAACGATATGGGGACCTCATCCATATTCCCTATCTCCGATGGCTTCAGTGCATAGTTTTTAATCTCTTCTTTCACAAACTTTAAAAACGAAGTTTTCTTCTCTTCCCAGTCTTCGGGCAATTTCTGGCCAACACTTGTCCGGGCTCTCATGGTCAGATTATTTCTTTTAAAAAATCGGTTGCACCATGATGGTCCACCTCTAAAATCGGCCAGACCATTCTCTGCTGCCATCTGCTTCGCTTTTATTCTTATTAAAACAGTTGATAAAGATCGACCATTTTCCCTTTGATTCTCAATCCAGTCACAAAGCTCTTTTTCCAATTCTGTGCTTTCAGTCCGCGACGTTAAGCTCGTTTCTCTCTCGGCATTTTCAACAGTATTTCTTCCTGCTTTCGCCACGTTTTTCATCCACATTCAGCTCTCGTGCTACTTGTCTATTGCCGTTCACTTTTGCTAATGAGATAGCGTTTAATTTAAACTTTGCTGTATAACTTCGCCGCTTAGAATTGTTCGAAAACATAACGGAAAATAATCAGTATCGGAGCAAGAACACTAATAAAATGAATAAAATCGAACGAAGAACGTGAAGTAAAATTAATTTGAGTTGTTGCCAGACGCGAATATGCATATTTTGTAATGCTGAAAAAGATTTGGAACATAGAGTATAATTAGACGCCTATAGGTAAGGTTTAGCACTTCGATGCGATTGGATGCGATGCCCGATCAAAGTAATGTTTTTTGATTCTGAAAAATGTTACTATACGTAAACACAGTGATGGGTTTTCGCCATGCCAGACTTTTATAGGAACGGAAAAAGATCATGGATTATTTTGTTCCTTAACCAGATTTAAGGTTGGTTTTTTTTTGGAGGGGGGGGGTTAAATGATCAGCTGTAACTTTGGAACTACTTACAAGCCGCACCCAGTTATTGGCCGCATTTTTGCTTCCGAAAAAGAAAAATATAGTTTAACGCCACGGCGTTATTACCGGAAAATACGGTATATATATATTTTTCCTCATTGCATTATTAATTCATTTTTTTAAGTTAAGAGAAAACAGTGTTTCTACAGACCTGGAAAGTCAGGGATTTGGGGAAAAAGTCAGGGAAATTTGAAGAAATGGAAGAATATTTGAATTTTGCGGCAAAATAAAAAAAATACTACTTCCTGTTTGAACCTAATTGTAGAAATTGTTTTATTTTCATTTTCTTATTTAACCTTATAAATAATTTTAAAATGTGTCCTTTATTAACATATCTTGTTCAGTTGAAATATTCTTAATTTTATCCTAAATTATTATCAATATGGCTTTTGTTAGAATCCAATGATGTCAAATAATATTTTTGTGTGTATTGATTTTATTATTATTATTATTATTTGTAAAAAAGGGGCAAAATATATAAAAAATTATTAATTAAAGGATGTAATATTAAAAATAGAAACACAAAATTCAGGAAAGCATGCTAGATAAAAAGTCAGGGAAGAGCATGATAGATGCCAGGGAAAAGTCAGGGAAGCAAAAGCTGTGAAATCTGTAGAAACTATGGAAAAAGAGAAACTACCATTATTATAAGGAAATTAAAGTTTTTCTCATGAGCTAAATAGTTTTTGCTGCTAGCTTATGAAAGCTCGCAGCATTTTTTATTGCCAGCTTCAGAATCGTATTTCAAGCCCTGGTAACTGTGCGAGGATACACACAAACACACAGTACAGTGCTGTTTATACATTTATTTTTTTTTTTTTTTTTTAACCAGAATATTACTTCATAGATTTTACACTGAAAACAAAAAGGAATTTTAAAATGAAACATTTACTTAAAAGCGAATCGTACTATACTGTATCCAGGGCTTATTCCAGGCCGGGTCAGTGAGGTGCACCACCCTAATGCCTTTTCAGAAAAAAAAAAATGCACCCTAATGCCCTTTGATTCAAGTTAACACCACGATGACAAAAAACTAACCCTTCTTTGACCTTGAAGATTTTTTGTTTCTTTCCATACATATATTTATATATTTTAAACCTCCTCTGCAAGGTTTTTCTTTTTTGCTCTTTTATCAGTTCAGCTGAGGCTACAGTTTGTATCATGATTTCCTTTCTAATTATTCCAATATTGCCATTCTATGTAGGTGATCAGCTAATTGTTAAAATCACCAGAAGAATACTTACAATGGCTGATAATCCAGAAAAAAATTTAGCTATTGTTGTTACCTATTTTCAAATTTTGATCAACTGAAGTATTATGAGCTGAGTGTTAAAAATTTACCAACTTCACAATAACCCCATTTACATGCACTAAAATGCCAGAACTTCTCCACTTTCTACCCCACATCCCTTAAGTGGGGAAAACACTGGCACTCTTCATTTAATAAAATTTTTATAGATGATTCTTAACAAGCTGATTAAATAAATCTAAGATTGGCTTCTTATGCAAAATGCTTACTCAATCAAACATTTTCTTGCTTGTTAGGTATATTTGAGCGATTGTTTTTGTTATTATAAAGAAAAAAAAATATCCAAAAATCTTTTAATGAAATATTGTCATTAACTTAACTATTTATTTATTATATGCATTAGTATGCTATTTCATAAATAACAACATTGTGTTTTTTTGGCTATCAAATGTTTATATTTCTCTGAGCGACCACCTCTCTTAACAACTGATTTTTTGTGTAACGAAGGGTGGTTGCTCCCAAGAAGTTTCACTGCATATGTATGTGTGTATATATATATTAAAGATGAGTTCGGGCTCGTTTTTTGAAGCCCGAGGACTTTTAATCCAAGCCCGATCAATATTATTTAAGTCGGAGCCCGAAATTTCAGCTAAAGATAAAAAAAATAAATTCAATCACTTCATTGATAGAATACAATAAATTTTGCCGTTTGTGCAAATTAAAGCAAATATAGTTGCAAACTCTCAATACACTTTCTAATTCTTTATATCCATGTTTATCAAATAGTGTCAGATCTAATGACTAACTAAATAATATAACCCGTACATCGATATAAGAGCTTCACGCACCTTCTAGGCACCTGTGCTGCTATTTTTTTTTTAATGAGTACTTTTATTTTCTTCATGAATCACTTTTTAAAATCTGTTTCAGGAGTATGTTCAATAAAGGAGAAATTTTTCACGAGGAGCCCAAGCCCGAATGCAATTGTGAATTACAGAGCCCAAGCCCGGTTCGGGCCCGGGCTCATCTCATCTCTAATATATATATATATGTAATGATAAAAGGTATTGGTTTACTAGTTGGGTATGTTCAAGCGGTACTTCACGTAAGTTTACTTCCTGTCATACTGCCACGCGCGTCTGAGCTATGTTTTTATTTGTTATTGTCAGACATCAGGCCGTCGATTCGAGTCTTAGATGTACACGTGCCTCACGCCCTTAGCCCGGATGCGTCACGTGGTAATGTGTGGTTCGATCAGAGATAAGAGAGAGGAGTGTGTCTTCGCAGACCACGGGGTGGTGAGCGTAATACTCCGCACATCGAAATCGGGGACTTCTGCACTGGAACGCTTATGTCCACGCTGATTCTGTACCGTCTCCTTCCCCTCTCATTCAAATGTACTAATGTAATGTTCAATAACCTATACTGCTTAACTCTGAAGCTACTGAATATCTGACTCTCATATATAATATATATACAGTAGAGAGCAGAATCAGCACAGCTTGGACATGCTTGTGCGATTCGGGCCATACAATTCATCTAATCATATTATACATTCGATTTAAAAGAATCAATTACATGAAAAAAACAGTCAAAGTATTTCACTTATATTTTCACATTAAATACAAAAGCATAGGAGAAAAAAGAAAATATTACAAGAAGACTAGCAAAGCAAATGGTTTCAAAATTTCCTTTTTCTAATTTTGAAAGCATATTCTATGGTGATTTGTTTTAAAATATTTTTTTTTTTTTTTTTTTTTTGCTTTCAGTTTTTTTTCTTTTCTTTCTTTCTTTCTTTATTTATTTTTGCAAATTGTATATTATCATTAATTCTTGTTTTGTTACAGAACTTTGCTGTTCTAAAAATTTAAGCTACTCTTCTCCTAACTTTAAACTTTTATCAAATGGATTTTATTATTATTATTACCCAAGTTTTCATCATCAAAATCATATTTATCTGAATTCAAGACACTTTTAAACAATTTCATCACTGGTGGATGACTTCTAATTTCATTATTTACATCAGAGAAGGTGTGCGGATTTCGGACGTTTGCGGATTTTTGGCTCTCGACTGTATATATATAATAGCTAAACTTGCTTAATATGGAATCCCAAGTAAAACCTTATGTCATAGCACATAATAACAAATATAACACTGAAACCATGAAATAATAATTCATAATCCAGAGGCTATAGATATTGTAAAATATATACTAGCTGCGTACCCATTCTTCATGCAGAAGGAATCAAATGTTGTTCTTACTTATATAAGTGAAATTAATTCCATCTTTACTAAATTTCAAGATGTGAGAAATTCTTTGACTCATGACATGAACTTTACCTTACAGATACTCGAGATCAAGGATGTATTTCAGGTGTGTGTGTATAGATCCTTCTGCTATATCCATCATAATTTAAAAACATTTACTTTCCAGTTGTTGGCAACTTCTAAAAACTTCATTATTAAAATACCTACCATCGGTGTGTACACGAAAACATCTATTATTAAACTGATATAGCGTGTATCAATGTCTTATACATATCTTTGAAAATACATGTAAATATGTAATATATTCTACATTTTAAAGATGAGTATATAAGTTTTTGCAGCCATGTTTAAATGTTTACATAATTACGTGCCTATGCCACCATGGTCACAACCCCCCACTGAAATTAGGATTTTTATTACTAAAATGATAATGATGAAGTCTTTTTGTGAAAAATTCTGTCATTTTTACCATTTGGACCCCCTTTGAAATTCTTTTCTGGATATGTCCCTGTTTGAGATACTAGTGTAACTGCAAAATAACACAAAAGCTATGTCAGTGTTAGTTGAGATCAAACAGAACGTAAACAGTCTTTAGCAAACAAATCTATTCGCTATCAAAGTGCTTCTGCAAGATACTTTCGTCTTCCTGGTTTAAGTTCTAAAACGTTACATGGTGTGGACAACTGTTTTATTTTTTCATCTAATTCCTAAAGTGTAAATGATGTGTAATCTCAGTCATTCTGCAGAACACTTTGGTAAAACTTTACTGTATAAAATAGTCTTAAAATATTCTTGATACATACCTGCCAACATGCAATTTTTGAAAATCTTACAATACCACGGTGTCACGCAGTAACGCAATAAATATGCCTACCAGGGTCGTAGCCAAGGGGGGGGGTTAGGGGGGTCATAACCCCCCCCCCATGAGAAATTTTTTGCCATACAAAATGTATATTCTTCACTACATTATCACACATATGTATACATATATATGAGTTGCAGTAGTCATAACCCCCCCCCCATGAAAAATTTCTGGCTACGCCCCTGATACCTACTGAAGATAAAATGTAATCAAACACAATTTTTAAAATTACTATTCAGATTTAGTACACTATTTTTAATACATATGCACATATAGGAAAGGAGGGGCATTTATTTGGTATCTTTAGAGTACAAATGTTCATAAGTAGCTGATTTGGCTGCTTTTAAAAAATCCTTATCAAAGTCTTCCTCATAGCAATGGCCTTTGAGTTTACTTTTTGCAATTAAAATGTCTTCCAAAGTTTCATTAGACAAAAAATTATGAAATAGTGTTCTATTTTTCTTAACACTGCTAAACAAACCTTCACGAGCAGCATTACTGTGTGGTATAGTCAATATGCTTAGCATAACATTCGATCATATTTAAATTTCCCACTAGCAGCTGTTAATTTTTTCAATCTCAATTTTTAGCCCATTTTTTCTTCTGGTTTAACTTCCTCGGGCAAATTATCAATTTGCAAAATTGAGATTGAAGCTCATCCCTGACTTCATCTACTGGCTTGCAAACATCATTTCCACATACTTCATGTGAGTACATATTTGGAAATAAATTTAAAAAATAAACTATATCTGAAAATGATTTGGCCTCACCATGGCACAAGTGGTTCTGCCACTGAAAATGGTAGATGGCTGAAGTGTGAAGGTCCCGGGTTCGGGTCCCATCGCGCGGCTGTCGATCCGGAGTTTTGGTAGGTTTTCTCCAGATGTAACGAATACGCGTTAGAACCCCTTAGAAAGTCCTCCTGCCAAGGCATCCCCCCTGGCTGATCGCCCTAGTGTAGCGTTGCCATAATCACACACAACAACAACAACTGAAAATTATTTGTCTGCAAGATTATGTATGTTTGATACTTAGCAAGATTATTCATGTTTGATACGCAATTTTGATGTCGGTCCTATACAGAGCAAAAAGCAAAATTGCATCCCCTTCACGATTTGACGATACACAGATATTCCTTTGTAAAAGAATCAAGGAAAACTTTATTATATTGTTTTTTCGACATTTCAAATTAATATTTCACAATTTCAAACTACACTGGACAATTTCATCAACACGTGTTTGTGATTGAAAGTTGTTCTTGCGCTTGCGCTTACGGATGGGAGCCAAGCGGTATTGGAAGGGAGATATTTCTAAACGAATGCGCATCCACCTCCGTGCATGCGCAGCAGCAAACTTTGCCAAAGCGTGGACCCTCGGCATATCGATTACGAACGCTCCCATCCCACTTCTCCTAACACGTCACAAGCCAAGCCGCGGGTGGGAGGGAGAAAAAAAATCTGTGAGCCAATCATAGCTTTTGGAGATCGGAGGGAATTCCTATTTTCCCACTCGGGTTAACAGTAGGCCCGTTTACATGTGAAAATGAAAAATCCCGGGTTAAAGCGGAGTACAGGGAAAATCTCTCAATGCATCATGGGAAAGCGGGGTTGACTCTGCATTAACCCTCCTTTCGACCAGGAATCTTTCTACCCCGCATTTTTTCCCCTAAGTAGGGGAAGCGGGGTAGAAAGCAGTGCAAGTCCCGGGATTTACTCCGTATTTTTGCACATGTAAACGGGCCCAGTAACAGCGTATCAGTGGAAGAAGGCAGAAAAGGTAGGGGAGAGGGGAGTTAGCGTAAATATGGGAAATAAAACGATCTAGTGTTTTTACGTTCGACGTAACGTCAATTGGTGATTTAAATTTTAAAATACTCAACAAAACCACTAAATTTTGAAACATAGTAAATAAAGTCACATTAGCCTAAACTTTGCCAAAAAATCGTACAATTTTGCCTTGCGGCCGTATAACCGTACAACTAAGCTAAAATCCGTACATTGTACGGCCAAACCGTACAAGTTGGCAGGTATGTATGATATCATAGCCATAGAAATGTCTACATGAACACTCATTCTTTTGTGAACTTTTTGGCAATCATGGCTGTTGTAAAGTAAACTCTAATGAAGTAATTTTTCTGCAAAGTGCGTTATCCTCACTAAGTTTTTGATGCAATTTCAAATTCCCTTACGATTAGAATTTAAAATAAAAAATTAATTTCATTTTTATCATAATAGTTACCATAGTAACAAAATCCATTACCAAAGATATAATTAAGGTGAGTTGCAGCCTTCCTTCCCCACCCAAAATTTAAATTTTTGTTAATAAAATGTCTTTTTGTAAAAAATTCTGCCTTTATCAATGTTCGAAACCCCTCCAAATTTTTTTTTCTGACAACCCTGTCCATTATTACCACTTAAGCTGCCTAATTCAACAATGAAATGAAAGCCATGCTTATTTTTAGAGTTCTCAGTTTAGGAAAATGAAAATACATATTATGAAAAAAATAAACATTACTGCAGTTATTCCTTCATATGTCTGGAAACTAGGGCTGGACGATATTGGAATTTGAAATACTGATATCGATACCATCTTATATCGCGATATCACGATATATCGATATTTTTCACACTTAATTTTAGTATTTTAGAAATGTAAGCAATCAAATAAACAAACCATAAAACCACTTGCTATATTCAAAAATTAATTAAAATAGATATAATGAGTAATTACTCGTATTTTATTAAGGGCGGTTCAAGTAAAACTAGTGTTTAAACTGCCCGAAATGAAAATACAGCAGAGCTTTGTATGACCCCTGGGCCTGTAAGATTAAAAGGTTAAGTTTGCTGTCAAAGCATTCGAAATTTGATATAATGATGGGGGTTCCTAAGGGGCGGTCAAGAACCAATAAAAACATGCTCCGGTGGATAGTTTCCGAGAAATACATTAATTAATTATGGTAATTAGACTAATTAACCATGATTGAGGCTTAAAAGGACTGCAAACATGTAGAAATTGGCTCTGGGATGGTTTCCAGGCTTTGGAGATGCTGCCGGAGGCAGCTAGCATTTAAAATGCCCAAATTGAAAATACAGGGGAGCTTTGCATGACCCCTTGGGCCTGTAAGATTAAAAGGTTAAGTTTGGTGTCAAAGCATTCAAAATTTTATGTATCGATGGGGTTGTAGAGTCTAGGGGGGGGGGGTCGGGAATCAATAAAAACGTGCTCCAATGGATAGTTTCTGTGATATACGTTAATTATGGTAATTAGGCTAATAAACCCTACATATAGATTTGTTGCTGAAGGCTGGCAGCTTGGATGACCATGATCTTCCTTTAAGCTATGAGAGACTCTAGAGGTATTGTTCAGGGGGACTTAAGAGCCATGACAGATTTTACGTGCACCAGCTCCTGTTAATGTATACGGTACCGCACTTAGATTAAATTATTATTTCCAATAAAACATTTGCTCTATAAGATATTATCGATCCAACCAAATGTCAGCAGCTCTATTGTGTGTTGAAATAGCCGTTCGCACATCATATCCTTTACTCAAAATCATCATTAAATAATAACTACATTGTGCCTAGATATCTTCCGCGAGCAGAACGACACACTATACTATACGCTACATCCCCTTCGAAATTAACGTTCCCTGCTTTCTTTCTGTTGAGCTCCATGGGAGGAAAAAACTATTCTCTATGATAACAAACACGCAGCAGTGATTCGCATAGTGAAGCAGCTGTTTTTCCCACGATCCGGTATCGCCATCAACGGAGAGAAAGCAGTAGCAAAAGTAACACAAGCCTCCGGCAGCATCTCCAAAGCCTGGAAACCATCCCAGAGCCAATTTCTACATGTTTGCAGTCCTTTTAAGCCTCAATCATGGTTAATTAGTCTAATTACCATAATTAATTAATGTATTTCTTAGAAACTATCCACCGGAGCATGTTTTTATTGGTTTTCGGGATTTGATTTTGGGATTTTTCTTATCACTGGCCTGTATTTTTTAACTTTATCGAATTCGAGATTTCGCTGAAATGAAAATGGGAATATCGGATATCTGATGTTGAAATAAAACTGATAAGTCAGTATTTATCGATTTTTGGCCCAGCCCTACTGGCAATACATTTCAATTTACCCGAAACTGCACAATGCATACTATGCTCTTACCCATAGCAGATGCAGTGAGCTTTTAGCCACCTACATGATACCTGTCCTTTAATTTTAATTCATGTTTTCTTTAACAGCAAAATTATTCAATCTTTTTGTTGCTAAGAAAACAAAAAAAAAAGTGAAAAAAAAAAATGTAATGGATTTTAAGAACTTTACGAATCAGCTAGTTAAATTCAAAATGTTGTTTTACTTTAAAATTTGTAAAAAGTCTTTTAATTAATATTTCTTTGTTGTTTAACTTTGAATGAAGGTCTTAAGGTGCATTTTATTATTTGGTAAAATTTAAAACATTCTGATGAATAGATTACAGGATGCAATAATGAAAATTCGTAAATGATACTTAATCTTAAATTTTAATCAATGAGTACTCCTCAGTTGATCAAAAATATAAGAATATGCAGCATTATTTTTTATGCAGCATATTTTTTGCTTGAGATAAGTCTGTTATTCTGATTGAGTTTTGAAAGGGGTTTTAAACTCATTACATCAAAAGGATATAGATCTATCTTACTAATGAAAACTTGGAGTCCTGTTTAAAAATCGTTTTATTTATTTTTTTTTTTCAATGGGCAATAATTCGTTATTGCTGATTCCAAGACAACCAAACTGCAAGATATAGCAACAAAATTTTGAATTCAAAGCAGCAGCATTTGAATTCAAAATCCTTCTTTACTTAAAAACTCATAAAATAATCTTCTAATTTATATCCCCCCCCCCCCGTTTTCTCTTAAAAGAGTTATGATGGATAGAATTAAAGATGCAACAATTTTAAAATTATTTTACAAAAACTTCTGTAAAAAATTATTTAAAAATTCTTAAAAATCTACGAATTGTATTACATACTCAGAACAAATTGTTTTTAAAAAAGAAATTTTCTCCTCTGTCACCACTGATGGAAATATCATTTTGCTGTGAGTGTAATTATTGGCATTATTACAGATTATGCAAGGGAAAATGCAAAAATCACATCAAACATAAAATAAGAAATTTTCTGATTCGAATTTAGAAAAAATTGCTTTGAGGTGTGTTAGGACATATCCTAGTAAAGCAATATACAAAATTTGGTAGGTCTGCAACCACCCAGCTCAGTTCTATACACTCAAAAGAGACTAAGAAGACTGGAAATCACGAGCCTACATAGCCAGCCAGCCTGTCAGCTAAACTTTGTTTTTTTGCTCTCGGATTTTATTATATAAAATACACACAAATATATATACAGTGAAACCCCGATCTATCATTCCCACATTCATCGTTTTATTTCTATGGTCCCTGCACAAACTGTATTCAAATAACGTTAACAAAACCCGCATGTATCGCTCGTCAAAAATTCGCTTTCCCACATTCATCGTTGTAAAATGCTTCTTCTGGTCGAAATGAAATTGAAGATCAAGTAGATCCATATGGCTTATAAATCGAATTACTTCCTGGTATGATATCTTGAGTTGATGATGGTATAGGTGAAGAGTTCTTACATCTAGCAGGGATGAGTATGGTGTGAAATGTAGTGATTATATTTCCACTGATTTAGAGGTACCAACGTGCGGTATTCTAAGAATGGAAGAAATGTGACGCAAAAAATGAAAATAATCGTGAAGAAGCTGAGAATAATATAGAATAATATTCATGCCGATGAGACTGAGCCAACACGAGTTGCTAGTTTATCCTACGCAATAACGGTATTTGAAATCATATGACTTTTATATACAAACCTGAATACACATAAAAAGACAAAAAAAAAATTGTAAATCTTGAAAATTTTCTTTAATTAAAAGATTAATGAAAAACCCAGTGTAAAATTACTGATTTTTTAAAAATAAGTATCACTTAATTTCTACACAACTTCAATTTGTTTCTTTTACAGTTTGGTAACAAATTTAGTATTTTTGCTGTACTGTACACATTGTGTGTATTCATAAATACTGTTTTCTTCTTATTTTTATTTTAACCTGCATTCGTTGTTTTCCTGCATGCATCGTTTTTTACTACGCACCCCTTGAAAAACGATAGATCGAGGTTCTACAGTATATTGTTTCAAGAAAAATTTATAAAATAGATACTAAGATGTTATTAAAAGTTTTATATTAGGTGTTTTATTTTTTGTGTATCTCTCTGCAGAAATTTTTATCATCATTAACAACGGAGAAAAATACATTACCATTATAGTACATATTCATAAACCCCTAGTATTTAATAACCAAGATTATCAGTATCTTAATAACCTAATATAATTATGTGAATGGTTTAGGAAAAATAAATACATGTAGATTTATTTTAGTTTAATAGTAATTTCTGACAAAATATGACTACATGTAGTTAAAATAAAAAACAATTTAATTTGTGCTTAAAAACATACATGGTTGAAAAACTATTACAAAATTTGTTTAAGCATTTGTATAGTCATCATAATCCAAAGCGTTGAGGTTTCCTTCGAGGTGTAGAAGAATCTACTTTACCTGGTGTCAATATCTGAGATTTTTTCCTAGTTGATGACAAAGCCTCTGTTTTCTTCATTTTTCGCTCTTGTATTTCCCTCTCTGCAGAAGCCATTTCTTCTTCCATCTGATACTGACTCTTTTTAGCTAGTTTTTTATTTTGCTGACGAGAATTGATTGATTCTTTGATGCTGTAGAACATTGGACCCAGTTCTGCAAGCCAGTGACCATCCACTGCTGTAACACACTGCATGTACTCTTTACTAGTCATCACTAATTCATGATACACAATGTAATCAGGGGTGTAACCCATCCCAAATAAAGCACTAGTAGGATGCAAGTGACATGGCATGCCAGTTCTGCAATTGACATATTCGCCAATACCTTTTAGTCTAGCTGCTTGATGGAAGTATGCTGAACATATACACTTACGGATTATATCCCATTCAGTTCCTGATGATACGATGGGAAGTTTTTGCTGTACCATAATTTCCTTCAATTGTTGCTTGACTTCGCGTACTTTCCTCATAGCTTTGACATGAATGAAGTGTTCATTGCACCATGAAGATGAATATTTATGCAGTTTCCACTGTAAGTAAACATTTAAGAAGGTGAGATGATCACTCTCTGGAACCTGAAACTTTTCTCGAGCCAAGTCACTTTCTTCTTCTCGTCCTTTTGGCCTATAAAAAATAGCTGGTACTGATAACATGGAAACAATTGTGAGGATTTCTGAACTGCAACCCATAGAACAGGAGACTATCAACATTTTAGATAGAGGTGGATCTAGGGGGAATTCAATCATACTTCTACCTAATGAGGTTAAATTGCCTATATTGTCTAAAGCCCCTAATATCCATAACTGATACATAGAATTCAACATATTATCTTCTGGTGGGGGATCCATAAAATGGAACTGTAAAAGGTTTTCAACTCCTAATGATTTTAGAAGCAAAACAACATTAGCTAAATTTGTTCTCTGAATTTCTGGAACAGTCATTATTAACAATTCATTGTCATATTGACTTTTAGTATACAATCGGAAGCAATGACCAGGACCGGTACGTCCAGCTCTACCTTCTCGCTGATTAGCATTTGCCTGACTTATTGGATAAATCTGAAGTGCATCCATGCCAATTTTTGGATTATAAACTTTCAATTTACAGTAGCCACTATCAACAACAAACATAATACCATCTACAGTCAATGAAGTTTCAGCTATGTTTGTGGCAACCACACATTTCCGCACACCATCTGGAGCTTTTTGAAATATTTTAGCCTGCAAATCACTTGGAAGCTGTGAATAAATTGGCAAGATAGCTAGTTGTGGTGCATTTTCTATTTCTCCTAACCGTTCAGCAACAAGTTCGCAAGTCACTTCAATGTCTTCCTGACCAGGCATGAAAACTAAAATGTCTCCTGTAGTTTGCTGCAAATGAATTTGAAGTACTTGTTTCACAGCAGCATCGACATAGTCCTCAACAGGATTTTTACTAAAAAATGTATTCACTTCAAATGTTCTCCCAGGTATTTTAAAGTGTGGTACATTTCCAAAAAATCTGGCAAACTTGGATGCATCCATGGTAGCAGAAGTGACAATCAATTTTAAATCTTGTCTACGAGCAACTACTTCTCTCAGAAGTCCAAATAATACATCAGTGTTGAGGGAGCGTTCATGGGCTTCGTCCATAATTATAGCACTATAATTATCCAAATCAGATTCTCTTAAAGATTCTCGCAGAAGAATACCATCAGTCATGTATTTTATTATTGTGTTTTCACTAGTGCAGTCTTCAAAACGAATAGCATAACCAACTTCCTCTCCCAATTGGACACCCATTTCATCCGCTACACGTTTAGCAACAGACATTGCTGCTACTCTTCTCGGCTGAGTACAACCAATCATTCCATATTTGCTATACCCATCTTCGTGCAAATATTGTGTAAGTTGAGTTGTTTTACCCGATCCTGTTTCACCAACTATAATGATGACATTATTATCTCTGATAACATTAAGTAGCTCCTGCCGCACAGCAAATACTGGAAGATACTGACGTTGCTGTAAAATAGTTTTTTTCTTAGCAAAATCACTAGAGGCTTCTCCTGCTTTTTTCATGTGCTCAGCAAACTTATGTCCCTCTTTGTATTCAGTGTCATCTTCCTTACTTTTATCCTCAGTTTCATCAGTCTTTTTAATACCCATAATGTCACCTATTCTAGTCCCTGCAAGTTCCCATTCTTTTTTCTGAGCTTTTTTTCTTTCTTTCTGTTCTCTGAAAGTTCTAACAACCAAGCTACCTTTGCGAGCTATTATAGCCATGTCTGAAGTTGGGTCTTTTACAGGAACAATAGGCTCAGGTTGTTTAGTAAATACTATTCGACCATCAAGGAAAGGTGGTACAACATTCTGCACCAACAAGTGTACTCTTGCTTCATTATCTTCTTCAAAATCATCATCATATTCTAGTTTGTGGACAACACCACTGGTTAACATCCTGTTAGTTTCCCATTTTTCATTGTCTTTATGAATCTGTCTTTGTTGGGCGGACATTCGTTTCTTCTTTTTCTGTTCAAGTGCCTCTTCTTTCTTCTTTGTGTATTCCTGTGACATTCCTGCAAAAGGATTTTGAGCATCATCATACCCTTCATCCATAGAATACCACTGCCTGTCCAGCCGTTTCATCTCTTCCTCCCATTCATATTTTTCATCTTCATTCGACCAAGGTATTTTTTCATCCCTGTCGGTGGACACTTGAGGTGTGGCCCCAGAACGCCTTCTGTTATTTGCCCATTCATTAAACTTATGAGCTGGTGTTGGGGTGGGGGAGTCTGTACTCCTATAGCTTTTACTCCTGGAGCTTCTTTCGCTGTACCTATCAGGGGAACGTCGAGGAGAAGGCATATCCCACGTAGATCGAGAATTTGGCAACAAATCATCGTCATCCCATCCTGACCTCGACGGAGAATCTCTAGGGTGTATTTGTGGAGATGGAGGCTCATCTCTGTATGGCGATTCGCTGTATCTCCTTGAAGAATCACGAGAGTGGGATCTTCGAGAACGGTCTTTCTCACGACTGCTATGCTTCCTGTAACTCCTGTCCCTTTCTTTATCACTATCGTTTTTATGTCGATGCTTGGAGGAAATATACATGCCACGTTCCTTATCCCGCATCTGTCTTCTGTGGACCCGTTTCAAGTATTCTTCATTGACACCCCCGGTGTATGTAGGGGTCTCATCATTGGATGTCCTATACTTTCTTTTTTTATGTTCCCTGTTTTCTCTGTCATATTTATCTTTTGAGTCATCATAAGAGGACTCATGTTTCTGTCCACCATTATTGGAGTCTTTTTTTTCTTTACGTCGCTGCTCAGCTAAAACATCTAAGCCAAACAAAGACTTCTTAGGTGCTGGTGCAGGGACCTTAAATAACTTGTCATCATTACTTTTCTTTATAATAAGACCACCAACTTCATTGTCACTTCCTTCTAGTCTATACAATGATGACATAATTTATATAGAAGTTGAATTTTGCGTATTATACCTGAAAGGGAAAAAAAAATGACATTAGCATTTACTTAGTTTCAAATTCTTAGCATTCACATTACTCTTTGGAAAAAGAATGTATGTCAGATCAGTCAGGAAACCATAAAAGTTTAGAATGCTTCTTAGCAAGCTATAGAATACATTTTTACAAACAATATGCATGCACACCTTATAAAATGTTTAGAAAAAACAATACTGGATTACATACCAAAATGTATAAAACATATTTAGCAAATATGCCTTAAAATGCATTTTTTTACTTCTGCCTAAATGTTACATAATTTTCATAGGTTCATTGTTATATTTTGTGTGAAAAAGTTTAGCAGAACAGTTAATAAGAAAAAAAGTTTAAAGTAAGCACACTGATAAATGATTTAATCTACTAATCATCCTCATTGCAGAATTTAAGGCATTTAAAAAAATTAATTTAGGAGCATTTATATTATGAAGAATAAAGGATAGCAATGAACATATGAAATTGCTTACATTTCTGTTTTACTAGTAAACTGAAAAAATTCTTTAATTTCAATTTATTCAAATTCTTTGTGCTCATTTCTTGCATCACGATTCAGTTACAGATTGATAACTGTAATTAAAGTTACTACAAATATTTGTAAGTAACTTTAATATCTTAGAAAATAAAGAAAAAGGTAAACAGCTTTAACAGTAATTCTCACTCAAAGTGGAAAATTCCTACTAGCCACGTTAGCTGATAAGGCTTATTTTTTACAGCCACATAAAATGATCTACAAGTCACAACCATAGTAAAGAAAAGCAGATGCATAAAGTACCTGTGGAGGCAAAGAGATTAATCAAATTTCAAGGTGTGGTTGCAAACCAAAAATTTAAATTCAGTAGAAAATCATGTTTTGCTTGAAATTCACAATTTACAAAATTTAAGCTTAGATGCTACTCTTGTATGGGAATTAACACTTTACAGAATGGTACATTTCAACAAAATACATTCAATCCCTATTTTATAATTTTTTAGGAAGACTGATGGTCAAAAGAAATTTAAACAAAACAAAAAATATAGGCTCAAAAAGAAAAAGCAAAATGACACCTAAACAAAAGTAAAAGGAAAAAGGGGGGGTACATTTAAGAAAAAAAAAATAAAAGGGGAGAGAAAAAAATGGCGCAGAAGCACGCCCACGTCAGCACCGCTCTCCTCCGCGTCTGTCATTCAATCTTTGACTCCTGTGGATCGCCCCAGCGACAGTCCCATGTGGTTGAAGAAGACGGCCGGGATGCTTGCCAAAATGCAATTTAAAATGGAAAAAGGGTACCTCACCATTTGCAGGCGCGCAGAAACCATCAGAGGGTTGGGATCAGGGTGGCATCTAGAAGCACCGTCAGCACAAGTGCCGGAACGGCAAATCCATGCTCCGAATTTTGGCTTGCTGATGGTTACATGCTCCGGGGGTAAGTGGGAAGCAATCACACTAATTCAGCATCTCCATCGGCGGGGCATACAGGTGGTTGTTTCTAGCAGATCTTCATTTCAGAAGTGGCATCAGGGCAGGACTGGGCTGGCGTTGGGGTGCTCTTTTACCCAAAAAAATTATTAATTATTCAGGAACCATCGTAGTTTTTTTTTTTTTTTTTTTGAAACTTGTTGCTTAAGGCAACATCATTAGTCCGTCTTGGTCACCCAGGCTTGGGGTTATCAAGAAAGAAAATCTTTTGCTCCTAGAGCCACAAGACGCACCTACATCGTCTGCATCTCCAAGCGTAACTGCCCAAAAATCGCGCGCCTGCCTCTCCTCCTCACTCCGGAACCGCCACCCTCAGCCAATCAGAGCAGAGAGTGCACCTAAAGTCATTCCGGGATAGGCATTGATTGTCTCTTTGCTAAATTCATCTAATAAAAGCAAGATCAAAACTCTGACATTAAAAAATATTTATTCATCTGTTTTGCATAGTGGCAAGTGAAATAAAGTTTTACAAGACTGTAGTGCTGAAGATTCACATTTTTTCCTAGCAGCCACTGGCTCCTCAATCAGTTTCACCAAGGAGCCAGTACAGCAACTGTGCATGCAGCTGGTATTGTTTTAATTTTTAATTTAATATATTTAATATCTATATATATACACACACACACTTTGTCCTGAATACTTTATGTAATGTATATTTTCAACAGGTTATTGCCCCTTTGACAGAAAATATTTTCTCTTAAAGAACTTTCCAAAATTTTAGAAAAGCAACCAAAACACACTTGTTAAAATGGTTAAGATTTTAAAAAATCATCATTTGTGGCTTGGTGCCTGTGTGTAAATTAGTTGGTGGCCAAACAAGAGAATGTAGTCGCAAACTGGCTACTGACAACCAGGTGTCTTCAGCTCTATCTGGACTACCAGACAGTAAGGATTTTTGTTTTAAAAAAACTACAGAGAGTCGTCATCAAAGAAGTTAAATTTTCAATTTTTATAATCAATTAGGTATCCCTCAAGTACAGTGGTACCAGAAGATACAAGTACCTTAAAAGATTTTTGAAATATGATCCATCATCAATTTTTTGATTTAATATATGAATTGGAATTTGGGTGTGAGCTATCTATAAGTGAATCCATGAAGTCAAATTTTTAAACAAAAGTAAAGTGAAAGAAACATTTACAAATTTAAGACTACCAATATACTTTTTGGTTCTCTTTGTAGATTGTATATATTTTTTTAAATTTGTATCTATAAAATATGTGTTTATTATAAACGCATTACTATAAGATACAGAGAGAATTAGAAACTATTAGGAGATAAGATATAATACAAGGATTTATTTGAGCCTTAAAAGATTAATTGAATTTCAGTAATTTTAAAGGAGGAAATTAATTTGAGATATGATCAAAAACTTAATTAAATTGTTACCTCAAGGTACCACTTAGGAGTACCAATTCATATTATAGTGATATTATACACAGATATTTTACACATTAACATATTTGTGCTCAGATATTTTTGCGACTTTCTTCGATTTTTGCTAATACCAGCAATAATAACCTAGCAAGCGCACACACATATAAATTACGTATTCTCAATGTCGAAATGTTGAAAATAGGTCAAAGAAAAATTACAGCAAAAAATAGCATTGAAAAGAGATCAAACATACACTGTGCTGTTGATGTTATAAAGAGCCGTTCTATGTAGGTCAGGGAGAAGGCTGATCTTCGACTGTTATGTTGGTCACCCTCATGAGGTCTATGTTCCGTCAATACATTGCCGATTTTCCACTCATGGCTTTGGCGGTCAGAGAGACCCCCCCAGCCAGCCAATAACAGATAGAGCATCGAGAATTTTTTGAGCTCAGTTAATAGTCAGTTGAATGTCAAAGAAACAGTGCAGGGGAAACAGAACCTTTACCGAGTCCTTTCACACGACCTTTGATCTGTCCACCCCAACCGTTTTTCCAGGAACGCTGTCGTCACGTCACAGATGCTTTTTTTTTCTCTTTTTTGTGTGTATATTCGTTCGTGGTTCGCATGGCTCGTACTTCGCAGTTTTTTTATGCAAGGGCAGATCTAGTTCCATTTTCAGCGCGTGGTCAATGGCTGAGCTCAGCTGCGCTGCACAGAAGAGTAAAATTGCCATAGTTTTAACTATAAAAGTGGATATTTTTCAAGAATCTCTTGGAATATTTTTCAAGTTAAATGCTAACATGATTTATCGTTAGCTTGGCATATTAATAAGTTTGTCTGGCTCTCTTTAAATTGTGTTGGCCGGTGATGTTATTAAAGTTTATTTGGGTAACTACAAGTTTTAATTCCAGCCATCAAAATTTTAGAGGTGAGTTCAATAATTATTTAACTAATACTTATGTGCTTTGTTTCTTTTAATCATTTTCTTTTTAAATGCTAACTATAAGTCTTTATTTATATTACAGAGTGAAATATACAGGTACAATTTGAATAAAATCAACTGCTTACCTTAAACATATAAAATATTTTTTTTTTTCTCATAATAAGCATGATTTTACTTAATGTGAGCTTAGTATAACAAAGTCAACCATTATTGCATTATGGCTTAACTTACAATGAAATAGGTTAAAGCTTTTTATGCAAAGGTAATTTTTTTTTCTTTTAAATTGTATACTAATGTGTATGCATTTAGTATGTAATTTAAACCTATTTGGAGTAGTAAAATTTAACAAATCAAAGAATTAAGAGAGATAAATAAAAAACTGTTTGTATAATGAAGTAGACAAGATTTTTCTCGTGGGACGAGTGGGGGGGGGGACTAAAATTTATAGCTAGAAAACTTGTTCTTATTTTATTACAGGAAAAATGTAATAAAAAAAAGCAGGCTTATTTGCCCAATAGGTCATTCCTTGATGGTTTCGTTGAATCCTGACAATTTATAAACATATAATTATACCTCAATTCTAGATAATTAGAGAATGTGTGAATCACATACTATTTACATACATCGTGAAAGAATGGAAATTCAAGCAGTTCTTATCTTGTGCACATGCCGTTTAAAAAAAAGGAAACACTTTATATTTTGGGTTCTTTTCCGTTATCTCACCACCAGCCAAATTTGGCAATTTTTTCCCGGCACTAGAGGGCGATGCTTGGCGACAATATTTTCTGGTAACCCATCCTCGTTTGCGCAGCGATCTTCATTTTTTTTTTTTTTTTTTTTGGTAACCCAGATTCTTAATGCGTAGTACAAGCGATACTGTTTCAAAAGGAAAGCAAAACAAATAATGCGACGTACTGATTATACTAATCTCCGAGTGTGTTGTTTATTCATATGCAAACGTGTATCCTGAATCGTGCGGCGAGCTTGTTTTTTTTTTGTTTTTTTTACTAACGTTGCTTCTGTGTCCGTAGTATGTTAGCTTGTGTTTGAATAGTAAAGGATAACGTATTTTTCTGTTTTGTATTCGTCAACCTATCTAATTTATTAATCTTGCGTAGACCGAGTGCATGTGTTTGCATGCAGAAAAACGCCGATTGGGTCTGTTTTGTATCCTTCTGCGATCCTCTTGTTGTATTGATGTATAAACGTGCATAGTATGTATAAGCTTGTGTAGCCATATTTACTTCAGTTTAGGTGAGTGTTGATTTTACATATATATTTGTATAAATATGAATTAATAGGAAATGTGGCGACGAATGTAGATGATAAAATAAGTTTTTGGCAGAGTTGTTAAAGGAATTGTTTTGTAATGTGTGAATGCCGCCATGTATATTTTGAAATTGTGTGTCTTCATAGTTTGAGCTTCAAATTGAAACGTTTGGAATTTGTAAGAAGAAGCTGAAAATGTGAGTATGTTTTAAAATATTTCGATTTGTGTAGAATTGCCGATATTTCGATTTGTGTAGAATCTTCAGGATATAGAAATTGGTGAATGCAATTAGTATAGCAGTCAAACCGCCTTGCACATGCTCGGTGTGTCAATGAACTTGTTAAAAAGAGAATCCCGTAGGTAATTTCGTTGTCGTATTGTGTCGATATTTAAAATATTCATTGGTTTGAAAATTATCGTTTTAGTTTTATAACAGTAATACGTTTTATGAATTGTTCATATTATGATTTAACATTCATTGAAATTTTTCATATGTAATGGTGAGTCTATTTTATATGTTTACATTTTTAACTTTGTATTTTCTGTTAAAATGTTTGTTTTGTAGGCATTGAAAATGTTTAAGGCGAAATAAATATCCGGTAGGTAATTGCGGACAGGAAAAATCGCCTAAAAACATCGTAGCTACTTGGCGACAAAAAAGTCGCCAAAAAACATCGGAGCTACTTGGCGACAAAAAAAAGTCGCCAAATTTGGGTGGTGTCGAGATAACGGAAAAGTACCATATTTTTATATATAAAACATTTTACTACCGGTTTTAGCTAATGAAAAGCAATTTTGAATTAAATGTTCAGTAATAACAAGTTTTAAATGAACTTCTAATCGTTTAGATAAAGTTATAAAATATATATTGATAAAAGTTTGAACATCTACAAAAAAGATATTAAAGTTAAAAATATAATCTTGATTTTGAATTTAACTGATAAGTAACTCTCATAAACAGCTTATGTCACTATTTTACATATTAAAAAGTTTCCATTTTTCCCTGGTACATTTTATTAATCATTTTGACTGTATTAGGTATTTTTAATAAAAGATTAGTATTTAATCTACTGTTATAAATAATCTAAATACAGTAGAGAGCCAGAAATCCGCACAGCTTGGGACAACGGCTTGTGCGGATTTTAGGATTTTGCGAATTTCGGGCCATAAAATTCATCATAATCAATAATCATTACATTTCTGATTTTAAAAAAGTAGAATACAATTACAATGAAATAAAAACAGTTTCAAAAGTATTTCACTTATATTTTCACATTAAATACAAAAGCATAGGAGAAAAAAGAAAATATTACAAAGCAAGATTAGCAAAGCAAATGGTTTCAAAATTTCCTTTTTCTAATTTTGAAAGCATGTTCTATGGTGATTTGTTCTAAAATATCATTTTTTCCTACTTTCAGTTTCTTTTTCTTTCTTTCCTTTTATTTTTGCAAATTGTATACTATCTTAATTCTTGTTTTGTTGCAGAACTTTGCTGTTCTAAAAATTTAAGCTATTCTTCTTCTAACTTTAAACTTTTATCAAATGAATTTTATTATTATTACCCAAGTTTTCATCATCAGAATCATACTTATATTATTATTATTAACTAAGTTTTCATCATCAGAATCATATTTATCTGGATTCAAGACACTTTTAAACAATTTAATCACTGGCAGATGACTTCGAATTTCATTATTTACATCAGAGAAGGTGTGCGGATTTCGGACGTTTGCGGATTTTAGGTCGGCGGATTTCTGGCTCTCGACTGTATTTTCATATACTGGTGAAAAAGTAACCCTTTTTTATATAAAATAAGTAAATTATATTTACTGTTAGTAAAATTGCATTTTAAACTGTATTAGTTAACTAAATTTACTAATATTTATTTAATTTTTTGTTACTTTTTCACCAATATATGAAAATACAGTAGAGAGCCAGAAATCCGCACAGCTTGGGACCAAGGCTTGTGCGGATTTTAGGATTTTGTGGATTTCAGGCCATAAAAGATAAATAATTACATTCCTGATTTTAAAAATGTAGAATACAATTACAATGAAATAAAAACACTGTTAAAAGTATTTCATTTATATTTTCAAATTAAATAAAAAATCATAGGAGAAAAAAGAAAAAAATTACATGATGACTAAAAAAGCAAATTGTTTCAAAATTTCCTTTTCTAATTTTGGAAACATGTTATTATCGAAACAAATAACTATGGTTATTTGTTTTAAAATATTATTATTTTTTCTATTTTACACTTCTTTCTTTTATTTATATATTTTTGCAAATTGTATATTATCAATAAGTCTTGTATTGTTGAAGAAATTTGCTGTACTAAAAATTTAAGGTATTCTTATTCTAACTTTTATCAAATGGATTTTATTATTATTGGGTAATTCCACGAGAATGTATACCCAAGTGTTGATTTTTACTTTGTAAAGAAGCATAAAATCATTAATGCTATTTTAATAAATATATATTAAATTTTTTATTAAAGATTAAAAGTATACTAGACAGTAAAAGAAATAAAAAATTGTGTTTTTATATGAACAAACTTGTGTTTTCAGATTGAATATTTGCAGATGTTGTGTAAGTCACACATTATTTGTCATGTCAGTCACAAGCAGATAACTTAATAATAAAAGATTTAAAAATTTTATTGAACTCGAATTCGATTCTTATTATTGTTGTATGCACTATTCTTGATATTTCATGTGAGTTTCAAATTTTAAGAACTAAATCTAGTGCAGAATTTTTAATATAAGTGAAAGCAAGTTTTAAACCAGTTTCTTTTTGTGTCGTGTCAGTCACAAACAGTTATTTTATTTTTTTAAACATTAAAAATCGCACAAATTTTTATTGAAAACATAATACATAAGTGTATTTACTTTACTCTTCTATGATTCGTTACTGAAAGTTTAAATTTATTCTTAATTTAAACTTTTGAACAAAAGTGAAACATACGGAAAATCTCAAATGTCGTGTAAGTCACACACGGAATTACCCTATTATTATTATTACCCAAGTTTTCATCATCATCATCAGACTCATATTTATTTGGATTCAAGACACTTTGAACAATTTCATCACTGGCGAATGACTGTGAATTTCATTATTTACATCAGAGAAGTTGTGTGGATTTCGGACGTTTGCAGATTTTAGGTTGGCGGATTTTTGGCCCTCAACTGTATATAGACTGTTTATAACTTTGAATTAAACAGCGTCACACCCCCCTTTTATTGAATATACCTAATACAGTTAAAACAATTCATAAATGTACCAGGGGAAAAAAAGTAAACCCTATAAAATTTAAATTAGAGACATAAGCTATTAATGTGAGTTACTGATCAGTTAAATTTTAAAAAATCAAGCTTATATTTTTTCTTTAATATATTTTCTATGTGTTCAAATTTTTATGAATGTATATTTTGTAACTTTACCTAAACGACCAGAAGTTAATTTAAAACTTGTTATTTCTCCATATTTGATTAAAAATTATTTTTCATTAGCTAGCAAACTAATAGTAAAATGTATTTTATAGAAATATAAAGTGTTTCCTTTTAAACGCAAAATTGCACAAGATCAGAAGAGTTTGAATTTCCATTCCTTCACGACGTATATAAATGGTATGTGCCTATTCTCTAAATGTCTGGAATTGCGGCAAGATTACTACGTTTATAAATGGTCAGAATTCGACAAATTCTGTGAAGTCTTTAAGGAACGACTTCTATTAGACGAATATAAGCCGGTTTACTAAGTCCTGTTGGAGCAATTCGACAATGTATAACGTAAAATCAACCACTAAGAGCTGAATTTTATAAGCGGATTTGGAGAATCTGTCTCCCTTTGCCATTATAGCGACGAATGTTCTACCAATATCGGAGATTTTCTCTTCCTGGCAGTCACTCTTTTTCATTCTTGCGCCGTATTTAAGCAAGATTGTTATCTCTAGCAGTCACCCCTCACGGGTAATACGCCGTCTATAAGTTCAGCGCTCGACGGGCAAACAGGTGGACATATCCAAGGATTTTTAACGTTGATGATTACGTCATAGCTACGTTGAAGGTGAGGTTAATTTGATGTATCGTGGCTGGCTGGGAAATTTCTGATGTCAATTTCTTGAACAAGGGATATTTCTTTTAGAATCATTATGTATAAAAATTGAAATGTTAACATCCTACTGTGTCATGTTAAAATATTTTGTGGAGTATGATTAAATGCACATCCTGATTATCGCACAGGCATTTGAGCCCTGCCACACATGCAGAAGCAGGCCAAAAAATTGAGTTTAGAGTTATGTATACTATAGGGGCACAAAAATTGAGCCAGGTATAAGTAGGGACACAAAGTTTTAAAAGTGCCCCTGGGCACAAAAATTTTATTGTCTGGTCCTGAATAAATGAATTTAACATAATAAAATGAAAAGTATTAGAAAATGGTCAGTGTATTGATAATAACCAATTATTATTTTGATTGCAAATTATAATTTGTAATAATATGATACAGAATAAGGACTATATTCCGTATACGGTGCCTTGTTTACATGTCAATGGTTTGTTTACAAATCATTGGCGAACAATCTGACGCGAGAGTGAGCGATGCACCGCCAACTGCCGGTGGTAGTTGTGACTGGCAACCATAAAGAATACGTGTTTCGTCAGGTTTGGGAATTTGAAATTGTTTGCGTTATTGATGGAAGGGAATGAAATGTGTTATGTTAATATAAGAAAAGAATTTGTGGGTGTTTGTTAGAAATATAGTACGTTATAAGCCGGTGGGTGTTGGGGACATTTCTGAGCGGTTATTTACCAAAAAAATAGAGGTAAGTGTTCTTTTTTAACGAATCTTTCGATGTTTAAGGTTTTTAATGTGAATTTTAAATTGATATTTGAAGTGTTTATGTTTTCGTAGGTGCTATTTACGTGCTATTCTAATCATACTGACTTTATAAGAGGTGTACAACTAGGTTGTTTAATCCACCGATGTTTTTTTGAGTTGAAAACGGGCCAGTGTTTGCCCAGTTTACATTAGCTGTACAACTAGGTTGCTTAGTTCACTGTTGTTGTTTTTTTTTAGTTAAAAACGGTCCACTGGTTGCGTAGTTTACATAGCTGTACAACTAGGTTGCTGAATCCACTGAGGTTTTTTTAGTTAAAAACGGGCCACTGGTTGCCTAGTTTAGATAGCTGTACAGCTAGGTTGCTGAATCCACTGAGGTTTTTTTAGTTAAAAACGGGCCACTGGTTGCCTAGTTTAGATAGCTGTACAGCTAGGTTGCTGAATCCACTGAGGTTTTTTTAGTTAAAAACGGGCCACTGGTTGCCTAGTTTAGATAGCTGTACAGCTAGGTTGCTGAATCCACTGAGGTTTTTTTAGTTAAAAACGGACCACTGGTTGCCTAGTTTAGATAGCTGTACAACTAGGTTGCTGAATCCACTGAGGTTTTTTTAGTTAAAAACAGACCACTGGTTGCCTAGTTTAGATAGCTGTACAACTAGGTTGCTGAATCCACTGGGGTTTTTTTAGTTAAAAACGGACCACTGGTTGCCTAGAATGACTAGTAAACATGGCGACAGTCGCTGGAGCTTGGCGGTCGCCAAGCTCCAGCGACTGTCGCCATGTTTACATGGGGTGGGCACCGGCTTGTATGATTTTACCCAGAATAATATTAGTAATGGATTATATTTATACAGAAAAACAAATATTTAGACTCATCAATAATGTTTACGCAACTGATGATTAGGTAATTGAATACTGACTTAGCTTTAGTAAAGCTCCCCCTTTTTTTTTTTTTAAATCATGGCATAAAAGTATTCAACTAGTTACTTATATTCATAAATTTCAAACAAGCTGATCTAAGGAAGAAAAAATACATAAAAAGTACTTTCAAAAACACATATATACCACTTTCAATATTTAATCTTAGCATGACAAATAATTTGAATGGTGGTATGTAGTTTTAATTTAATTGTATTAATTATAAAATAAAATATATTAGGTTTAATTTAATTAATTTTGTAATTTGATATTTGAAATAAAATGTGACTAATGACTAATAAAAATAACATGTATAGGTTTTTGACAGTTTTCAACATGTCATGTCAATAACCAGTTTCTGACAACAAAAACCCAACTCTGCAGAAATGGCAACAGCGAAACACTATGTTGAAAATTTATTTTCTATTAATCTTCCTGAGATAGGTGCTAAAGTTAGTTAGTTATAGATCATAGCAAATAATCTATACAAGTAATAAAACTGTAGAGTGTAACACCTGTAAATGTTGTCGTAGGAAAGTCATACTTTTAGTTTTAAAGAAACATCTTACTAACTCCATCGTGATTTGCTTTTATTTGGAAAAATGAGACTGTTGCTCGTCTTGCATTTATTGTGTTCTAATATTTTTAGATTATTACTGCAAAAAATTTATGTAAGATAAGTTAGAAATTTAGCAACTCTGTTTTTGTATTTTTTTCTATGTAAAATGGAGCTTGAAGGAATAAAATCATGTTTACAGTGTTAAAAGTGTTTGTTAGTTTTTTGCAAGTGGGTAGGGGGGAGGTTCAATGTATTTGCTTAACTCTAAAGGGTATATGTAATTATTACCAATTTTGTGTCTCTATTTTACCATTTGTTGCCAGTAATTTCAAAAACTTTGATTAACATTAAACTTATGTTAATCAAAGATTTTGAAATTACTTATAAAAAACTTATTTTAGTACAAAAGTAATTACGATGAGAAAATTAAGTGACGAATGTACAGGATTTCTATTGACTGACTAGAAGAATAACAATCGACAAATGAATTGCCTTTCTCCCATTCCATTTTTTATTTTTCTGCTACACCATTAAAATAATTCAATGATTCACTGCTCTAAATAGTAGTGCTGTAAAAGTAACGACAGAATGAGTATCCGTATGTATTTGTTACTTAGATGTTCGCTATTCGTTACTAAGTATTCGTTACTCGTTAGTTTCGTTACTACTAATAGAATCGGTAATAGGGTGTTATATGTGCCCCATAACAACACATCCGGGACAGTGTTGTTATGGGTATATGCCGCCCATACATAAACCCATAACAAAACATAACCAAAAAGAATTTTTTTTACCGAAGTTGTACAAAGTTGTATTTAGAGCTTATTTTCTCTGATTTACAGATTGTTTTTATACACATTTATGGTTTTATACAATGCTAAATTATCCGAATTACGGAGTGCACATAGAAATCTTCCAAAGACATATGCCATTCTTTTTTTTTCTCAACACCCCCTTTTTTAAATTCTGAAAGCTGGTTTAACCTGTTCATTCTTATCATAAAAAGTGTAAAGGAAAGCTTGTGACTCGTGTTTTTTCTGGGAGCGGGTTCTCGAATACTGAGATCCAGGGATTGGGCCACATATATTAAATTCACAGAGCAGGGGATCTCAGTATGATATCAACTACTTTGCGTCTCTACAAGCATAATATCTTTATTATTTGGGAGTTCTTATTTCATATCAAAAACTTCTTTTGCTGGACGATTTTTCGAAGTAAATTAAAAATTACCATATTTTAAATTAAAATGGTTTAATTCAGTGAGAATGATCTATTTTTAAGATATTTCCAGTTCTATTTCTGCACTTTTGGGATGAAAGGGGTTAGCCCCTTCTGTGGGTGCATATATGAGAGCATTCTTTAAACAAAAATTATCACTCCTTTTATACAGAAAGAATGGTTGCACCGGACTATGCGCATTCCATGAGTTCATGGAATAAAATGTACCATAAAATAGGGCAGATGGCCCCCTAAACGCCGACATTTTAGAAACATACTGAACTTCATTGAATTATTTTAATAACAGTGGCTTACGCAGGAGTGGGCATAGAAATCCCGGGTAGCTCCCAATTTTTTATATATTTTTTAAACAATTACTTAAAAAATGTGTTTAGGTTTCCATGCTAAATATTTTTTTTTAGTTCCAAATAATATTTCAAATAATAAAAATGTGTGAATTCGTTTACTTTATAAAAAAATATTTTTTTAAAAGGTGTATTTAAATAATTTGTTATTTATTACTCATATTTCGATTCTAGCTAAAAAAAAAAAAAAAGAAAAAGTTAAGTTCGCAATCCTGCTTCGGAACCACCCTGAAAGAAAGAATTCTGATTGCACCACTATTTAGTACTAAAATGTTAGAAAGCCCGAAATTAGCACCCCTTACTAACATGCTTCTCTTATATGTATTGCTCCTCTACAATTATAAGAACCCCCCCTCCCCCCCGCAAAAAAAGTTCAACTGCGCATAAGAACATACTATACACCGGATCCTATCCCCCCATTGTACGACCCATATCAATAGAGCAGCAGATAGTATATCCATCTCCATAACTGTAACGAAACATACGGATTCTTCCAAACCTCATCAAAACGATACCATTCGGCTCGGCACAAACGAATTGCAACCAGAACGTACTACTACTCAAATACCGAAACTGATTTTTCCCTTCAAACAGCGAGAATCCATAATACTTCCGGTATCTAGTAACGGAACAGAACATACTATTACTCAAATACCGAAATTCATTTTCGCCCTCCGGCAGTCTTGTATTCGAAGTTCGAACCTGGTCGATCCGAAATGCACACTCAAAAGTCATTTTTCCCCTTGAAACCGCGATCCGATATCCAGTAACAAATAGCAGAAGATATTAGTACCGGATTACTGGAACCCGTTTCCCCCCCTAGTTCGCCTCGCCTGGCAGTCTGTATTCGAAGTTCTAAGCTGCTCGATCCGAAACAGCTTCGGATCGAGTAACGAGTAACGATATCAACCGCAAAGTAGCCATTCGTTACTTCGAGTCTGAGTGATTATCCGTATCTTAGTACCGAATACATGCGGTTTGCTTCAGCTCTACTAAATAGTATGCAAAACTGCGTATGGAAATGATATGTAAATTAAACTTAATACATAGTTAGAGATAATTACAAACAGAACATATTTAATTTTGATCTATTACTCAGAAAAGAACAACCGAAATTAAATTTGAGCTATTATACCTCAATTCATTGATTAGTTTCTCAAAAATTACTCTACTTCTTTCAAACACCGTGTTTTTGGAAAAATTAATTAGCTATTCAGGAAAACCGATACATGAAAATTAGCTTACACTCGTGGCTATCCAGTGAACGTCCTTAAAATTCATGCATTTAAGGGTTAAAATGTTTTCATTTTCTGGAGGGTCCATTTGAAAAGACCCACAATTTCGTATTATTTTTATTTCAAAATTTACTCTACATTAGAAACTTTTAGTACAGACACAAAAATGATTATAATAATGATCAAGATTATAATAATTACTGTCAATAATACCAGACCAATGTCTGAATTTTCATGAAATTAGGCTTTTGGAACAATTTCGCACTTTTAGATCATTTCATCAAGAAATTTTTAGCATAAAGATAATATATTGAAAGCATTTTTAAAAAATAATTTTAAGTCATTTGTTTGTGTACATGTACATTTATATACAGGGTGTCCCAAAAATGTGTAAGAAGCATTGATTCTTTATCTATTAGAGATAAGTGGGTAATGTAAAATGAAAATATTTTTAAAACAGAGTAGGAAGAAATATACGAGTACGTAAAATTCCCTGTTAGTAGAATGTTTCCCATATAATAATGAAGAAATAAACAACATTTCAGCTTTTCATTGTAAAACATCTCAGAAACAAAAATGGTCAGGGACTACGTAAATTTGAATGTAAATGTTTATTATACTAGTATTGGGAAAAAAAAAAAAAAAAAAAAAAAAAAAAAAAATTCATAATTTTTGTACAATTCCAGAAACACGATCATTTGATTTGAGGTTCCACCTCCTCTTTCGAGAGCCACTGAAAATTTGTTTAAACCAGAATATATTTCCCTTCATAGAGCTAACAGTTCTTAGTGTGTAATTCTACAATTTTGTACATCACCTCATGAGTGCAGGGGGCACATTTTACTAATAGGGAATTTTCACACATATTTGAAATGTGTAACTTTTTAAAACTTAGCAAGTGGAACGTTTTCTTAAGATAGTTTTTTCCTACCTTGTTTTGAATATTTTTTCAATTTACATCGTCTTCTTATCTCTAATAGATAAAAAATTAAATTGTGCAACTACCTTACATACTAAACTGTATTAGTTAACCCTGTATACTAAAAGTTTAAAGTGCATAAAGACTTCATTATCAAACTTTAAAATTGAAAAGCACATAGTCTTTGTTATGATCTTCAAAAATTTTTAGTCAATTAAAAAATTAATACAGTTAATTTTCCTACTCTTAATAAAAATCAAATTTTAAAAGTAATCCAGTTTTCGTGATCTTGTGATAATTTGAGAATTTATGTATGTTTCATGAATCTTGAGTGAAAATTTGTTAGTTTAAATCACAATCTTTTTAGGGACTGACAGGATAAAACTCATAAGAGTACATAGTCATTTACAATCAAATTATGCACTTCCCTCAGAAGTCAACTGACTGAATTTTAAATTCAGTGTAATATTATTGATGCTTTCTTACTCTGTTTAAAGTACTAAAGTAAGAAAGTCAGTTTCCATTCAGCAATGTCTGATATATATTTTTTTATGGCACTTACATATTATCCCGACAGTCCGCCAAGATGTGCGATTTTTTTTTGCCAAGAGAAATGCCGGGCATATGAAATTATTAATGGTTTTGAATACGATTGGCAACTCATTTGACGGAAAAAAAAGTTTGGCTGGAATGACAGCTGGGATAATACGTAAGTACCTTTTTTTTTATTTATTACGTAATAAGATAGATGTAATTATATTTTTAATAATGTATGTAATAACTAACTATCCCTTGAAAGAAGTCTAATTGTAGCTGCATTGCATTAGCATATGCAATAATCAATAATGCTAGTGATAACTATTAATCACTGATATTCAAGCTTAAGTATTTTGATGTCATCACATTTGCGATTGACCTTTTTAATTAAAATATTTAAAACTTAATCAATATTTAAAAATTTCCTGAAAATAAATAAACCTGGATTTTTTATTTTATTTTTTCAATAAGTAAGCTTGAAATATATATATGTATCTATAATTTTCTTTCTGTTCGTCTAATTTACCATTTTATGAAGTACAAACTTAATTTTCTTAGGAGGGGCAATTGCCCCTACTGCCCCCTCGCTGGATACGCCACTGCACAGATTTCTCATATATTGCATGAAGTTCAATCTTATTCGAGATATAAAGAAAATTTCATGGCAAGTCGTTCCCGAAAAGAGTTTTTGACCTGAGCATTTTCTGTCTGAGAAAAATGCCTATTTTTGTGTGCTGCACTGTCTTTTTTTTTGGGGGGGGGGCATAAAAAATGAACAACTCAAATTTGGAACGAAATATTTTAGATTCACTACATTAATAAGATAAATAACAACTAAGAATTTTTCGGTGAAAATCTGATGGCATGAATCACCCCAAAATGTTAGGTGTAACAGTTTCTCTGATTTTTGCTCTTGATTATAAAATAAAACACCAGAGCAAGAGAGATAAAGGTAATTTGCCAGAAATCTCCAAAATCTCGCCCCCCCCCATGTAGGGGTCAAGTCAAGTTATAAAATAAAATATATTTAAGTTTAATTTGATTAGTTTTGTAGTTTGGAATTTAATATAAAATGTTTCTAATGACTAATAAAAATAAAAGGCATAGGTTTTTGACTATTTTCGACATGACATGCCACTAACCAGTTTTTTACATAAAAAAAATATCCACACATGTGACAGATTAGGACGGTATTAGCATATTAAAAATCCTAAAGGTGGCTTTATACTGCAGAAATACCCAAAATAACTCACCTATGCAGGTAGTAAAACTTTTAAACTCCTGTAATATTGCTTAATGGTTACTGACCCATGATGGAAATCGCTAACGATAAAATGGAAAGCATTTTCCGTGAAAAGTTAATATTCGATTAATTATTAGATTTATATATACTACAAAAAGAAATTAAATTAATCCATGAAATCCTTTACATAAAACGAATGTTACTTCATTATATTAGTAGATATATAATTTTCTTGACCAGGAAGCCAGAAACCAGTGCAAACAATAACAACAACCAGTGTTGCCAGAAAGTTTTGGACAAAAATCGCAAGAGGTTGAGAGAAAAGTCGCAAAGGTGACGTCACAGTATGACGTCACAATATGACATCACATCAAGTGATGTGTTATCTAGAGGGTGGTGGTGATGCCCTGTGAAATCTTTATGACAATTTGTCTGGTCAGTCCATTCTTTTGATGTGAGTTTTACACATAAAAGTGACCCCACCACCACCACCACACCCGCATGTCTGAAATAAACATATCAAATTGACAGGAGATTTTTTTTTTCGTTTCTTTTCGTAATTAAAAAATTTCGAATTCGAAATCAAGTTTCATAATTGTTCCATTTCCTATGATTTCTATGCCTAGACCGAATGAAAGGGAGGTGGAGGAGGGGACAACCACCCACACCACAGTCCCTAGAAAGAAGAAATCAATGTTTGTATGTCGGATTTGTGTGCCTGGCCAGAATTCCACTTATAAATCCACGTCAGAGAAATCAATGAAAAAGAGCCAATTTTACTTCCAAAAAATGGATGTGTATGTGAATCTTCCAACTAAAAGCTCCCACCCACAAACCTGCATTAATTGTGCCGCAAAACGATTCCAAGTAACAGCCGACTGAAATGCCAACTCAGTTCTCTCTATTATTTCAAAACATATGCTGGTTTCACAGATTTATTCCATTACAATAATGCAGCTAGAATTTTGAGTACGAGGTCTGAAAGAGAGAGAGAGAAAAAAAAAAATCAGAACATATGTTTCAGATGTATTTTTTTTTTTAAAGAAGAAAATCTGAAACCCTTTCAGATTTTAAATACGCACCAAAGTGCTATATATTAAAAGCGTATCATAATTTTTGCATCGTCCCTATTTTCTTCCTTATTCCATAAGGTTGGAAAGTGTTTCATTATTCATAAGTAAGCAGTATTTTTCTTTCTTGTTTTATAAAACCCATCTTTGGAATCGAAATTTATCTTGAAATTGCCTACTAAAACTATTTTACAATCTTCGCCAAGTATATTACTACTTCACCGTTTTAAATATTGTTTTGAATGTGCATCATAATCCATGAGTGTGCCATGTTTGTCTTTCTTAAGTTGATTTCTACTTTAACACCCCAACTCTAGCCAAGGTGGCGATCATTAAACATATACAGCAAACATGACAATTTTTTGTATTTATGTGGCAATTGTAATTTAGAATCAAAATGGCGATTTGGAACAACCTGCAAATACAGCATTCTGTTACATTTTTATTTATTTTGGGTTGCCAATTAATGTAGTTTTAATAATGAAGTGTCTTCAAATTCCTTAACTAGTGCGTTTATCACTAATTTGCTCACTTTAGTTTTCATGTAATTGTTTAGGGAGCGTTGAAACTTGTGCATAACTCCTAGAGACCCATGACTTCAAAGCTCGCCAAAGTGCAGGGATTTTTTAGGTTGGCGAAAGTAGGGGCGTTAAAATAGAATCAACTCTTTCTTGAACCATAAAGCACATCTTTGGAATCCAAATCCATCTTAAAATCGCCTACTGATACTGTTTTAAAATCTTCACCAGACATATTCGAACTATAGGCATATTCCAATTATATCTCGTAGACATTTTAAATACTGTTTGGAATGAGCATCCTAATCCATGAGTGTATCGTGTTTTCCTTTTTTGTTCTATAAAACACTTTTTCGGAATAGAAATCTATATTAAAATCGCCTACCAAAACTGTTTAACAATTTTCGCCAGGCATAGTCAAACTACACTTCACCTTTATAAATACCATTTGGAAAGTGTCTCATAATCTATGATGTGTGCCGTATTTGTCTTCACTGTTCTATAAAACACTTCTTCGGAATTAAAATCTATATTTAAATCGCCTACTAAAACTATTTTACAATATTCGCCAGGCATTTTCTAACTATACTCAAAATATATTTATAATAAATTGTCGCGTTTTGGCACCCAGTTTAGCGATCATTTATCAAAAATTGCAAACCTTGTGCGACTTTCAACATTTTATTAACGCCCCCCGCCCTCCACGTTATCTTGGCAAACATATTTGAAAAGTGACTCGACACGTGACTCGACACGTAATTGTACCAAAATCGTGTCTACACAAAAAGCAAGGTTGAAATTAATAGCACTCTGGTGCTAAAAAGAAAGAAAGGATCGCAAAATCTTCTCCTCCCTTCTTTGACGAACTCCGATATCACCCCACTCTCTCTGTGAATGGTGCAAGTGTGTGTGTTTGTCATTTGAGGGGCAGGGGGAGGGGGGGGGGGTCGGTTGGGGAAAGAAAGAGAGAAAAGTAGACTTGTTAAAAGCCGGAAATGTTCAAGGGAAATGGAAATTCCACTAATTATAAATTGAAAAAAATTTTTTTATGAAAAATACTTATAATTCGCAGAATTACTTCAAATTCGCAAAATCATAAAAAAAAAGTAGCAAGACAGTAGCAAAATCGCAAAGTAATAAAATTTAGTCGCATGATGCTATCAAAAGTAGCAAAATATGCGAAAAGTCGCAAGATCTGGCAACACTGACAACAACAAAGTTTCACTCTTGACGTATGATAAGAGTCGAGTTGGAGTTTGAACACTTGCATAGTGTTTATTTTGTACAATTATTTAAAATACTGAAATAGAGTTTTTGAGATGTATAGTTACGAGAATCATAAAAATAAATTATTTCTTCTTTTATATCAAGGATTGAATATGATTGTCATTAAAATGTTTTAAAGAAGAAAACCAAAAAACGCGGGTAAATATCTCAGAAAATTACGTTTCTCGAAGTGGCAATGGCATCGTTTGATTGAGAATCGCTTATGTTTATTGTGGTTATTGTTTGATGGATATTTATATTTAACTAATTTCTGGAGTAGATGAATATAATTTGTTATGTTTTTCTCAACTTTTTAAAGTTGAATGTTTTTTAGTGACGATTGATTTAGAAGTAAGAACTTTTTGTACCTATTCTTCTTTTCTTGTCGTATTTTACTACATCCGATCCTTAGCGTCAGTGCAGTTGCATTTTCATGTATTTATTATTTCATTTTCAGTATTGTTATTATTAGCTTATTCGTATGCATCAGTGTATTATACTATTTACGAAAATATATTGGGTATATTTGTTTACTTGTCTTTGTTTTGAAACAAAGATTAATTTGAATTGTTTTGATGCCTATCTAATGTAACTTACTGACTTTGATACTCAATTGCAATTGTTTATTTTTTGTAAACTGGCTTCAAAACTTATTTTTTAATCATTCAAATATGACTTTGAGTAATTTTTGTTCGTTTTTACAAGCTATTTCATTCTGTGATTTAAAAGTTTGGGATTCTGTGTTAAAAATTTACCCTATTTAGTTAGGAGAAACATTTTCCTTAAAATATATATGAACAACTACGAAAATTCAGTATTTATTGAGAAATCAGCCGAGAATCTTTCTTACACCTATAGAATTTTAACTGAGACTATCTCTTGATGAATTTAATCTTTACCTTTTAATAGTCAAAATATTAGTGTAGTAAGCTATGTATTTTGTATTCAGTTGCATAATATACTTAACATACGTTGAAGTAGATCTCTTTTCCTAGTTCCAAAGTACCTTTTTTTTAATTTCTAACACAGATTTGCCTTTGTGATTAGAAAATATATGAGCTGTGTTTCCCTTTTGGTATTCAGATCTTTATACTTGCATATCTGAATAAAACTGTGATAATGATCAATCTTAATTGAATAAATAATTTATCTAGGGCTTAAGAATGGTTTAAAACATAGTATATTTCTACAAAGAGGCGAGTTATGTTTTTTTCTTTTCTTTTAATCTTTAATAATACTTTTTTTGCTTTTCCCTTGGCTTCCTTCAATTTTTCAGTGATAGTTGTATCTCATTTTTAAAGCTCAAAAAATAAATAAGACCAGCCTTGTGCTCTGCCTCTTGCTTGCCAGCCTCTCAGACCAGCCTTGTGCTCTGAACAAGAAATAATGAAGAAAATAAAAGACCTTTCCAGGCACACATAAAAGTTGATAATTTCATAAACAGGGATCGCACAGGCTTTTTTTAAAGCTTCTCCAATCCATTCGCCAGAGCCCGACTAAGGCACTCGTAGGCCCTAGTCCCAGCACTTTTGCGGGGCCCCTGTGTGGTCATTTCTTATTGGTCATGCCGCTTATAATCATAAGATACAGTATTTCATTCATAAGGGGGGGGGTTGTTTTAGCTTCAAATTCTCCAGAACAAAAAATTTTAACAAATTTTTAGCTTTTAATGTAGAAGTTATGCTTCAGAATCAAATGACATCACGTCAATGAATACTCCATGGAGGAATTCTTGGGATCTTAACATGAGGTTTGTTTTATCCCTGAATATGGTGTAAAAAAAACCTTTTGCTCAGCAGTAACCTAAGCACACCCTGTCAATGAATCAATTTTTTCCTATTCTTTTTAGTACATTGACAGGGGGGGGGGGACCCCACGCTTCTGGAATTGCCCTTGTCTCGAACTTTCCGTGCAGCCAGCCTTAGGTTTGGATGAATGTGTTTTGAAAATCTGAAAAAATAAACAATAACCAAGTGGCATTTATTAATTACTTACAGTATTTATAAAACACCGTAAAGCACCATTTACAGTAGGGAATAATTTCTTGTTATGACTACTCTTCTGGATGACAGATTGTTTCTCTAATGATATATTGTATGACCTGAAGCTACAGGGAACCGTTTTAACCCTCTCCTCAGGTCGGGAGGGAGAAGAGCGGAGACGGAGCAGATGCCCCTCCTCCCCACACATCATTGATAAGAGAATAAAAAAATCAACTTCCTTATTGTTGGAGAGAGGCTTTTTTGGGCTCTAGCCGGGACCATGTGGCCCCGGTCTAGCCAAGCGCCAGCAATCATAACGAGAATCAAAGAAAAAGGGAAATAAGGAGGGGCGGAGAAAAGGAGAGCTGCATTTTGATTGAAACAAAAACAAAGAGGGCAGAATTTTATCAAGAAGAAGGGCAAGCAGGGCGGCATTTTACTGGGAAAAGGGCATCAGGGCGGGCCGCCCCCCTGAATCGCTCTAGAGTGATCACTGCTATAAGTCCTGAAGGGACTAAGTAAGACTTGACTTCTTCAGTCCAAGCAAATTGTCCGATGGATTCAGCTATCCGGACCGAAGTGTCCCGAGCTGGAGGAGTCATTGCAGTTATTTCAGGCTTCCTCATTCTAAACAAACAACTGGCATTTAATTCTTGAACAGAGGTCTTTAGCAGTGGTCCAAGGAAGACTTGGACACTATCCAATCGAAGACCATGCCAAGCAGCCCGCACATTCATTGGGAATGATCCCAACATGACTAGGCACCCAAATAAGCAAGACAGTGCGGTGGCAAGGGGGCTGGGATTTTTAAGGACCAAAAAAAGGGCAATAATTATCATTGGAGATTTCTGAGACACATCTTGGAGGAAAGTCAGGACAGAAAGACTGTCGCTAAGGATGTCTTGTGAAGCTCCTCCTTGTAAAGTGAAGCCAAACGCAATAGGGAAGGCTTCATCTGAAAAAATCGAATTTGGCATGGGGAAGACTCCTGGACCATCGACAGCCGAGGTTGACGTGCCAAATTCCATTGCCCATCCCAGGTATGGTTTTACCTGTTGGCAGCAAGTGACCCGAAAGAGGTCCAGAAGGGAGAGACTGGTCTTGAATAGTGAACTTTTGGGTGTGAGTAACTAGTCTGTTTTCCAGACTAGGGCACAGCAGGGGTGACCAGGGATCACCATCTTTAAGTAACTGCCACAAGAGTTGACGACCTCATTCCATAGCAGCAAAAGAAAACCCTTCTCGGGGAGAGGAGCAGGGTTGTTAAAAACCCAGGTTTTTTCAGAAAAAACCCAACCCACTGAGTTTTATCTGGGTTTTTGGGGTTTATCAGGGTTTTTTCAGAAGAAGGGATGGGGTTTCAGAGAATATTTGAAAAAATTGCTTATTACTAAATGCAACTTAAAGCAAACTAATTGATTACAAAAATCAATTATAAATAAAAAGTGGTTAATTTAATAGTAATAACTGATTAAAATTATTAATCATACATAAAAAAATGTATAAATCAATAACAATAGCAACCCCAATCATGGTTTGCTCTTAGATAAATTGACTATTAGTAATAATTTTAACAGTGATATACTAGTGCTTAATTACAACTTTTTAAACTAATAATTTTTTATGGTTAAAAAATCCTTATTCATTTTAATACAGATAGGCATAAAAGTTTACTCTAGAAAGTTTTAATGCCTATGTGAAGTCTGATTTTTTTTTTTTTTTTTTTTTTTTGTCCTTAGGTAGTGATGGTGTGGGGTGTAGGTAGGGAGCTGTTTATAAACTTTACAAGTGGTGTGCTGATGTTAAGCGATGTATTATCTATGCAATTAAAGTTGAAATTTTGAAAAAACTCAGTTGGGTTTTTTCAAAATATCCCGGCTTTGGCAAAATCATAACAACCCTGGAGGAGAGAGGTAATCGCTGAGAGGTAAAAAAGGAACGAAGCACGACATGTTTGATCAAGAAGCTGTAGGAAGGTTGGCACTGGTGCCAACCACAGCGATTGGACGAGATCCAGCTTCGCTCATCAGGGGGATAGGGGGTCCAAGCAGGCAGACGCGTACCAGGTGGCAGCATTGTAAATTGTTTCCAATGCCGTTTTAGTAGGTGGTATCAGGTAGTCGGTTTACTTGAGCATTTTTCTATTAATTTTAAACTGTGATTTTAACATTTTAAGGGAAATTTTGCTGTATAATTTTGTGCAGAAACATATTTTAGCATTTTGCATCTTTTGAAGGTTATATTATGTTTATTTTTTAACGTACCCATAGCCCAGAGCTATTGCTTTGTTTATGTACATTTTGTTTATAATTGCATTTGAAATATGTCTACAAATGTTTTGATGTGTTTAGATAAGTATATTGTAGTTTTCGGTTTATTTTCTTCCTTATGTATCTACATATGTTTATGGTTTGTTTGGCCGCCAACTCAACCGGCACCCGCTTACGTATTATTCTCATTCTCTGGATGAGTTAATCCACATTTCTCTTCAATATCATCGAAGCTAGTTATCAGATTTTTTAAAATTACTTCCTGAAGGCGACCCTATGCAAACTCTCTACACTTCTTTCTATATATATACCACATTCTGTTTGATTAAATCCCCTGAAACTTTTTCCCGGTAATTTTTACCCACTGGGCAATCATTAGGTAAGAAGCAGATCGATGTTTGCCAGACTTTGAGAGTTCCTGTTCCCTATTTTGTAGCTGTTCACTTCATAAGCTCCTCATTTTGCTTTTAAAAGTCTTATTCCAGTGAACATCTGCTGGCTGTTAAAGGCGTGTCAAACCTCCAGGAATTATAGCAAGTTCACTTTTATAATGTTGTTTGAAACTAGATTTGACGGTTGTTTTTAAATGGGTTTTTGCACTATCCATATTTAGAATAGATTTCTACTTAAAAAAAGAATTAGGACAAATACCCAAACTTTCTGTTTAGATGTATTCAGCAATTCACTATTCATTGATCCTTGCATCGATACTAGTGACATTACTTGGAAAATCTGCTTTTGGAACATTTTTTAAACCTTTAAAAATCATCATCAGTTTCAATTTTGTTCCATTGACCATTGCACTCAGTGTAATTGTGTATCGAAGCCTTCCTTTTCCTGTAGTTTTGCAGAGAACGGATTTCACACCTTTAAAATCATAAGTCTTTTGTCGAGCGAGATCAAGCCACAGTGGTGTCTCGTCCATATTGCCGATGCAACTTGTATTTATATCTTTAGTGCTACAATCGAAAAATCCATAAAATTTTTCACACTGCACATTTGCATTATCTATCTGAAACCTTAAGGCCTATACTTGTCTCTGATCTGCTGACATTGTTATGTGTTTGTAGAAATCTCTTGAACCACCCGTTAGACACTTTGAAATCAGTGGATTCAAACTCTTCATTTTCATTTTCTGTTCTCAAAATTCGTTCAGCTTGTGTCTTGATTTGAACCGAAGTAACTGCTCGACCTGATTTTCTTTTTTCTTGGATCCAGTTAACTAAAACACTTTCCACTTCTGGAAATTTTGCTCATTTTTTTCTTTGTTCGTTGTCCAACAGAATGTTACGCCTCTTGTGTATTTCTACATCTCGTCCTGTAGCATTTGCCAGTCTTTCCCTTTGTTTATTCCAATCTTGAACACAAGAACGAGGAATACAAAAAAATTTTGCAGTTGCAGAGATATTTCCATTTAGCTCATCTAGATTTGCTAAAGCTCCTAATTTAAAAGCGATTGTATAGCTTTGCGAGTGCACGTGTTTACTTCCCTCCATTTCCAGATTTAGAATAATAATAAAGAACAAATTTTTTTTTTCTAAATGCAATGAGCGGAAGAGAGATCTGTTTTTTCCCTCCTCAAATTGCTGACTTATGAACTAACTGTCCAATCAGAATGTGATTCTGTGCCAGGTGAAAATCAAAGATTTTTGCTCTTACTTCAACAGGTGCAGTCCTTTTTCCACTATGTACAAAAGAAGTCATCTTGGGGAAGGGAGATAAATTTCAAAAGACAGTTATTCTTCTCACTAATCCATTTTAACAGATTTTGCTATCCATACCGGTTTCTTAAAATTGTTGCGACTGGAACCTTTTTTTTTAAATGTGGGAGGGAAAAAAATATTTGCCATCACGTTTGCAATAACAATACCTCATATATTCCGATATGCCGGTAAATAAGGGGTTTTTTGGCATGCTGATGTTCCTCGATTTTTTCCAGCATGCTGGCTGTTGCGGGAAAATACGGTATATATACTCCCATAGACTTAACATTGTACCAGCCAAGTATTTCCAATTTCCTCATTAAATCTGTGTTCTTCTTAAATAAGGGCTTGTTATAAATGAGTTAGACTGATTTAAAAAGGGTGCTGAATATTAGCTTGCCCCTTGCGCCAGCTACCTGAGAGCCAGTCCTGCGGCAGCGTCCTAATTTCAATCTTTTTCCATCATCCATGATTATAAGTATTTTTCTTTTAGCATTACTTAAATTAAATCTGCAAAGCTGTAACAGTAAAATCTGACTCCTATTTTTAATTTATTTACATTTCAAAACTTTTTTCCTTAAGAAAAATAGTTTAAAAAAAAAAAAAAAACTTGATGGAACAGGGCAGGCTCTAATATGAATGACAATGATACAAAATATTTTGACAAGGAAAGAAATATTTATGAAAGCAAACAAGATTGTAACATGATCATACTTTTTCCTTTATTGCTTTTCCAATGGTCTACCACAGTATTCTGTGGTAGTAGTTCTGTGGTGGTAGGTCTATAACTGTTTTTTTTTTTTTTAAATCACCTTGTGTGTTTAAAAATTGCATAAGTGTATAATACCTAAGTACAACATTAACCTACAAATATTATTTAAGTGTTATTGTTTTATTTATTTTTTTTCCACAAATTATTTTCTGCTCTTTTCCAAATTTCACAATATTTCCTCATTCCAGCTATTAATGTTTTCAGATGTTCCATAATTGAAAATATTTTCAAATCATTCATGAATATTGATAAGATTTTTCTTCGGTGTTTGAAATTAAGTACTCATGTTACCTACAAACCATGCTTAGATCTAATGGAATTGATATTTTTTCCGCTCCCTCCCAAAAAATTCAAGTCCCCTCCATTCATAAATGTTGGTATAGAGACTAGACTTCCTTCCTATGAAAAAATGAATTTCATGCCCTGCCATGTAAACTTGGCAGTCGCCAATTTTTAACTTAAAAAAACTTTAATAAATGATGCAACCTAGCTCTGCTAATCCAAAATGGGCAAACAGAAGCCTGCTCTTAACCTAAAAAAACTTTGTTAGATATAATCATCTTAACTATAATCTAAATTGTGCAAACAGTGACCTATTTTTAACCTTGTGGATTTAGCTACCTAGATGAGTTAGATAAGCTGTAAAACTGTGCACAAACTCAAAAAAAATAGTGTGCCTCTTCTAACTTCTATATCACCACCAACAGCAAAGCACATTATTTCCCTTCAGAAAACCAGTAAAGGGGAAAAAAAAAAAACTTCATCGAATAGAGCAGGCTCTGATATGAATAAAAATGATAGTTAAAAAAACTAACAAAACATTTTGACATTGAAATTAAACAAGAAATAAACTTTTTATCGATGCAAGGTAAAATTTTACTGATTTTAATTTTCCCAGGTTGTCAGCTACGGCTTTCCTCTGAATGTGACATTAAATCACACCTTTTCGTTTAAAGCATGTGTTAGTATGCTGTAGAAACACCTTGCACAGATAATATGGTGCTTCTCTAAAACACATCTTTTGTAGACCAAATCGACTAATGAATTCTCCCAGTTTTTGCCAAGCTATCAAAATTCAAACAAAGTGTAACAGGTTATGTCCAAAATTAACAATTTTGTTCTTTTATCTTGGGAAAACATTTATAAATAAATAAATATCTGATGTGATCTGTTACCAGGCTCCAGTTCAAGTTCATGAGATTATTAGTTTTTATTTTACTTCCGAAATAGTTGTTTTTTTTTGTTCAATACACAATTAAAGGAAAAACGTATTTCCCATTTTAACTTTTGTGCTTGTGAGAATTTTTACATCTTCTATCTCAGTGAATTTCTGTAAATCTACGATCGTGTGTTATTTAGCTTTTCCTTATATGGTTCGAGTGTGTATATCGCATTCTGCATGTAAATGAAGTAAATAAATTAATCTCTTGAAAAAAATGAGATTATTAAATTAGCATTCTTTTTATCTGTTTTTTCTTGGATTAAAAAATAATAAATAAATAAAATGCTAAATTCAGAAAAATTCAAAATGTGGGAGTTGATGTTCAAAAGAGCTAGATTCCAGACTAGTGACCACATTCACCAAAAACTTTAAACGAGGTTTAACCCAAACACACATGTTAAAGTCTTATGTAAACTATCTTGCCTATGACTTTAGCACGCGTGTTTGAACTAATTTGTGTGTAAAGTGCTAGGTGAATATGGCCTAGTACAATACCTACATTTGGCACTGTGTGTACACATTTTATCTTTTTACTATATTTAGTTCACTTATTTTCAGACAGATAACTATGCCGAAGGCAACAACAGCAGCACCTAAAATAGTCTATCCTTCAGGAGTGAAGGAAATTACACATGAACTTAGCACAGATGATTTAGTTCGTCGACTAAAGGTTTGTAGTATTTTTGTTTTGTTGATGAAAAAATCTGTTATTTTTCATCAGAAACCTTAATCCTACATTGGTGGGTTTTATTACAGCTTGTATTTTAAATAATACTGCAACGTTTGGACATCTTTTTAAATCAACTGCACTATAAAAAAAAAAAAAAAAAGTCAAGAAACTGAAAGAATTTTAATGTTAGATGCAAAATGTCAACCTATAAGATTATACTGCATTGTTAAACGTTTGTTTAATGCATTGGAATATATGGTAGTTATTATTAATAATGTAGTACAGTTTGTGAGAACAAATTATTAATTTTTTGTAATATGGACAGTTTGTTTTTATTGTCTTTTAGGGAATTTGTGAGCATCAGTATGTTACTTTTAATTCCTGTAAAATGCAAAAGAGCACTTTTAAAACTTCTAATTTAAAGTTTTGCTGTTTATCGCTCTTTCTACTGCTAGCAGATGGCTGCATTATTATCTAAAAGTGGTCTAAGAAAGAATACATGTGAGTTAGACAATTTTAGAAATTTTATTAACCTTTAATTAGTTTAGAAAGATTGGGTGTGTTTTGGTTGAACAATGATTTTGGCCAGACAGCCTTAAGAAGAGCAATTGCCAATATTATCGGCAAAAAGTATTTTCATTCACCAAATTAATTCAATTTTGCAATTTGCGAGATGTTGGTGATCGACAATGCGTATCTTGGTTTAGTTTTGGCGTTGATGTGTTTGTAGTAGATTGTCTTTTAAGTTGAAAATGAATGAAGAATGGAACCAATTTTGTTGTAATTCATTTAAAAAGGAAAGTCATTAGGCAAATAAATGCTTAAGAAATATTGCTGTGTGGATGACAACACCAGAATTTGCCATGAAAATTTGCTCTGCATGCTGCTTAAAGTTAAGCAATTAATAGCATTGTGAAACTGTTTTATGCAAATTTTCCTGTAACTTCCATTTCCAAGTACATTTGTTTGAAAACTAATTAGAAAAGAAAGTGTGCTTAATTTTTAGTAAAGGAATAAATCCATTTGATACATGTAATAAGTAAATTAAAAAAATTATTATTTAAATGTGTACAATTTACCATTTCCTATGTAATTCAACAAGTGATGAAAATAGGTGAGGAAATAGTGACTAAAAAAATATTTCTTTTAGGTAACTATCCATCTTTAAAAAAATAGGAAACCTCACAATTCCTACTAAATCTACCCAAGTGCTTGTGTCTGTATTACCTCGCTATGGGATATATATTATAGTGTAGGATTACTTATCACTTAATTAGTCGTAAGATGCAAGGTTGAAAAAGGATGAATATAACTAACAGTTTTAATTTAATGTGGCATGAAATATTTATTTGCACTGTATATTGTGTTTTAATACATATTATTACTAAAATTCATTAACATTTAATAACAGTCTAGTAAAAAATTTAAGTTTTTGTATTTTTAAAACTGGTGGGAAAATTTGGCCACTGAACTTATTTTGTGATGGCTAAAACCTTGCAGTTGGTGCACCAATTTCATCTTTTTGGTAACACTGTTTATGGTATCATTTTGCTCATTACATTTAAAAATTTATTTAACATGAAAAAAGTAAAAAGAAGTTTTTATCTTCAGTTAAAGAATAATTTATTTTTCTCATAATTTTCTATTTTTTTCTTTGTTTTTCTACATATTGATTGTTACGTATTTCATAATAGGAATGTGCCCAGTCATTCCAGAATATGAGCCAAGAAGATGATAATACTGCATACATTCCTCTTGCTATTCATCTTGCTTCAGAGTGCTTTTTAGAACACCCCAGTAAAGATGTCCGTCTTCTTATAGCTTGCTGCATAGCTGATGTTTTTAGAGTGTTTGCCCCTGATGCTCCTTATAAAGATCCTGAGCAGTTGAAGGTCTGTTTTTAAATTACTCAATGTTTGAATTGTTATTCATTATTATTTTTTTAATTCTGCCATTTGTAAAGTTTCATTTATTAAATCATTTGACTATGAATTTTTGTTTTTCTTCAACCTGCCGATCCCCATGGTAGAAACACTGCGACAGGACGACAATGTCATGGACACAAAAATCTGTTTGGTGACAGTTTTTGTCGGCATATTAAAAAAATTTTTTTTAATTGTCTGCCAAAAAAAATTTTTTTTTAATTGCCATATTTTGGCTTGGCTCATTACGCTGTCTCCGCTCTGCGATGACGTCACTAAACACAGCACAACGGAGTCCATGCACGAAGATCTTGTGTAGCAAAATGGAATGGCCGAATCCAGCTTTTAGAAACCTCTGCATCCTCCTGGTTTCACATTTTTATTATTATTTGCCAAGAATCCCCATTTTTTATTTCCCATATACCCTTTTGGGTTTATTTCGTGGCCCATCTAGAAAATGCGTTTATTAAAATGGCCTCACCACAGCAATACAATTAATTACAATAACCCCATTGTAAAAATTGAATTGATTGAAAATGGCCCCTCCATAGAAATGCGATTGATTACAATAATCCCATCGTAAAAGTAGGATTGATTGAAAAAGGCTTTTCTACAAAATTACCATCTATGAAATCTGACCTTTCTCACTAGTATTTCTTATTAAAATGCCTTTTCCAAATGTTTTTTTTTTTTTTTTGGTGGGGGAGGGGGGGGAAGTTAAAATATTGTAATTACATTTTTAATTGTCTTTGTTTTCATTTGCACGAACTGAGTAATTTAAAAAGTGTCTCCTCTAGCATATTTTGTTTTTTGCTGACTTAACTGATAACGAAATCGATCTGATCAGCAGAAGTGCATAGGCGTTGAGGGAAGAAAATAGGGTTGAGAAACTCATAATTTTTTAGTCATCTAAATATCTAATTTTGCTCAAATATCAGTAGTTATGTTTGATAAATATGTGGTTGCAAATTATTATTCTCGAGTTTGTCGCCAACAGTATAGTTATTGTTCTTCTCGATGTTTTTAATTGTTTTGCACACTTGCAAGTTTTTTTTTTCTTTCTTTCTTTTTTTTCTGAACAATTTACTCAATTTAATCGGCTTTCTTATTATGCATTATTCATAATTATTACAGATATTTACTAACCATATATAATTACGGATAATACAGAAAGTATCATAGCAAAATGACATTTTGCGATTATGAAATTATGTGAGATTTCTAAAAATTGATCTGAAAATTGAGTCACTTGCGACATTCTTCAAATACAGTACTTGAGATATATTATGTTTTTGTCAAAATTAAGCATAATGAAATGATGACATTTTGCTTCAGCAGTGTAGATGGGTTTATTTGCTTCCGATGTGGTCCTTTCATTTTCTGCCAGGTGTCAGCATTCTGCCGGCCACCTATCTGTTTTTATCTTGCTGTCCCCTCACTTATTATCCCACTCTTTTGCTTATAAGAAGTTGAATAATTTCAGAATTTGGTAAATCAGACTATTGACAAGATTTGGCATTCTAAATATTCAAATCATATTTCTGAAGTTTTGAAAATGTTCAACATTTTATGAAATGAAGAAAAAAATGTAAAAGCAAAAGTAAGCTAATTCTGGGAAAGTATGTCATTAGAAGACAAATTGTCAATAAGCTAACAGATTGGTATTCTTAGAGTAAACTATTATCAAATTAAGTTTATTTTGTTTTCAAAACTGCTTAAATAAAAATAAAAAATTCTGTAAGTTTTTTTTTAATTGTTTAAATACTTTCTGTAATAGAATGTTAATTATTTTAATCAGCTGATTAAAAAACTTGGTTAAAATAAAGTATGTAATTTATACAATTTTAATATACATTTTTTTTCGTTAAAAAATTAAAGTTGAAAGAAAATTAGTGCTTTTAAAGAGACTTTTTAAGAAATAAGTCACAGAAAATTAAAGAATAAAGCTTTTTTAAAGTGAATTATTTAAAATATTTTAAACATTATTTCTTACCTTTTGAGAGTTCTGCGAGTATAATTAATTATTATTATCTATTTATATTTAGTTAATACTTATATATCTTACTACTAATAATTATTTTTATTTATTTATTTTAAGGATGAAAGAATAGTGCTTTTTAAAAAACTTAAATTCACTTTTCCTGAATGACCAAAAATAAAATTAGAAGTGTGTGTGTGAAAGAGTAAGAACAAATACAATTCAGTAGTGTTTTAAGAAAACGTTAAGTTTCTTAAGTTAGTTAAGTTTCATGCTTTTAAGTAGTATTGTATATCCAACAGTTGGATACAATACAAAATTTGTATGACTCTGTCATTTATTCCAGTAATATTCTATGCTCTGAGTTCAATTTTTCTAATTTGTATAAGTATCAATTAATGGATGAGTTTAATTGTTTGTTACACTTCTAAATTAGGTCTAATTAGGGTTTACCAAAGTTACTGAACATAAATCTTCTCTTGGTACTCATTCAGTAATTATTTCAAACAAAAGAATTTAAATTCCGATTTATTTTATTAATTTTGATAACTCTTACACATCTATTATTACAGGAATTTAAATTTTTATTATATGCTAAATATATCTACCTTAATCTGCAATCGGCATACATTGAAAACATGCATTATAAGTCAGAACACACAGTACAACCCGATAGGCCCAACTCGTTTTGAGATTGTTTCAAACCAGTTTCTATATTATGCTATTTACCTGTACTTTCTCATGGAACTCAAAAGTGCCTTTTTTGAGAACAGGCTACCCTTTTTCAAAATTTTTTCTTGGCGTCCCTTTTTTTTCTGGAGTTAACACTATTTAAGAACAACAGTGATTAAAAATTGTTGGTTTTATGTATCTACAAAAAGTACACACAAGGTTTTGCAGTGATTATGAAATTCTAAAAGCTTGCCGCAGACAGCTACAAAACTTTCTGCCCCTGGGCTGCGGCTGCAGATCATGTTTTATTATTTGTATTTACAACAATTTCAATGCCCTCAGTTTTTTTATTTATTTATTTTTAATAAGCACTTGGGTACTATAAATTTCAGACAATTTTCTTCTACTGAGAGAAACAGCATGTCACTCTTCAAGGGTTGCTAAATGTCGGCAAGATAGTCAAAAGTCACCCAGTTTGGTGCCCAAAACTGAACCCTGATAGTCGGTATGTTCTACGATGAAAATTGCCCAACCCTACTGTTTATTACAAAAATGAAGTATAGTTAGAGTATGCCTAACAACGATTGAAAAACAGTTTTAGTTGGCAATTTTAATATAGATTTTAATTCCATAGTAGTGTTTTATGGCACAAGAAAGACAAATACGTCACACTCATGGATTATGATGCACTTTCCAAAGAGTATGAATTTCAAATATACTTAGAAAATGCCTTGTGAAGATTTTAAGTTTAGTAGGGGGTTTTATTGTAGATTTCAATTTCAAAGAATTTTTTCACTTCATTGATTCAGCTATACCTTGAAGAAGCTTGTCTTTTTGATGAAAAAAATACTGTCATATTCAGACATTCATTTGTAGCATTTTTTTTAATGCTCAGCAGTTTTTCCATTCATCTTGTTTTCTCCCCTCCTTTTCCATTATTTCATACAGTTATTAATTCCTTTTTTACTGCAGTCAAGTTTAGAATATTGGAAAAACAAAAGCCAAAAATTAAAGTTTTTTTCCCAAAATTAACCAACAACTGGTAAGGTGAGAGCTAAAAACAGGAATTTCAAGTTCCTTCTGGGTTGTGGCAATTCCTGAGTGGTGGTTAGCCACCTGTGCAGGAAAGGGAGGAGCAACCCTTGCTTAGCTCAGGAAAGGCAGGTGGGGGGAACTGGTTTATGGATGTTGAATAAAAGGGCAGGTGCATGGAGAACATTTTGGGGAGAGATCAGAGTAGTAAAAAAAAGAAGAATATGGTTTATTCTCTTATTGATTTATTTTTGCTATGAGAACATGATTCCTTTCTATATAAACTGCATGATTGCTTTTAGGACCTTATTCACCAAATACTTGACATGCTGATTAATCCAAACAGGCATGTTAAAATCATGGGTAAGATATCTTACCTATGACTTAAACTTGCATGCTTGAATTAATTCATATTTCAAGGATTTGGTGAATAAGGCTTTTAGTTATGCTAATTTAGTTTTGCCACAGTCTTTTTTTTTTTTTTTTTTGAATAAGTGGTCATTTCAGGCATTAACTTACTTTACTTGAATTGGTGGATATTTTACTTAGCACAAATAAGGAACTCTTAAAACATTTGAGATTCACTTTTTGGGGAGTAGGCACTTTTTTGTAAGATTATTTACAAAAGTAAGTGGCTTCATGAATTTAATTTATTATGATTATGTTTTTGTTAATTTAAAGAGTCATCATTTAACCATTTTTTTTTCTCAGTTAATCATATTCAGGTCATGCATTATTTAAAATGTACAGCAGTCTCTTGGTTATGCACATTTCTCATATATATGAAATACATGAGAAATAAAAGAAATAATGTTTCTGACTTTATAGGGAAATTGAAAGAGTTATTCTCAATAAATATATATATATATATTTATTAGTGAAATGCTATTGTCCATATCAATTTCAAAAAGAAAATAAAAGAGTGAGAGAATATTTACTTATTTTAAAAATATATTTATTGAATATTTATCAATTAAAATTGTCATTAAGTTTTCTTTTTTCCCTGCTTAGCTATTAAGTTTATTTCTTTTTCTAGGCAATTTTTTACTTTTTTATTGAACAACTTCAAGGTTTGGAGGATCCTAAAGACACTATATTTAAAAGATACTTTTATTTATTGGAAGTAAGTTCCATTTATGTTAATGACTATTGATAATTTAACATTATAGAATAATTTAAAAACATTTTAGAATTTTCTTTAGTTCAGTTGTAAATTTTTTTTTAAATGAGGAAAAGAAAAAAAGTTGTGTGACTTTTTTTTCTGATTTTTTTTTTTTTTTTTTGTAGTGTTGCTTAATTTTCAGTCCTGCTGCACTTGTTTCAACTAACACTTTTAAAATCACCATAAAAATAAAAATTTACCTCGTGTTGAAGCACAATAAAAGAAATAATTTTAAAAAGAGGGAAAAAAAAAAACAGATGAAATGGATGATACAGAGATTTTAAGTTATGTTTATTTAATAAAATTTTACTGTAAGTATTAATTTCAATTCAGCGATATTAAGATTACGTAAAAGAAAAAAGTTCTTAACATAATCAGAATAATTTACATCTCACCTCTGCTTCTTAAAAAATTGTTTCAATTATTCAAAATAAAATTTAAATTTAAAACTAAAGTATTATGTGTATAGCTTGATAATGTCAAAATATTTCATTGCTCGTGCATAGCATTTGCAATTGTTAAATAAAAGAAAATTATATGGCTTATTATAAATTCTTCTATTTTTTAAAAGTTTTTTTTCAATTAAAAGTAAAAAGATTATATATGTGAAATTAATGTTCTTTTAAATAGTTTTTTTCCCTGTTACTAAAGTGTTCTCTCTTTCAGAATCTAGCATGGGTGAAAACTTTTAATATTTGTATTGAACTCGAAGAAAATCAGATGATATTTACTAAACTCTTTCGGCTTATTTTCAGTATTGTTAAGTAAGTACCCATTTAGACAAATTTTATGTCTTCTGAAATCGTATTCATTCAAGCCCTTCAAAAATATTTTATAATGGATTTTTGAAAATTTATCTTCTGTGTAAATGAAAAAAAGTAAATAATTCCAGAACTTCTTATCTATACGGGAAATAACTGAATTAAAAGAAATTTTTTACTATAATTCTGCCATCTGCTGATAGCACAATCCTATTGTTGGCATCTAGTCGTAACTTATTAATGCTAATAAATGTTCATCCTTTAATTTACTGTGTACTGTCAAGCTCTGATATGAAATTTTTATTTTAATATTTGATTTGATATTCCTTTGAAAAATTCTCATATGATTTTTATCTTTTCAGTGATAATCACTCAACCAAAGTTAAAAACTTTATGTTGGATATGATGTGTCCCCTGCTTTTGGAAGCGGATACTATTTCTACTCAAATGTTAGATATTATATTTGATCAGATTGTTGAACCAAGAAAGGTACTTGTTTGTTTTTTACTGTTTTACGGCACTTTTGTCAATTACGTAAAGTCTTTATGAAATACCATCTGCTGTAGAAGGTTAGATAGATATAATTTTATCATTCTCTCGGCAATGCGTAGCAGCATCTCTGTTCACAAAAAATCAGCACTAATGTTGTATTTTACTTTCTATGTCAAAGTCCTTGGGGGAGGGGGAAATGTTGTTTTTTCATTGTTTCATCATTTATTGTAAGCCTTTCAATTTTAACTTGGACAGTGACTATTTCACAATCTCAGCCAATCACCCCCACCCCCTCCTTTTCTCTAAAATTTTATTTTAAAAGAGGGAGGGAAATATATTTCTACAATATTTTAAGTTAATAAAAAGAGTAAAATCATGGAATGATTATTCTCTAAGGTTAAAAAAATAAAAAAGGGTGAATAATATGTAATAGAAATCAAAATAAATTGCATGATTTAACTCATTTTTGGCTATGGAAATCTGCTAAGAGAGGGGGGGGGACTTATTTTAGAATTATTTTAAATACTGGTGGGTTAGAGCTATTTATTTCTTTTTTATTGATATTATTTCATTTTAGTGCTGTTTGCTGTAATAGTATACAATTAGTTTTTCTCCCCCCTCTCTTGAATTCTGAAAATGATGAAATTTGCAATTTAATGCATAAATTTAAAATTTTCTATCAAAATGTATAAATTTAGTAAGTAGTTTATATGTATGATAAAAAGTGATCCACATCATGTATGCTAATGTTTGTTTATAGAGATGTTTTCTGTAATCTAATGCTTATTTTATTTATTTTTTTAATAGACACAGAACAAAAATTCTTATAATTTAGCTAGAGATATCTTGAAAAGGACTCAAGCCACTATTGAACCATATGTTCATGCTGTGAGTTTATTTTTCTTATTTTAAAATGTTATGTCTTTTGTTATTTAAATGCAATTAAATGAGTATGAATCTTTTATTATTTCTTTTGAAAGAAAATACATGAAACTATATTTGATTTATTAAGTAAATCAATTCAATACTTTGCAGTTTACACAACTGAAAAGTAAAGACAAGGAATTGTAATATAAATTATCACATGAGCCACAAAGTAATAAGATCATTAATTTGAATCAAAATGTAGTAGAAATAGACTAATTAAAATATCCATATTTCTTAAAATATTTGCTTAGTTTACATAGAACTGAAAACAAATAAACTTCTAAAATTTAGACTAAGACTATTCAATGTAACTGTAACAAAATTAAAAAAATTATATATTCATACATAACAATAAAATGAGACGTTCTTGTGAAGTGTTTCGTCTGATTCAATCCATTTTTTATTTATCCACACGACTTTCATTCCTAATGCATTTGTCCCTACAGTGAATTGTTTTGTAGAACTCTGTTGACTGAAAGAATAGTAACATTTGCACAACTCATCTGGGGCACCCACCATACAACTCAGGCTCAGTACCCCGTGATTTCCATCTGTTTGTAAGAAGAAGTTTGATTCTGACATTGAACTGATTAAGGCCATGCAAATGTGGCTGTTGTTGTTCCCAGTGGAGTTCTTTTAAATAGATTTTCAAACTGATCCATTGTTAGAACAAATGCCTTAATATACATAGAAGTTATCTGGAAAAATTATTTTATTTATTTCATATTGTGTTATTATTATTTTTTCTTTTTTATGATTTTTGGTATTTATTAAAATATCCCATATTTGAATAGTTTTAGCCTCCTTGTCTGTATTTATTTTAATGAATTATTCTATTTATAGTTTTTCAACAATACTTTGATAATTGGAAAATCAGACAGTGTTTTATCTCCCAAAATATATGACTTAATTTATGAGTTGAATTCAATATGTCCAAGCATGTTGTCAGCTGTTTTGCCACAACTTGAGTTCAAACTAAAGGTATGTTATATGTACTATTATTTCTTATTGATAATTAGTATGTATGTTGTTTAATTTTTAAAAAGGTAACATAATAAAATGCTTTTTTTTTAAATTTTACATCTTATAATTATCAAAAGCAACTCTTGCACACATGGGTGCCCATAGAAAAAAAAATTGGGGAGGGGGGGGGCCAAACTTCACAATCACTGGTGGGTTAGTGAAAAGGCATAAGATAAAAAGGTAGTGCCATGACTTCACAAAGCTTAAGTTAAATTTTCTAAAGTACCAAAATTAAAGTTAAATAAAAATTATCAAACAATCCAATATCTTTTTCCCAAAACTAATGGCATAGAGGCCGAAGTAATCATATAGTGACATAATTCTTAACCGCAATGACCCAGGTTCTGTCTGTGCTTTCGCTGAAAAAAAAAATGGCGCAACGACGCCATTGTAGACCCAGTAAAGAGACACAAGGAATGAATGAAGAAAACACTCTGTTAGATTTAACTGAACATTTATTTGAATTTAACGTAAACAACACATTTATTAACTAGAGTAATATATTTCTCCATTATCAAAACTCAAACTTAAAATTATCAATTACTGCAAATTACATTTATCTCAAATTTCACCCTATTGTAGTGCACTTAATACTGCCAACAAAAATAAAAAAAAGAAAGGATAGGGAAAGAGAAAGGAATGAAGATAACTTATCATTTTGATGGTACATTCGGGGGCCCCCTGTTGATTTCATTTTAAGTAGTATCGCCACACCAATCCATCTTGTCTTTGCTACGCAACGTCTCAGGAGACCAAAACCAGGCAAATCACCAGCACGTCAGTCCACTCCCAAGAGAGAGAGAGAGCAAAAGCCACTCCTGCCGCGAAGTGCTCACTTTTGATTTTTCTGCCTTCTCACTTCTGTATTCATGTGACAATCAAGTTCGTTCATGAGCTTTATTCTTTCATATCTTAGTACTTATAAAAATGAAGTAAAACTTATTTAGTTGGTGAAGTTATGTCGCATTAAAAGGAAATTTAATTATTTCGTTGGTTAATTGATATATTTTGAGGCATTTACATTTTTCTTACACGTGGTTGTGTTCCTCCGCCGATTTTGATGTCTGTATCGAATCTTCATCCAATCTATCGAATTATGTAAAATTGATGCAGGGAAAAAGGGTAATAAAAAAAACAGAAAAGGCAGAATAAAAAGTTAAAGACAGAAAATTTTAGCATAAAAAAAAACCACTTCTAAACCAAAACTTAAAATTTAGCAAACACATTACAAAGCCAAAATATGATGTTTGTATCAAAAATTTATTTAAGAAAAAAAAATGTCGGCATAAAGAAAAGGAAAAGTCGGCTCGATTTAAACAAAAACACATATAAACATTTTTAACATTAATTATTTATCAAAAGTTACAATCATACCAATACCACATATCAAAAGGAAAAATTTTGTTCATCCGATCTGGCAACCTGTTTTGACGTTAGTGCACAAAACGAATCAAAACAAACCGCGAAATCGGAAAAATAATAAACAAACCCAAAAGATAAGTAGTACAACTTAAACATTACACAAAATATTACTCTAAAATTTGTTTTTACTACTCATAGATCGCGTTATTTTCAAAACATTTTTCAAATCATAACAGTAGTAATATATGAAAATAGAGAATTATATTTCACTCCCATGTTTTAACATGACTCAGCTGCAAAGGCATTAAGCTAGTAGAGATAAAAATATAGAAGATAACAAGACAACAAATTAAACTTTATGAAGATTTTATTTGTCGACAGCACTGTTGCACAAGCCAGATTTTGGCAGAAACCCAACATATCTCAAATGATGAGTCAGGTTTTCATGCTAACATTCTTGAAATTGAGTAATGCATTTTTGAATTGCAAAAGTAGCTAGAGAACCTGACAGATTTATTTCCATATCCAGAACTTATGATTCATTACAGGATCTTATGATAAAAGGTGTATGTATTTTTACTGGGTAATTTATCTGAATGATGTTCAGTAAAAAGTAATTTAGAATTATTTCCCTGTGATTCATTGGCTGGAAAACACTTAAAAGTACTTTATTACAGATTTATTATATTTATTACAAGCAAATACAGAATACTTCTGCTATATGCATTTTTTTTTTGGGGGGGGGGGTGTATGTGAGAGGAGGTCTAATGATTTAAAGAAGCTGTATAATGAATATTGAGACATTTATAATTAAAAATGTTCAAATCAAAAAACTAATCAGAAATTATTATGTGTGTCTATGTATTAAAAAATGCAGTCTTATAAATTGTGTAGCGGGGGGGGGGGGGATTCTTTTTCTCAAGCTGTGAAAACAAGTGAAGAGGGTGTACCAACTATGGGTACAAAAAAAAAAAAGTTAATGTCTTGATCTCTTCACGACTCCACTCAAGGATGACAAATCTTAGCCAACACAATTAAATTTTGTGAACATTTTATCATAGAACAATATAACAAAAACTGAAGGTAACAAATGAAGTTGAACAGTTTTAGATTCATAGGATACTTATGCAGCCGGCTGTATTTTGCTGGACAGTGACACAACTTCCATTCTCCTTCGTTGAAAAAAAAAACTCCACTGAAGAGACTTTCTGAAAGATGGCAACAAGAAGAAGCACAGGCACGTCATCAGGTCCACAGCACTAGTACAAGCATCGTTAGCTGGAGCACCCCACTTTTCTTCACTGCTGAATACTGAACTGCGTCGATAAGTGCACATGCACAGCGCCAGAAATTACCATATGACGAAGGAACTTAAAGTGTGGCAAAAAAAAAAAAACTTTGAATTTTGCTTTGGGTATTCATGAGTAACATTTGTGATTGCAAGATCAAAGACTTCCAGCCATTGGTCGTCCTCCACAAACAAGCTATTTTGGTGAACAAAAGAAGAAGTGGCATAACCATCACACAAGTATCCAATTTGTCAGTTTTCAAATGGTTTATAAATGGGAATGGATTTGTAGGTACTACATAAGCGACTATAGTGGGCTTATCAATACCACATTCCCGACAGAGAGAAGGCTTTAATATCAAGCTAATTAAAGTATGTGTTAAAATATTAAATATTTAACAACGCTGTGAAACATAGCAGTCTCCTAAAACAACATATGGCAAAATGTATTCCTTATTCCATTTTCAATTGTAACAGCTTCATCACCTCTTAGTCAACATCGGGTATCGTTGCTGCGTTTGCAGACAATGCCTTTTAATGGACAGAGTAATACTTGAATCTCACCACATAAGAACAGCAGTTGACTACTTGTTTCTGATATTGCCAGATACCTTCACATATGTTTATTTTATTTTATTTATTTATGTGTCTATATAATGTTTTCCTTTGAGAATTTTTTAAAAAAAGCTCCCCCCTCCCCATTTCTATTACAGAGCAGTGCTGAGAAAGAACGTCTGGACGTCACTAAACTACTTGCCAGAATGTTTTCTGATCGCAACTCTGATCTTGCTACTACAAATAATACATTGTGGAGTTGTTTTCTTGGAAGGTAATCTCCTTACCAGAGAAAAAGTTTTTTTTTCTTTTTAAAGGCATATATACCCATTAAATAGCTCAAAAAAAAAAAAAAAAAAGATTAACCTTCTTTACAATCAATTTGCTTAGAATGCAGAGTTAGAGAAAGGAGTAAAAAATTATGATTCTAAATAAATATTCCTCTTTTAAAAAATATCCCATGTAGTTTAGTTTCACTTTATTCAACTACCAATTTGAAGACTGTACAGTTTGCATATTTCTTACAGATTTTGTTAAGTAAATTATTTATACCAAAATTATGCTCTTTTTCTCCCCAGTTTATTAAAATTATTTTTATATTCCAGCTTTCATACATAGAAATAATACCATTTTAAATTGATAAAGTTTTGCACTAAAAATGTTTGCTATGTTCCCAAATATTTCAATTAGTTTGTCTGTACTCCAACAAGTGTATGATATTTAAAAAATAACAGTAAAAAGGCAAGCATTTTGTCCAATCCAATACATGAAATTGAAGTCTTAAAGCACTTCATCAAAGGCCAAAAGCTTAAATATTAAAAAGATTTTAAAACATAATGTTTTCCTTGCAATTTCATGAGATCTTAATGGGGCATGTCATCCCTTAAAATTGCTTAAAAAACTTAAAATATAGCTGCTAGCTTGTAAAATTTAGCCTTATAATGTAAGGATTTAAATTACATTGTAGAGTTATAAGGTTGATTGCCAATGTTAGATTTTTTTTTTTTTTTTGGGGGGGGGGGTGTCTAAAAGTGTGTTCATTGTATAAAATTGCAATTTTATTAAGCAAACACTTTTTTGCAAACAACTTCTTGCAAATCTAATTAATTTATTTGCTTATGGAACTGAAAAGTCTTCACTAAATTTAACACTACAGCCATTTGTCATTAATCTGTATCAATGAAATAATATGAAATGGGTAAAATTGAAATAATGTTCTAATTTGCTTGTATTCAATACAGTGATACTTTGTTTAAAAAATAAATAAGTATTATAATGCTTTTATGTGTATACTTCATCCCTCATCTAAAAACCAATCTATTGAAAAATGTTTAAGGGCGAGCATCTATATTCCTTAAAAGAAATGCATTCAGCTGAATGTTTACAGCATACATTAAGATAAACTGTTCTAAGATTATTATCTCTTGTCTTTCTTGATGTTTGAAAGTTATTATATCGTAGCAATTTTCTTTTTCTTATAACCTTGAAAAATTGCATAGAGTTACAATATATTATATATGTTTAATGAGAATAATTGTGCTAACATCTGTAATTCCTTTAATTATTTAATATTACCAGTGTGTTATCTATAGGGTAGTCATAAAAAGACTATCACAATATATCGACCTCTAGCAGCCATTCTGCTTAACTGATCAAGATGAGATTTCAAATATAGTTTTTCAAAGATAGGAGCTCAAGATTGGGATTTTTAAAACAATAGAGCTTTTCATGTTCACGGTTATAGTGAAAAAATTTTGAAATTTTCCAATGTCAACACCCAGTTTTTTCCTGCAAAAGTTGAATATCATATTGAAAAACCATAAATGGTATTGGAACAACACATATATAACTAAGATTGGCAGCGTAAAGGATTTGCAAAGAAGATCATTGTAACAAATTGATGACAGCTCAAGAGAGTAGAAGGAATTTTTTATTATTTTTTTATTTTTTATTAAACGTTTCAAGTGCCCTACTGTTAGTTAAACATTTCTACAATCTCTTCCAATGAATTAATGCAAATTGTGTCAATGTACTTTCTCTTTTGACTTTGATTTATTACAATATTCTTTGCAAATCTTTTGTGCCCACCAATTCTTATCATATGTATTTGTTCCAATGACATTTATGGGTTTTTAATGTGCTGATCAACTTTTGCAGGAAAAAAGTATGTGATTCCATTGGAAAATTTTCAAACATTTTTTCACTGTAACCATTGCTGTGAGAGCTCTAATGTTAGTATACAATCCCAATCTCTAGTTCATATTTCTGAATAACTGTATCTGAAATTATCTCAATCAATTGAATGAAACACTTGCTAGAGGTTCATTTATTGGGATTGCTTTTTATGAGCACCTTGTATTCCTCCTACATTTTTATATGCACTGTTAAGCATTTTCAAGTGCATTGTAATGAAAATTTTCACTTATTGTTTGTTATTACACTTTTAGGTTTAATGATATCAGCTTTCAAGTTCGAATCAGATGTGTACAGTATGCTATGCATTTTCTCCTAAATCATCCTGAACTTAGGCCTGATATTACAGGTATGTCAACACCTGTAATATCTATTATTAAAAACACCTGTTGTTAAAAATGTAAACCTGTTATAAAAAATAGAAATTGAATAATATGGATTTTGCCTTGGTGTTACATTTTACTTTCTCATTTTTATCTACATTACTACTTCTTACTATTCATTTTAAGTTATTATTAATGTCACTGGTAACTGCCGTATGTTGTTGAAACTTAAAATGTCTATGTTTATTATTTTAAAAAACTTTCATTTTGTAGTAATGTTTTAATATAAATTTTTAGAACAACTTCGCTTGAGACAACACGATCCAGATGAAACAGTGAGATATGAAGTTGTGATGGCCATTATCAGTGCTGCAAAGAAAGATTTTAATTCTGTTACAGACGACTTGTTGAACTTTGTTAAAGAGAGAACTTTGGACAAAAAGGTAAATGGAAAGGAACATTATCTAATATGCTGCTTGTTTTAATTGAATAAGAAAAATTAATAAAGAAATTACTGTACTCTAGAATTCTCCGCTTTGAAATTTTTTTTAGTCATTCCTTCCATTCTGAAAAGCTCTGTTTTTGCAATAATTTTTTTCCAATGAAGTCTTGTTTAGCGGTACATGAAATTTCAGATGTTCTAAACTGTATTTTATTTTTTTTTTATTTAAAAAATAAAATAGTAATGTAGTGATTTTTAATTTGATATTAAAAAGATAATAAATGCATTGTTACTATGCCACTTTGTTCCACATTTTATGTTGTTGTTGTTGCTAATGCCCTCTGGCAACCGCGGGTTGGTGCCCGATCCCCCATATAGGCAGGCGCATAGTCAGATAAAAGAAAAATCTATCTGCGCACATAATCCAAAACTATCTGCAAACTCATAATAGTTCGTGATAACTAAATACATAGGGCGTATATGAACACGTGTATATGCATATGTGCACACATCTGTGCAATGCACTTGGGCTCAGAGCTCATTCTAAGTAGGAAAAGGGCAGGGTGCAAAGGTTTTAAGAAAAGGCATCATTAATTTAAAAGGGCATTGTGTTTCTTAAAAAGGGCAGTGCATATCCTGATTATAAGTACTTCTAATTTGCAAAAAAAAAAAAAAAAAACTAAAAAATTGAGTAAAAAAATGCTTTATTGATTAATTAGAATTAATTAGTAATCTTTATTAATAAATTACTATTCTTTATTAAAAATTTGATAAAATTAAATAAGTTAATAAAGCGAAGTAATGTAAAAGAATTCCCTTTTAAGTAATTTCGTTAATTAACTTATTAAAATAAATTATAAATAGTTAAGAAAAATATTTCTTTAAAAGATTTTTAAGGTTTTTTTTTCTTTTTATAACAAAAATAATCACCCAAACATACCTAACAGATGAGAAAATGCTTAATTAAGTAAACATCTTGCGTAAGAAGCACATTTTAGTAAACTATTAATTTGATCACCTTGATAAGAATCATCAATAAAAGTTTAACTAAATTAAGAAACACTTAATAAAGTTAAGTTGTTCTAAACCTAAATTTTCATTTTATTAATTTTTTTCAGTTTTCAAGTTATTAAACCTATAAAAATAATTCATTTAATTTTTCATCATTCACTTGTCTTTGTAAGAATTAATCCAATAGTACAAACAATTAAAATATAATTAATGCATGAAGTTATTAATAATACTTCTGTTCAAAATAACCATATAACGGTATAAATATCTATTCCAGTTATTTAATACATAGTCCACTACAAATTCCAGCAAGTTATTAAACTTTTTGAAAATGGACAACAATAGATAAAAAAATTTCAGGATTATCTTCAGCCATTATAAGTGTTCTTCTGTTGATTTTAACAATCAGCTGGTCACCTATATAAGTGGCAGTATTGAAACAGCCTGAAAAGAGATAAGAACCTCAACCCCATCTTCCTCCCCCTTAACCTCTCAGTCAAGCTCAGAAAGAAAACCACAAAGAAAGAAAGAAAAAAAATATGTTCTGATAATAAATGTCTACGTTTTGTTCAAATTAAGATGTCTTTTTAAAATTTGGACTCTGAATCAATTTTTGCATTTAAAAGTGATTTCCGAAATTTCAAACAAATCGGTCCATTAATAAAAAAATTATAGATGAATGAATTTTTACACAGTTGATTTCCATCCCTCCTCATCACAGTTGCCAGCACTGGCCTATGTGTAGAGTGGGGGGCGGGGAGTTATATTAGCATAAAAGTTGTGTAAATTCCTCCCCACCAAATAAGAGAACAAATAAAAGGGATAACGAAGCTTCGGTAGAGATTAAAAAAAAAAAAAAAAACTTAGGGCAAAAGAGGATGTCTAATTTTTAATCATCGGTGTCACGGCACCCCTCTGACCCCGCCTAGAATGAGCTCTGCTTAGGCTTTACCCAGCAAACACACACAGGTTCTCTAAACAACGTTAATAGACGTTCAGAGAACCTGTGTGTGTTTGCTGGGTAGTGACTTAAAAAAGATTTTAGGTAACTACCATTTAAAAAAAATCTTATAAATAAAAATGAAATTCTGTTTGTTTGTTTGTTTGTGGATTTGATTCGTATACAAATCCACAAAAATGGATCTATCGGCCTGAAATTTAGCACAGATATGTAAAATAATATAGAATAAATCGTAGTCCACTTTAAAACTTTGAAAGTCCACCCGTTCCCGGAATTTAAGAGATTTTTTATGCTCTCCATGCAAAAAGCTTTCCGTAATTGTAACCCCCTGTAGTGAAAAAAGTGTGAAATAAGGTTCGTGGTTGCCATGTGTGGCGATTTTGCCGAATAAAATGTTTTAAATTTTCAAAGTAAAAATAAAAGAATAATAATGATTTTTTTTATTAGTTTATATTCATAAGGTAATTTTTTTTTTAAATTATAATATTGTGTGCATGGGAAATCAGAGCAGGAATGAAATATTTTATACGCAAAGTAATAAGAATTGAAGATTTCCGAGGCTAATGTGTAAAATTTTTTAGTTTGGCGAAAAAATAAAGTGGCTGAAATATCGATTTTGTGTAAGTGAGTTCTAGCGGTTTGCACAGTTTTCGGCTTGGTGCAATTTATTGAGAGCTTAAGGAAATAGATTTTTGAAAACAAGTGCAAAGGTTTTATTAGAATACAGCGTTAAATTTTAATGATCCGTGAAGAAATAATGCAGTTATTAAGGGATTTCAAGCGATCTAACTTCAGAATTCTCGCCAATTGAGTACATTGATTTAAGTTGGGGGAATTCCGCCAAATTTCAGAAAATTGAAATCTTCTCATTTAGTACATGAGTAACGATGAATAAAACACATTATAGTTCATAATTTTTAAAAATTCGGCTGTATTAAGGGATTCCACTTAATAAATGCATGCTTTACTTTTTGGCGGTCAAAACCATTTCCCATATTGATTGCTGCTAAGTCAATGCTTTGAATAATTCCCTGAAAAAACTCTTGCAAAATGGCGTATGTTGGCACTTTGGCGAGGCTTAGATTTAAAACTGGATTTTATTTGAGACTGGTATATATAATAACACTGGTTATAGATAAAAATGAATGTTGGTATGTGTTTATGAGGTTGAAAAACTCCAGCACCGTTGCATCATGAAATTTGGTTCACCTAAGTCTTTTATGATGGAGAAGGTTTTTATGCTATCCGTTTTCCTTAACTTGCCACTTGGTGCCGCAGCACAACGTCGAATTCTATTCCGTTTAGCCGTTGGCTATGAGAATATCGTCCAACCGATTTCGATGAAATTTGGTACACGCGAATATTAGAACATGGAGAATATTTTTCACTATCCATTTTGCTGTAATTTGCCGCTAAATGGCGCTGCAGCGCATCAACTTCTATACCGTTCGTCCGATCGGCATAAAATTTATACTTACACATTTGAGCACGAAGAATATATTCTAACTGCGTTCCTTTTGATGTTACTCACCACTAGATGACACTGCAATGCATTATTATTTTAACTCGCCACTAGATGAAGCTGCAGCAGGCCAAATTCTTGACCATTCAAACGGTCGCTATGAAAATCAGTATACATAGCTATTTGAACAATGAGAATATTTTGGCGTTATCCATTTTGCTATAACTCGCCACTTGACGGCGCTGTAGCAAATCATTACTTTAATTAATCACTAGATGGCCCTGCAGTGTATCACTTCTTGACTGTGCAAATGATCGTTATGAAAATTGGTATACATAGATATTTGAATACGGTCGCTATGAAAATCAGTATACATAGTTATTTGAACAATGAGAATATTTTGGCGTTATCCATTTTGCTATAACTCGCCACTTGACGGCGCTGTAGCAAATCATTACTTTAATTTACCACTAGATGTCCCTGCAGTGTATCACTTCTTGACTGTGAAAATGATCGCTATGAAAATAGGTATACATAGATATTTGAACACGGGGAAGAGTTTGGCGCTATCCATTTTCCTATAACTTACTGTTCGCTAAGTGAGACTTAAAAATAAACTATCAAGTTATTCACTCACTAAGCGACATAGTCTAACACCATTTAAAATTAATGCAGAGAGTTAAAAGCTTAAAAGCACAGTGGAATCTAAGAAACTTGGCAGTGTGTAAAAAATGACTAGGATTGATGACACATAAAAGATTTAAAATAACTTTGTTTATTGATGCTTAAAAATATCAAAAAAAAATATCACAGATAACGGACATATTTACCACAATGGCGTAGGAACTTTCATATCATAAAAGACACAGGCAAGTACAAGTCAAAGTAATCTAACACTAGTTTAAACAAGCTTCAAAGAAGCTTAAGTACTTGATAAGTTCCTCACAAGTTTTTAAGTAAGCTCAACGCTACACATTTGCACAAATATTTATACCTGTCGCACTACGCAGTTACCGTAAAAATGCAACATGTTCGCGGAAGTTCAGCCGCCTGGCGGGAAAAAGTGTAAACACAACATTCCGCGAACGGTCGGCAAATGGTAAACATCGTCGTTAGTGATGAAAAAAAATTATTTTGACTTGCTGAAGCGTACGGGAGCCGTACTTGGCTCTAAGTTCGTCCAAATACTTATCCATAAAGTATAGTAAGAAATTAAAGGAGCTTTTAAAAAGTAAGTAATATATTTGACATGTTTAACAGTGACAAGAACATAAAGTGTTGTAAGGGCTAACACTTACCACTAGATGTCGCGCCAACACATGAATTTCAGGACTGTCCAGCCGATAGTCATGAAAATTCGTATACATTGATATCTGAATGCGAAGAATATTTTCGCCGTATCCGTTTTGCTAAAACTCGCCACTAGATTGTGCTACGCCGCATGGCCTTCTGCACCGTACAAACGATTGCCTTGCAATTCAGTATGCATGATTATTGGACACAATATAACGCGATATCCATTTTGTTATATCTGTTTATTACAATGAATAGTAATCACCACAAATCGTAATATCAAAAAGTCCATTCATTCCCGTGCGAAGAACGGGTACTTCAGCTAGTATATATATATATATAAAAAAAAAAACTTGGAATTGCCGGAAAACTACCTCAAGACATTTGAATATATCCGTGTCCGACGTGCGCACGTGCATCTACATTATCTGACTATGGGCAGAAAGGGGAGCTTCCATTTTAATGAGCCCCAGTGGTAGGAAGTCTGACTCAGCTCGGGGTCCCCTAATTTTGAACCAATTCCAGAGGAGGGACCAACCCTCTGAAATCGGCACCCCCAGAGGTATCGTTTAACAACTTGAAGGACATTGGAGCCACAACGGATTTTACGTGCACCAGCTCCCATTAGCGTACACGGTCCCACAGCAGCCGAGCCGAGAGAAAGTTGACCCTCCCAAGCACTGGTCAAGTCAGATGCTGCTCCACTTGCCGTGTTCTTATGGGAACGGAGTTTAGCACCCAAACCACTGCGGGAACCAAATTTTATTTATAAGGTATTCAATATTAAAAATTTGGACAGATATAGTTCTGCAAATTAAGTATTTTGCTGTATTGCAAATTACATAATTTGCTAAGCATAACTTTGTTTGCATTTTTGCTTATGTATTTTCTTTTTAATAGAAATTAACATTAATCTTATTGCCAATTTAATTTTAATTAATGTTTGTATTTCAGTTTAAAATTAGAAAAGAAGCTCTACTTGGATTAGCTATGCTATATAAACAACATATGAGTAATCCAGAAATTCCTGAAAGTACAAAAGAATGCATATCCTGGATTAAAAATAAAGTGTTGCATGTTTATTATCAGACAGCTCTGGAAGATAGGTAATTTACTATTCAAGTTATAAATCTTAGAACTCTAACAAAATTTTATGTGTTGGCAGTTTCATTTTCTTTAAGCTCAGTGTTGTTATAAATTTTTGGGTAAATCTGCTATTCTGTATAATTGAGTCAAAAATTAACATTCTGCACCTTTAATAGTCAAGGTATAAAGTTTGTTTTATGTGAATTGGTTAGTTACTGAATGACATATTCACCATTAAAATTTCCATTCGTTTACATAAGGAATTGATATTGTGAACCACAAAGATGGAGTTGTGTTGAATTACTTTTGACACCAGATTTAGCAGTATTTTACCAAAAGTTACCTCTCTTGGTTGTGATTTTGTACATGGATCCTGTATAGTTAGCAATCTCGCATAATGCTACTAGTATTATGCATTTTAACTATGGAAAGCATGTGGATTTTTCTAGAAGTGAATTAGCCAGAACATCCAAGTAAGGGTTAAGGAAAGCAGATCAGTTGTAAATCGGCATTTGCAGCATGAGCACATATCATACTTTTCTTTGTGTATGCCATACATTGTAATTAAAAATTTTTCAATTATTTGATGAAATGTTTTTTCTACGTTTCTAAATGCATAATTTATAGATATTAAAAGCTTTCTAAAATCATTGAATATTACCTTGTTCATAGCAAGAAAAAAAACAAATTATCCTGATATATTCATCAACTTTTGACCACTTTGTAGCACATTGGTCTGCAGTTTATTATATTGTATGGTCAAATTTTACTTTTAAGTACCTGACTTCAGACAATCACTCTTAAATTGTATGCTAGTACTAGTTTAATAACTGACAAAATGAAGCGTATAATAAAAATATTAATCCTTACTCTTAATATTTAAAAAATTTTGTTTTACCTTACTTTTCTAAATGCCTGTTTCAGTATCTCATTCTTTGTGCACATTTCTAATTTTTCATCATAATGTATATTAAAGTAACTCTTATAAAAAAATAAACTAAAAAAAGCAAAAGTAATATTAAGCTTAAAAAAGTATCTATCAATACTATGTCATTAATCTTTTAAATACCTTTAAATTTATTGTATTTTCTATGAGGTATTATTCTAATACCTCGTAGAAATTCGAATCTAGATGATATATTTTCAATTTTATTTTTCAGCCATATTTATCTCTACAATTTCATTGTAGTATTTCAGAAAGTGATTACCAATGTTAACTTAATTAAATGCTTATTAAATAAATTAAAATTAAACTTTTAAATACTCAAAAATGCACAGTATAGCTGTTTTGATTACCATAATTTATTCATTAATATGCTTATTTGCAACCAAACGTAATGATCTGTCAAGCTATAATCTGTCTAGAATTTTGTTTTATTTATAATTCATTTAAAGTTTATTTACTCATTTTAAATAACGTCATTAGTTTGTTTAGTGACTCTTAGTTCTTTTTTTCCCCCTTTAGATTACTTGTGGAGCGAATACTTCACACTTGTTTAGTACCATATCAGAGTTCACTTGAAGAAAGAATGAAGAAACTATATCAACTTTTTTGTTCGGTTGATGACAATGCTGTAAAGTAAGTGCTTAGATAAAGTAATTAAAAAACTTTGTAAAAAACACACATAAGAAGTAATAGGTAAGAGGATACGCACGTTTCGTTCAAAAATTGTTTTGAACTTCATCAGTCCAAGCCCTTCGTCGTAAAGAACACAGGGAACTGAAAAGAGAAAAACAAGCAAGATGTTGCCACAAGGGGCAAAGAAAAGTCGAACAAAACCACGGAGAGGGGAGAAAAAAAAATTAAAAAAGGGGATAAAAAGGAAAGGAAAGAAGCACAAAAAATACAGAAATAAAAAAGGAATAAAGAAAAATAATAAAAAAGGGAACACACAAGTACAAACACACACACAAAAAAGAGAAAACAGAACAAACAAACAAAAAACAAATAGCACACTTTTTTTTTTTTTTTTAAATAAAAACCACGAACAGGACAGCACAATAAATATATATATAAATAATTTTTTTTTTAAATAAAAACGAAAAAGAAAGACAGTAACACACGTACATACACATTAAAGAAACAGGGAAAAAAAAGGGGGGGGGTAGACGAAGAAAGTGAAAAGAACCTTACAACAGCAACTTCCAAGCAGAATGAACGAAAGGAACGGAAGAACCATCGTTCACAAGACGATCTAAGTGCTGGGTAATGGAAAAACCTTCCAAAAAATCCAGATGGGACAAAGACTGAGGAGTGCACAAAATCTTAGCCTTAGAAAACTGAAATCGATGATTGGAATTCCAACAATGTGAGGCAATAGAAGATTTGGAAAGTTCGTGCTTAGAGACATATCTCTCATGCTCTTTGAGCCTAAATTTGAGAGCTCTTCTGGTCTGACCAATATAGCCCAAATCACAAGATTCACAAGGAATATAATAAACACCCCAACGGTTCTCAGTAGGAATAGGATCTTTAAGGGAAGAAAATTTAAGTTTATTAACAGGTTTAAAAATGACTTTGAAACCGAAATTTTTGAGAAGTTTAGAAATTTTGTAGCATAAAGGTGAAAAGAAAGGTAGTACAATTAATTCGTTGTGAAAATTAATAGTATTAGTAGAAGTATTAGGCTTATTAAATTTAGAAACAGCTTTATCAATAATAGAGGGGCTAAAACCACGAGAAACAGCTAAGGATTTTAAGTAACTAATTTCATTATTAAGAGAAGAAGAATCAGAGCAAATTTTGATAGCACGAAACACATAAGTGTAAAAAGCAGAAAGTTTTTGCTGGTAAGGATGATTAGATAGGGCATGAGGAGGTAAAGATATAGAAAAGGGCTTGCGGAAAACAGAAGTAGAGAAACCGTCAGGATTCCTAGAAACAAGAACATCCAAAAAAGGTAAAGAATTGTTGCACTCCTCTTCTAGAGTAAATTGGATACACGGATCAACAGAATTAACGATCAAAAGTAAATTAGAAATATCACAATTGGAATCCACTAGAACGAAAGTATCGTCAACATATCTGACCCAGCACGGAAAATTAAAGACCTTGAAGAGCTTCTCTTCAAAATAATGCATATAAATATCACATAAGAGAGGTGAGAGAGAATTACCCATAGCAAGACCCTCGGTTTGTTTATAGAAAGAGCCATTAAAAATGAAAGCAGTTTGTTTAATACAAACGCTTACTAAAGCTATAAACTCTTTAATCTCAATAGAAGAATAATGAAACTCGCGTAAACGCTTTTCCAAACAGTCAATCGCACCTTGGATAGGAACATTAGTGAATAAAGATTTAACATCAAGAGAAAGCATTTTACAATTAGTAGGAGAAAGAAGTTTAACTTTGTTAACGAAATCATAAGAGTTTTTAACAGTGTGGGTATTACTAGCAGTCAAAGGTGAAAGAGTATGCGAGAGGAAACGTGCAAGGTTATAAGAAGCAGTACCAATGTTAGAAACAATGGGGCGAAAGGCAAGAGAAGGTTTATGAATTTTAGGAAGGGCATAGAAACGAGCACAGTTAGCAATAGAAGGAATAACATAACGTTTAGTTTGAGCATTTAAGATTACAGAGGACTTCACAGTGTGTTTAATTTCAGAAAGGTGACTGTTAGTAGGATCAGAATTTAATTTAGTGTATGGACCAGTGGTTAGCATGTTATTAATACAATCAACATAAGAAGATTTATCAAGTAAAACAGTCTGGCCGCCTTTATCAGCTTTAGTAATGAGTAAATTAGGGTTAGAATTAAGTTCTTTGAGAGCAGTTTTTTGAGAACGAGAAAGGTTAGATTTGGCATGCATATTATTTGAAGAGATAGTATTAGCAATAAGATGTCGCAAAGTATCAAGTTGGTTAGAAGAGAGTTTACTATTTTTAAAGGAGTTTTCCATAGGAGCAATAAGTTTGGAAACCGAAACGTTACTAACACGAGAAAAATTCAGGGATGTTAATTCTGCGCCGAGCTGCGCCGAAACTCAAATTCTTGCTCCGAACTGCGCTTTTAGCCGATTTTTGCGCTGGTCTGCGCCAAATACGTCATTTTGACTCTTTCAGGGTGCGCCGAAACACAAATATTGCGCCGAACTGCGCTTTTAGCCGATTTTTGCGCCGAATACGTCATTTTGACTCTTTGTTAAATTTTTGCCACTCTCATTTATCTTTTAAAGCGTGTATGGAAAGCTAGTTAGCAGTAAAGCAAGATTCAAACTGCGTACGAAAGCTGCATTCCGAAGCCATTCTACCCGCCCCGGATCGGACCAGTCGGGCTTTGTTAGTCACCTCAATCAGGGCCGGCCAGATAGGCAAACAAGTACCGTAATTTATGGAAGAAACGCCGCGGCGTTTATGAGTTTAAAAGTTAAAAAATAGTAAGTGCGGCGTTTACAATATTTTTAATTTTTTTAAGCCGATCTTCAACGAAAAATCGAAAAATTCGTTTCGTGATAATTTTCTCAAAAGATGGCGCCACCACCGACACGTACTCTTTAGCGTGCACAGATCACAGTGTAGCGAATCGGAATGCGAACCTACCCCCATAGAAAAGAGGTTTGATCTTTGATCCAGTTTTGGAGAAAGTCAGAGCACCCTAAGATGGGTCCATGTCCCGTGCTCTGAAGTGTGGCTTCATACATCCAACCGATGTCTCCTCAATTAAGTAAAAAGAAAAAAAAAATAGAAGTAAATCTTTTACATCTACATTTTAGAACTATAATTAAATTTTAATGAAGTTTTGAATATATATTTTGAAGGGTTAAAGTTCTGTAAAATACCGCAAAAGTGCACTACCCTCTATTAAATGCACCCGTTTTTCACATGAACCTCTATTGTTCTTAAAATACTGAATTTCAGCCAAAATTAGTCAATGTTACGCACGGTGCGAGTTTAACCCTTCACCCCTCCCCCCCAAAAAAAATAAATAAATAAAGTTAATCTGAAAGATTTTTTTTTTCGCCGTGCGGCTTTGCGCCCTGTGCACTCTATGGAATAAACACTGCCAACTAATTGGTATGCTCAAGAAATGCTGAGTGCTTTTAAAATAAATCCCAATGTTATAAATATAAAAAATAATAAATAAATACCATCAAGAGTTGTTACACAAGATTCAGTTTAAAACAACAATTTGCTGAAGCAAGCTGATTACGTAATCAACAGCTGGCCATCCGCGGGGGGGGGGATGTTTACTTTTAACTGGAGACTCTTCTCACACATCGATTGCTGTTTTCATTTTAATGGCGCCTGGTAGTCTGTCCGAACTTTGTGCGGATGCAAGAAGGTTTTTAGAAGTTATTTTTTTATTTCTATAAATTCACCTTTGTGAATATAAACATTGATATCTGATTATTTGAAAATAGAAATCGTAAGCTTCGTAAAATAGTGGCAAATACTTTAAAACATTCTATGTGAAGGGGGAGAAAAAAGGAGATTTTTTTACCGTTTATCCAATTTCTACCGAAATATATCCGATCAACTTAATAGCTTTTTTAATAAATTAGGTCTAATAAATAATGCAACATATTTTTTATTTATTTATTTTTTGTTAATTAAGAAATTATTTTAGAAAACATTGAATTTTATCTGGCATTGACTTCTGACCACGATCACCCCCCCCCCCCCCCCCCACACACACACACACACACCAACGATCGCGGCGTTTTTGACGATTTTCTAGCTAACTAAGCTCATTTTCGTGGGTGCGGCGTTTCTTCCATAAATTACGGTAATCATCGCAACGGGCACCGTTTTTTGTTTATGAAGGGGCACGATTTGCTATTTGGAGATGAAACATTATGGACCAATTCGTTTTTCAACATGTACACATGCATTGTTTTCTTTTCTTTTTTTTTTAATTGATATTGTACCTTTTTGAGAAAGAAAAATGGAGGAAAATGTTTTTTTGGTAAATCTGCTGTCTTTAAATGAAAACTTAAAGGAGAAATCAATACGCCTTTCATAACTTGTTATTCGAAAAGTTTTTATGTATTCACACTGTTTACAAAAGCGATTCATATGTTTTACCTTTTCGAGCTTAAAAAAAAAAAAGCCCCCTCCTCTGAAATGAGTAACGATCCGCCACAGCTCTATGTATGTGTATTTTCCCGATTTGAACTGGCACTATTTTTTTCGGGCCCCACCACTGAAGCAGGTCACGAGCCGCCACTGGCTGTTATAGAAAGTGGACAGATTCTATTAACGGAAGGGAAGGATAGACTTGCAAAAACATTAAAACTATTAGAAGAAAAGGAAAAAGCTCAAGAAGAAATTAATAAAAATAAAAAAAAGAATAAATAGAAAACTAGATAACTTATAATACTTAATTTGTAATCTCATTATTAATTTCTCATAATCTTAATTTTTAACTTCCCATAATTCTTAATTTCTCTCAACAGTCATTAAATATTTTTTGTTTACATTTGCTTTGTATATTGTGTTCAAGTATTATAGATGAATATGTAAATATTAGATGAGGTTAAATTACTGATACAAAAGCATATGCTATTAAAAGTACACACATTTAATTATTCTAACCATCAAATTTATTTTGTTTTCGATACTGCTTACCAATTACGTGTTGTTGTATAAGAGGTATAATATTTAGGTTTTCAAAAATCTCCATTTAGTACTACTTGTGATTTGTAATAGAACCAAAGAATGAGATAGAAGCTTTTGTTTTAAAATTTAGTTTTCATTTTATTTGTGCTCTCTTTTTCGAAAGGAAGATTCCCTAAATGATTCTGAAAAAGAAAAAAAAAAAGGGACAGGGATTGGCAACCTGTGGCTCGCAAGCCGCATACAAATCATACTCATGGTTCTTGAGTAGGAAAAAAATGACTTAACCACAGAAAGGTTGCTGACTCCTGATATGTATTGTTTTTACCAAGTTGCTGATAGCATAGCCTGTGTACACCCTTTTTTTTCCAGAGCTTTCCTAAAGTGCTTTCAAATAGTGTTTTGCTTTTAGCAAATGGTGTTTGCTCGCAAACTTTGCTTTTCTTGTATGCATTTATTGTGTTCCTAAATCTTCAATTTTATGCTCCAAAATCATGTTAATTCTGATCTCGAATCTTAGTTTTCCTCTCGGAAACTATTTTTTTGTGCTCCCGAGGTGCTCCCAAATGGAATTTTTCTGCTCCCAAATAGAATTTTTCTGCTCCCAAATGGAATTTTTCTGCTCCCGAGGTGCTCCCAAATGAAATTTTTTCTGCTCCCGGGGTGCTCCCAAATCGAGTGTTGGAGTTAACATCCCTGAAAATTCAAACCTAAACTAAGAGCATCTCTCTGAGAATCAGTTAAAACATGCGAAGACAAATTAACAACAGTGTCCTGAACAAGAGGACTGACAGAACCGAGGGAAGACCTAACCGGAAGAAGAGCTTGGAATTTCTTATCCAAAGTAGCTCTGTGAGAAATAGAACGTTGTTCAACATAAGCGAAATTCCGTTTTTCCCAGTTAGCAAACGCAGGGTAAGACTTACTCAAAAGCAAATGGAGATCATAAAGATCAGATTCAAGAATCGAAACTTTATAACGAACATCCTGAATAAAAGCCCATAAAACCGCCCGCTTAGACCTATTCAGAGCCTTATCAACACGAGAAGAACCGTGAATATTGCACTTAATGTCAATGAACTTAGGAATGACATTACTGCGTTTGCATCGAACAAGAAAATCTAAATGATTCAAGAAACGAGAGCGTTTCAATCGTAAACGGGAAAAACGGTTAAACAAAGATGAATCCATACAGAAAACACAAACAGAAAAGAAATAAGCAAGAAAAAGCACACGAAGAAGGAAGGAAGAAAAGTGAGAACAAAAGTGAGTGTTAATAGTCCAGATAAGCAAAACAACTGAAAAATCACTCAAAACACTGGTGTTAAACGATAAAGTAATTAAAAAACTTCGTAAAAAACACACATAAGAAGTAATAGGTAAGAGGATACGCACGTTTCGTTCAAAAATTGTTTTGAACTTCATCAGTCCAAGCTCTTCGTCGTAAAGAACACAGGGAACTGAAAAGAGATAAACAAGCAAGATGTTGCCACAAGGGGCAAAGAAAACCACGGAGAGGGGAGAGAAAAAAAAAAATTAAAATATGGGATAAAAAGGAAAGGAAAGAAGCACAAAAAATACAGAAATAAAAAGGAATAAAAAAAATAATAATAATAATAATTAAAAAAAAAATTTTATATATTGTGCTGTCCTGTTCGTGGTCTTTTATTTATAAAAAAAAAAAAAATAGTGTTCTATTTTTTTTTGTTTGTTTGTTCTGTTTTCTCTTTTTTGTGTGTGTGTTTGTACTCGTGTGCTCCCTTTTTTATTATTATTTTTTTATTTTATTTATTCCTTTTTATTTCTGTATTTTTTGTGCTTCTTTCTTTTCCTTTTTATCGCATATTTTAATTTTTTTTTTTTCCCCTCTCTCCCCTCACCGTGGTTTTGTTCGCCTTTTCTTTGCCCCTTGTGGCAACATCTTTCTTGTTTATCTCTTTTCAGTTCCCTGTGTTCTTTACGACGAAGGGCTTGGACTGATGAAGTTCAAAACAATTTTTTAACGAAACATGCGTATCCTCTTACCTATTACTTATGTGTGTGTTTTTCACAAAGTTTTTTAATTACTTTATCGTTTAACACCAGTATTTTGAGTGATTATAAGTTAAGTAATAATTATTTGAGTGTGTAATTAATTTGTAATATTATTTGAGTGAAGCATAATATCCTAGTTAATTTTTTAAGTGCTTAGATAATTACAATTGAAAATTATATTACTGATGATCTAATTTGTAGTGTGTTATGTTAATAGCTTTAATAATAAAACATTAATAATTTTTACTTTTTCTTCTAGAGCTTTCAATGAATTGCTGAAATGCCAGAATACGTAAGTGTTTAAAAATGTGTCCAAACATAAGTATGGTTTTAAGTATATTAAACTAATTTTTGTACTAAAAAGAGATGATTTTTAAAATGTTATTAATTTTTCGTAACATTTTGTTGATGTTGGCACTTCAAGTTTTTATTTATTCCTTACTTAGTTCTTTTAGGTGTGATTATTCATTAAAATATAAATGATTGTGTCTGAAAAACCAATTAGGTGTTTTTAAGTTATTGAATGCATGTTTCAAATATAACTAATGCCAATATTCACCGTCTACCTCGACCGCTGGTTTACAGCAAACTTTCAGTTGAACGCTCAAATGGTATTCACCGATGTCCGGTTAAAGGCTAACCTAGCATAATATCCAAGTTCAAGTCAAGAAACCTAACCATTCTGCAGAGCTGGGTTGTATAATAACCGAGCATGGTCAGTTAAGACTTTCCCCGAAAAATCAGATTCCGCCTTCTATTCCTTCCCAGAACTGGTTCTCCCCTTCTTTCCGGACAAAGAGGTATGAGGGGGGGAAAATCTACTGTACATATTGTGTTCGCAAAGTTTTTATTTATTCCTACCTCATGCATGTTTAATGAGATTGCAAAACACATAAATTTATGTGAATAAATACTTTATGAGGCTGAGTAATAGAATATTTTAAAAAACTATATTCTGTGACTCAGCACATATTTGCATAGAAAATTATATTTTATTACTGACGGCAAAAAAGGAGGAGGTACTATGTTCAATGTATAGGTGTGTGTACGTTTTTTTTTTTCCTCCCTCTAAATGCATGAACGGAGATCATTTTTTACTGCTTGAGCCATTTATTTATTTTATTTATTTTGAAAGTTGTTAGCTTCAGTAGTCCTGGTCTTATTCTGATATTACCATTCCAAAAATTGGGGAAAAAAAGTCATGTTTTTAAACTACTGCTTAAAGGGTTGCCAGTAACAATACCAGTCATAATATGTATAAAGTCACCAAGATTGGCCACTTTTGGCAGTTTATCACCAAGTTTGGTGTCTAAAAATAATTTCCCAAACTGAACTCAGCTTGGTGATATCTTCTACATTTGACGAGAAATTGCCATTTCCTGCTATTTTACTAGTGATAGTACAGCTTGAATATTTGCAACAAGGTGAGATGAAATATTTCACATTAGCAAAAGACTAACCTGCCAAGAATTATGCATAAGAATATATGAAGAATTGCTTGAATGGCAGACTTAATGGGAAATGATTATCAATTATGTATATATAAAAAATATATACTAGCCACCTCCGGCGACCAGTTGGTTCGCCATCTGAATAAATCTTGTTCGGAGAGAATCCTGTTCCTCGCCGGCTTCCTTGGCACTGAAATCTCTCAGATTCTAAATGGAATTTAAAATTAAGATGGTTAAAAACAGGAGCGGCCCTAGGGTAAGTGGTGCCCCCTGCTAATATAAAAAAGACTCCCCCTGTTATGCTCTACTTAGTTTTTGTGTTCGAAATGATGCCCCTTCAAAGCCGGCTCCCAGATGCGATGCTTACTGTTTCGTGCCATCCCTGGTTGAAAAATAAGATGGTTAAATGATAAAAACCTACAAAAAGGAACAAATTATTTTCGTCCTATATTAATTCTGAAGAGCTTCTGGATATATTGGCCTTTATCAAAAAACGGGAAGGAAAAAAAAAAGTAAGAAATCTGAAACACTTTCAGATTTTAAATACGCACTAAAGTGCTATATATTAAAAGCGTATTATAATCCATGTCTTCCCTATTTTCGTTCCTTCTTTTATTAAGTTGGAAAGTATATCATTATTCATGAGTGCAATTAAACAAAATTAAAATTGATATTTCTAACATCCTTTTTCTGGATGTAATACATTAAAAATAGATGGAGAAAAGCTGCGCAATTCCAACTGAATGAAAATTTTAAAAACTTATTCTCAGGTGTATTCAGCAGAAGATAAAATTACGATAAATTGCACCAAGCATTAGAATCATCTCCTCAAAATCGCACATCAACCATTTTATTTTTCGCCAAATTAAAAAGTTGCACATTTTAGTCTCTGAAAATTTCCAAATCCTATTTTTCTTTTGGTATAAAACATTTCATTCCTGCTCTGATTTCACATGCACACGATATTTTAATTAAAAAAACAACCTTACAAATAATCTAAACAAAAAAAAATTGTTATTCTTTTATTTTTACTTCAAGAGTCTGAATCATTTAATAAACATGCCAAATATGGCAACCTAGATATGCTTAAATTCTCACTCATTCCACTGCAGGGTTACAATTGCGAAATGGCGAAGCGAAAAAAAATGAGCCTTTTGCGACACGTTTTTTATCTATATCTCCTAAAATAATTCGAATTTCGAAAAAAATCTCTTCGAGGTATGTCAGGACCCGTCCTGGAGAATTTCCATACAAAATTTGGTAGGTCTACGATCACCCATTTCGTAGCTATGCGAGACACAGACTAACTAACTAACGGACAGCTTACACATTGCTTTATTTATATAGATATTTAAATAAACTGTTATATATATCATCTTGAAAAAAAAATTGCTTATTACTGAAAGTTTAATTGATTTTTTGATGTATGACTTACTTTTGAAACATAAAAATTTCTGCCTAGAATGTTTTTTTAATTACTGTTTTTTAATTTTTACTGTACACAAGAAAAAGAAGTCTAGAAAATTTCCAAAACTCCAAATTCACCCAAAAATTCTCCTGTTATATTTCCAAATGATAAATTCAGAGATAATAAAAGAAATTCAAGTAATAGTGGCGATATGTATATTCTCAATCTTACATAAAAATGTAATGTTCCAAAAAAGGAACATTGGCATGTGACGATATACCAAATCAGGAGTATCACATGTATGTGTTGCTTTATTAGATTTTAATACATTCAGTGCTTGTATGTATTAAAATACAAGCACTGCTAAACATAGGTCTGTCGTTCGGTCATACATAGGTCTGTCATAGGTTAGCAAATGAATTAAAATACATTTGCTAAGCATAGGTCTGTCAAAGACATTAAGAATATTTTTGAAGGGTGAAGGCTGGAAGGAATGGGGGGTAAACTGGAAGTTATCTTATCTCTCATCCCTTTAACAGAAGGAGGATGGTTAGTTAAGTGCTGCATTCCTCTGATTTGAGGTCAGCTGCTTGTTTCTTCTGTTAGAAATGAATGTGTGTGCTTCATACGGGTTATTTTAATTGACCTTTTCTTGTAGAGGGAACATGTGGGAGGGCGTGACATCATGCTTGATTTTCTTTCTTTTTACACATGCCACATGCTTGATTTTCTTTCTATGCTCTGCAATTTCTTGAGACCATTTCAGTAAGAATTTGTATTAGATGTATCTAGTAACAGTGTTGATAGTGCAATCTTAAGAAATTTCTAACTATAGAAAATGTTGATTTTTAAAAAATTCTTTATTGTATGATTGAAATAAGTCAATCATAGATGTTTGTCTTTTGCCCTGTGATGAAAACTGGTGCATTACTGATGAAGAAATAAACGGTAATACTTTTGAGCTGATTATGCCTGGAAAATTTAAATTTGTTTCAGACGAAGTCAACTTTATAACTACACCCCATGCCTATTAATCAAAGTCTGCAAAAAATTGAAATGCACATTAAGTAGTTACATGATAAGGGCATATTGTAGTATGGAAAAAAAAATTATGTAAATATGTGTTTTAAATGATGAAAAAAAAAAAAAAAAAAGCACCATGTTCACCCCAATCATATCATAGACATTGAGAAAAACTGCTAAAGAATGATAAAAAGAAATTAGCCTTTTAGTATGTTTTAAAATTTTTTGTACTACTGGTTGAAATCCCCAGCGCCCTCTAAAGAATAAAATATTTTATTCTGTCTTGATGAGGTAGTTTATGTTTTTACAGTTGCATTTATTTATATTATCTGCTTTATTAGTCAAGAGTATTCAAGAATGAAATTGTTTCTATTGTTCTTTTATACATTTTTGTATGGCACTTATAAAATATTACAAAGATTTTAAAATTACAATTTTTTTATTGAGTTTTGCTTAAATTTTAGTCATATCACACCAAATTATCAAGCAAAGCTTTTTATTACAGCATAAAATTTTACATTTATCATACATTGTTTTGCTGTTTACATGAAGCAAATATAGGAGAGGAAAGATAGCGTTACATGCCAGTGTTCCAAAAATGGAACATCCAAGAAATCAGTGAAGGAATTTTTTTTTTGCAATTTTTTATAGTCCCTATGGTTGCATTCTAATTACCGTATATACTCGTGTATAAGCCCACTTTTTTTGGACAAAAATTTGGATTGAAAGTGGGGGGGTGGGCTTATACACGGGTCAAAAAAAATTTCAAAATTTGATCATCGGAAATTCAATGTTTAGGGAGCAGTAAACATCTACACACATACGCGCAAATATGTATATTATGTAAATGGGAAAACCATGGTCCCGGAAATTGGCATATCAATCCCCCCCCCTTCCGGTGCCCATGCATTTGGGGCAACCAATTTAACTTTATGGAAACAAAAGTAAGATCTAGCACATTAAGTTTTTGTATTTTTTAGATTGCCTGTCTTTGTAGTCTGTACATTATCGGAAGCCATCCATTCGTTCCAGAAGTTTCGAAGCCGGTCTTTGAGTGCTGTAAGTCGCCAATTATGTTGACCCTGCGTCGCAAAACAATCACGTGATCACCGAAAGCCAGTCGAATTCTGGTAGGGGGAGTATTTTACGTACGCGTCCATTTTTAAAGTTGGGAGGGTGGGCTTATACACGGGTCAGTCATTTATGAAAGATTTTTGGGAGAAAACTGGGGGGGTGGGCTTATACACGGGTGGGCTTATACACGAGTATATACGGTAATTTTGATGAATTTATTATACCTTTTGTTCCTGGATCATAGTGTGGCATTTAAAGGGTTTAAAGAAGATCATACTTGTTTCATTTTGTATTCATTAATCACAGTTAATGCTGTGCACTAATGCACTCTTGTGCTGTAAAACTAAATTTATTTAATTTTTTTTGTAATGTCTATAAAGATACCAAAAGTTATTTGTCAATAACTATCACCCCCACCCCAGCCCTAAAAAATCAAACATTGAATTATTTTTTACAGTTTTTCTTCCTTTTTTTTAAACTATTTCTATTTATTTATTTTTAGTGTAAGAAATTATGTTAAAGATGTTATTGAGATAATGTCACAAACACCAAGACAAGAAGGTTATGACAAAAATTTATTAAATAAGATTGTAGTTTTATCTAGTAAGTATGTCTTCTTAAAGATTAAATTTTGTTTGATTTCTTTTTTTTTTTTTTAATCAATGAATGAAGTGTATGTTAAGTTAAATGAAGATTAGTTTTAATAATGAAGAAGATGCTTATAGCAATGTAAAGTTTAAAATGCATGTATGTTTCTACTTATATGTACATCTTTATCTGCAAAGTTTTTATAGCAAAGCTAATTCTAATTTAAATGGCATTTCTAATTATCTCAGTGATTGTCAAGTAAAAAGGAGAATTACCTAAAAGAAAACACATTTTAATGGCATTAAATTTTCTAGTAAAAAAAAAAAAAACATAATTAAATTCTTAGTAAGCTTAAATATTAGTTAAACTGCTTTGTACTATTCAGCAAGCTACATATTAATGTTTAGAAGTTTATTGCTTCATGCTTCATTGAGTGCACTTTAAAATCATTTTCATTATGTAGTTAAAATAATCGTAGGATCAGTCATAAGTTGAAATATTTTGCTAAATCATCTAATATTTGCTAAATGCCTTTTCAGTATTAAGTTGTTGTTTCTTATGCTGTCGGGCAACTGCAAAGTGATGCCAAATCCTCTATATAGAATGCCAATGGGCCAAAGGGTACGACTTCCCCAGGGAGGCCCAGTGGAAGGAAGTCCAACTTTGCTCAGGGTCTCCTAACTTTTAACCAATTCCAGATGAGAGACTGAGCACCTGAAATCGGCACCCTCAGAGGTATCATTTGAACATGGAGAACAATGAAGCTACAAACAGATTTTACTTGCAAAAGCTCCCATTAGTGTACACAGATCCACAGCAGCCCAGCTGAGAGAGGGTTTTATCCTCCCAAGCACTGGAATAGCCAGTTCTGCTTCACTTCCCATGTTCTTTTGTGAATTGAGCTTAGCGACTAGGCCATTGCATGACTCCGTATTATTATACTTCATAGCACTGTCTTCAGCTTTATTTATTTCATGGATTAGCTGAAAAATTTAATCTTCAGTTTAATTCAAACTGAGGGGGGAACCAAAAGTCTTGCCCTGATTACAAAAAATTCAGAAAAAATAATTACTTAATACAGTAATGTAACCTTTGTGCCATTGAATAGGTCAGATTTAGTTTTTTTTTTTTAATGCAATAGATAGCTCAAGTGCTCCTCCAAGAGTGACCCAGGAGAACTTGTGAAGAAAGACAACATTTTTGGCAGAAATTGCATTGATTAAACAGAAAGCCTCATGTGTGCTTTTGTTTCAGGAAACAAAATCACCCATAAATGTTCAATGTTTCTATGGATTCATTCTTCCTGATACAAGTTCAATTAAGTGATGGTTTGAATTGTTTAAACATCCATCTAGTGTTACTGACCTTCTCAGAAGTGGCATCTTAGTGTGAGTGAAGCAACTGTTGAATTCATTCAGCAATCATTTCAAGAGAGTCTTACTAAATCAACTCGTCAATCATCATGTAAGCTTCAAAAACACAAACAAGAAGCAACTATGGAATTCATTTGGCAGTCGTTTCAGCAGAGTCTTGCTAAATCAACTCGTCAAGCAGGCGCATAGCCAGGAAAATTTTTCAAGGGCTGGGGATAGGAAATTATATGCGTATAAATGACAAAATTCCTGCACAGCATTAATCTTGTGACCACTTCTTATAAAGTTCAAATTGTTCAGGACTTGCAACAATATTATTTCCTGATATGGGCTGAATTCGCAGGGATGCTATGGCTCTGCCATTTATGTCAAACTGAAACAAAATGCCTAGCCAGTGCTATTTTGCGACATTAAGCATGATTTCAAACTAAGCTGTGACAAAAGTGAATATTAGTCATTGCTGCCTGTCGCAAACTTTCGGAAGGAGAATTTTTTTTTCTTCTCTCTCTCTGTTGTTCTATACTCGCCAGACATTCCCGCCTTCTAAATATGTCACTGAATGTTATGTTCAAAATTTGGTGAATCAACTATTGGAACATAGTATTTGTGTATGAGATTCTATTAGCATTCTTACCAATAGAATGCATGAGATGCTTGTAATTCACTCTGTATACACTAATTCTCATCTCAGATCTTAGTTATTTCCTTTGGTTTTTATTAGTGGCCGGTGCTTATTTCAGCCACTTACTCTGGTGAAAATCGGTATGAACAAAACAAAATAGCCAAACTGCACTGGTTTTATGCCGGTTACCTCAGTAGTGGGTGCCACTTTATCCAATCAAGTCATCTTTGGAGATTAGGTAAAATTTTGATGTAATTAGCTTATAGGGCATAGTGAAAGACAGTCAAACATGACTCATATTTGTGCGGAGGTGTTGCAGTAATTAAATAAAACAATTGTTAATGCATTTAACAGAATTTTAATAAAATAATGATCCATCCAACACCTGGAACCAATGAGACATCTGATGACAATGACGACAACGATGTGCACCCGAACTGGGTACGTGGCACAAGATTTACTGAAGTCTATAGACACTTTACTTAGAGCATTTGAGGAGGACAACATAAATGATTACTTCTTTTCAGAATTAAGTGAAATTCAATTTGTACTGCATGGCACTATGCCCTAAAACAATCTTTAATTTCAGAATTTCTGCCCCCAAGTTTTTTTTTTTTTTTTTTTTTTTTTTTTTTTTTTTTTAAATATATACAGTAGAGCGCCGAAAATCCGGACGCCTAAAAACCGGAAAGACCAAAAAACCGGACATTTTTTGGATTTCAGTTTTTTCCCTTCCCTCAAAAAAAAAAAAAAAAAAAAAAAAAAAAAAAAATAGATAAATAAATAAATAAACTACAGGATGCTCAAGCATTAGACTAGTTTGTTATCATAACAATAGCGTTAATATATATATATAGTATAGTATATATATATATCCAAAACCTCAGAGTAAAATCTGACTCGTGACCTAACTTTCCTTCTTTTCATTCCAAAGATTTAACTGTTATTTCTAAACAGAAACGCCAAAAGGGGGGTGGAGACACTTCCTGTTAGTGTAAAGCATTTAAGCTTTAATAATCGGTAGAGATATTATTTTTAATTTAATGTTATTCTTTCTAAGGAGTCAAAGAAATTAATTAAACTCTTTATAACATCATTCAAGTCTGCAGTAAAAACATACATTAGAGTAAATACCATTGGAAGCCTTGTTTAAAAAAACGCATAAATAAAAATATCAGTAAGCACGTGCAACGAAGACAAGAATGTAACAACTTGTTTGGAAAGCGAAAGCTCCAGTCACAGACAAACCGGCTCCAGTCACTCCGGTGAAGGGGGGGAACGTCTGCGCACCCACAATCAGTGTTTTAGTGCATGGGATGGTGATAAAAATTGCTGTTATATCTTTTTATCCTTTGATACTGGAAGATTTTTTTAAATTTTAAGTTGTGACTACGTTCACGTTATTGGGCAAGCAATATATACGCGGCAATTAGTAGGGCGCCTGTAGTTTTTTTTTTTTTTCCCCCTTTTCTTTTCTTTTTTTAAGTGAATTCAATAGAACAATTTCTACAGTACAACCTACGGATCGCGGCGATTTCGAAAAACGTTATAAAAATACATAGTTCACGGCGAGACCCCGTAATCCATGACGTAGCCGCTACTTTTTTTTTTTTTTTTTTTTTTTTTTTTAAATGACCAATATTCCGGAAAATCCGAGAATCCGGAATCGCCGTAGTCCCGTCCATTCCGGATTTTCGGCTTTGTACTGTATATACATTTGACTCTCAATATCTTGACTTCATTTATCTGATTTTCCATTTATCTCTATGTAAGCCCAAATTGGCGTAATGTAATTCAATAGATTTAATTCTCGCTAACTCAAATAAAAAAAGCTATCACTCTGCTTATCTCGATTTTTACTGTTACTTAAAAATTTGCTAGCTGATTTTTCTTTCATCTTCAAACTGTTTTAAGATGAATCGCAGAATTGTGTGACTACATCAATATAGACAAAGGTTTAATAACATGCAAAGAACTCCATGATGAAGACATTATTTTTGAAATAACAGCTTATGAAGACACTGAAGACAAAGATGACTCTTCAATTTCTGTCTATATTAATGTGTCAACAAATAGTGTACACCGATGTTAATAATGCAATGTCAGTTACTTATCGTTCGATTGAAAGCCGTGTTAGCTTACCGGAAGATGTCTTTAATGCTTTGTATAAAATTTATTTCATGCAAAGGATAACCAATTCCCATAATTTTTTTCCCATAATTCCCCCAATTAAGGATAACACTAATTCCCATAATTTTTTTATTGGAAGAGTTACAAATTTATTTTGAAAATCAGATTATAGGATCAGTTTCATAATATATTTGGGTTTTTTAAAAAACAAAAGAAAACAGTTGTGTAGTAGAGATACATTGGGAATTTATAATTTCAAAATCAGTTGAGTAATTTTAATACTAGGAGAGTTATGTGAAGTAATTTGGTGTTTGATTTTTAATAATATGAACCCAAAGTTACTTATGTATGACTCAGTGTGCAGTAAGTTTAAATTAATATATGAAGTGTTCAAACTGTCAATGTAATACAATTTAAAATTATTTAGCTTTACTATTTTAATGGTATCAAAAAATGTTGTTTATAATATGAAACATTAAAAAAAAAAAAAAAAAAAATTCTTGCTTTCAAACTGTTTAACATTTCACAGGCCCATGTTCCCAATTGGGAACGTCAAATTAAAAATTTATTCAAAATTTAAGTTTATTAATATTGACTTTAAAAAAAAAATAGCAGATAAAGATAAAACATGACTCGATTTGTTTGAAATAGAAGTTGCATTTCTGTCATTATTAAGAAACTGGGGGAAAAAAATCATGAAAATAGTCATTTTTCCTAATTTTTACTGGGCTATCTTGATACACCCCCCCCCCCTTCAAACTTAATCCATATCTTTACCTAAGTTACAAAATAAATTTTTTATTAATTCTTAATATTTCACTTATTATTTAAACTACCCATTAATGTATTTAGTTTTTGAAATCAATGTAAATTATAGTAAAAAGTGACCCATGCTCCCAATTGGAAGCACAGAGAAAATTGTATAAATTTTATTTTCCCCCTTTAAATGACTAATAACATTTAACTAATGCATTAAAAGACAAAATATGCAAAAAGAAAAAAAAAAAACTAATTCAAAATATGCCTGGATCTCAATATGGTCTGTAAAAGGTTAATATCTGTACATAATATATATTTTATGCATTAACCAAAATATTTTTAGTGAAAGTGTATAAGATACTAATCTTGGGATTTGTAATTTTTGTGTCTTGTTGATGATGCTTTAAATTATGCTAATGGAGTGCTACCTATATTTCAGAAACTCTTCCTGAACCAATTAAGTGTCAAGAATATTTGAGGAAATTTTTCGGTCTTCTTCAGAATAACAATCGACTTCGATGTCACATGGAAACAATTCTTAAAGGAAGTGCAACTTGTTCAGAAATCGAATACAGTGTGGTGAGATATTTATTTTGGTTTCAAAGTTAGTAAAATATGATTTTTACATTTCAGTTTCTACAATTCTTGTATTGGAAATAGGTGGCTCTAGTAGTCTTTTTAAAATTTATTTTGTACTTGTAGACTGAATATTTTGTAATTTTTAAGCTGTATTAACTACAAAGAAAGTATTATTAACAGCACATGTAAGTTATTAAAAGTTTATATCTGTCACAGGAGATTATTTCCAAAAGAAGTCGATTTTGTTTTTAGTGGTGTATGCAGAAGTTTTCAAAGAGAAAGAAAAGGGTTAGGGATTTTTTCTTTTTCTTTTGGGTTTGTTCGACTTGTTAATCTTAAAGGCTACTGTTAATTCCCTGTTGCAAAGGCACAGTACAGAATTCTGATCATAAAAATTTGTTTCACTTATTAATTGCTTTGACCAGTATGTTGCCAGTTTAGTCTACTATGGAAGTAAACTGAAAGTGATTTAAAGCTGAAATGATTAAAGCACACTGGCAGATGATCTCACAATAAAGGAAATTACTTGGCATAAAACATGTCATGAATGTTAGAGTTGTTCAAAATGGTTTGTCATTGGAACACATGTTAGAGATCAGGCAGAGCCACGTGCAGAAGTGGAATGGTTGCATTGCATGTCTTCAAAGATATGGGCCAACAGGTCAAAATTGTGTTTAGGGATAGTAGCCATATGAAATGCCACTATTTTCCTTTGCTAGTATGCTATTAAGTAGTTTTGCTTTTATATTTTGCACTTACTGATACTAGTGTTTTTTTGTTTTTCTCTTTCTAAAGTGCTTAGTGTAATTAATATTGTGATCACTGCAGAAAGAATCCTGAAGATCTAAAATCACACTTCTTACTAATCAAAGTAACAGCTAAATCCTAGCTACTTTTAAATTCAATCTAGAAGATTTAATTACTCATAGTGGATCTATAAGTAAATGAGATTGGTATGAAATGTACAATACATCTATCATGCAAGAAGTAAGATTTTAGAATTATTTGTCAGTCCATTCTGTACACATTTCAAGTAGAAAAAAACCTTTGTGAATATTCTAAGAAATGTGAAACATATATTTTTATTAGAAGGAAGCAGACAATGTTCATTTTAAAATGTGACCTGAATAAATTAGATAACTTTGCATGTGAGCTGCTGTTAATATATTGATTCACATAATGATTTGGGCTATTTAGCACTCATTAGCAACAAGCAACCTATGAATTGTTTGTTTTAAAAAAACAAACAATACCTTCTTTCTAAACTTTTTTTTTCACAAAAAAAATATATATATAAAATAGCTAAACTTACGTAATATGGTATCCCAAGTAAAACATTGAGTGATAGCACATAATAACAAATATAATACTGAAACCATGATATAATAATTGATAATCCAGGGGCTATAAATATTGTAAAAAAACAGAGCTATCAAAGCTAAAGAGAAGTGGGTAAACAAGCCAGGTAGATCACGTGGGCTTAAGCCTAATTTTACGAACCCAAGCAATGAAGTGGAGATGGAGTGAAAAATTGAAATGGAGTACTCCATTATCAAGTACCACCGTACTCACATTTCAATTTAAAGATATATATATATATATTTGTTATGGTGACCCTCCAGAACAGAAAATTAACTTTTATATGTAGGATAATGCAAGTGGCTTACTATAAGCAGTAAGCTGTTTAAACTTGCTTTCTGATTTTCTTTCAAAAGAAATACATATATGTAATCTAATCAATGTTGGGCTAGCAGGTAACTCAATCGTAATATGGGCTTTGAACCCCAAGCTGGGCATCGTTGAGATGACCGCCCACCTGTGTCAGAGTTTTGTAGTCAGGCTGTTAGTTTGTTGGAAATCCATGAGGCAAAAACCCAGTGTACTTGGGCTGTAGCTGTTGACGTATTGAATAAACCACTCCAGGATTAAGACATTTTTTTAAATTTTCACACAGGTTCACATTGCAAATGAAGTAATGAAAAAGCTCCTTCATAAGGTATGCGCATACTTATAAAGTTGTCACGGGGTTTTATAGTGTAATCACTTGTTCCAAAAAGAAGTGCATTTATTGGCTAGTAAAAAGCCTGGGTCTCATAGCCCCAAGAAATTCTTGCAAAGAATAGTACCAGATGACCGCGTGATAGAGGGGTGATATATTAATTGCGTTTTTAATAAATTTTGATCCTGATACAAATTCTTTGTTTGAAAACAAAAGTTGCTACTCTCCTAAAGAATTTTGCAGGAAGCTAATAGAAATTTTGAATTTTGATTACCATGAAATCCTGATTATAGGCTTCCCACCCCATTTGTTCAGAAAGAGGACAAATGCATTCCATGCAACGGACAGTGCTACGAATAGTGACGTCGCCACAAACAGCAGCTGTGACGTCATCATCGGGAGGTGGAGGAGGGAGTCAATTATAAGGCCTTTTTCCCAATTATAAGTGCCCCTCTCCCCCCACAGACGGGGGGCTTATAATCTGGATTTTTCAGTAAATATTTAATTTTATATGTTATATATATATATATATTCATGTTCAGTTTTGACACAGTTTAAGTTCGCGAGAATTCTCTCACAAAAACTTTTAAATTTGTTAAGTAAAATTATTATTCTTACACATTTCAATAAATATAGTCCTTCCTATAAATGTTTTTTTGTTTGTTTGTTTGTAGTTTCATAAAAACACTCATTTTAAATTTATCATATTTTCAGAAAGAAGTTTTGAAATCCCTTGGACTACCTGTTCAAACTAATAGTTTTTATATGATTGTTAAACAAATGTTGGAACGTGTTGCTCCAGTCATGATTGATTTAGCTGGCGTAAAACAAATATTGCATTATATTAGAGACTCCCTCTTAAGTTCAGGTGACCTAGATATTCAACTAGGCCTATTCAATTCAGCGGAAAGAGGCCTCCACCTTTTGCAGGTAAGTTTTACAGTGTGATAAAATTACTAGCATCATTTGTTGAAGATTAATATTTTATGTGTAAGGAATGAAACAAAGGCAGTGATTTAACTTCAAGTTTCCCTGATAAAAGTCGAAAAATACTTGAACATAGATTTTGAAATTTTATGGTGCTTTTGCTAGAAATCATGAATATTACGGAAGGGAAAAATCTTGCTTTGGTACATTGTCCAACATATAGATGTTTTGCAATGACACATGTAAAAATTTTATTTCATGAATAAAGCTATTTAATATTCTATTCAATTCACTTGTTAAACAGTCAGAGGTTCTAGAGTCTCTAGTTAGCTTTTATGGATCTATATCTTAGTTTTTTAAGTCCCCGCCCCCCCACCCACCCCAAAAAAAGGATCCCTGGACATGTTGATTTGAAAGAAAATAGATTATTTTTGGATAAAATGTGCATTTAGTGCATTAGTATAATCCCATGCAGTTTTTGATCTAATCATAGCTGCCAAGTCTTCCTGTTTTCCAGTAGGATTTCCCGATTTTGAACTTTTCTTCTGTCTTCCTCAGGAAGATTAAACTTCCTTTTTTTTTTTTTTTTAAACTTTCCTGCAAATTTCCTGTGTATACTGCTAAAATTGAAAAAATAACTAATAGATTATTTTTAAAGTAAGAAGTGTGAAGATTTCAATTAATTTCACATTTTGAACACAGCTTTTCTGAACTGTAACAGCTCTTCTTATCTGGCCCCTACATTGGGGCTTTTAAGGGAAAGAGCTCTTCTTTTCATTTTTTCATCCACTCCCTCAATTCACTCATTCAGCAGTACCTATATGCATATCCCAAACTGGTTGCATCGAACTGCCCTAATACGCATCTGCTGATTTGTTAAGCTAAAAAAGCAAGTTGGCAGTTAAATTTAAAAATTAGCATTTCGATAATTTTACACATTAGTTAAATACTGAGTGTTTATTTACAGAATTTTTATAAAGCACAATTTAACAGTAAGCTCTGCCCATTGTGCAGACCCATGATTTTGAAAGATGTTTCGTTAATTTGGAATGATGAAAAAATATAAATTTGCAAGAGTTAAATCTTTTGGAATTATTGCATGTGATTTTGTGGATGAAAAAAGAAAAAAATTCATTTGCAAATTTTGTGTGTGTGTGTGGCATTTAAAGTTACTATACCTTTCTTGAGCCAAAACAAGCCGATGCTGCTTGTAACCAGTTATTTACAGAAATTAGCAACTTTCAAATTGTTTCTTGTTTGTACAGTTTAAACTTGATTGGAAAACCCTTTAAAAAAAAAAAAAAAAAAAAAAAAAAAACTGCTCTAAATGTTAGATTGGTAGCTATACCTAATATTGATTTTGTGTATTTTAAGTGTGTACACATTGTTTCAATACTATTTGTCTGAAATATAAAGGCAAAGAGAAGTATAGGGGAGGTAGGCATAGAGGAGACTTTTGTACAGGAATGTTTTTGTTGAAATACTGCATTCAGCAGTTAAGCTGAATAAAAGCATTTTGTTGGCTTAAACCACCATTTTCTGCACAAATTCTTCCACCTCATTTTCTTCCGGTGCTCATACCACACCTGAAAGCATAAAGCAGCCCTATTATGCTAAATTTCCAATGAAAGTGCTCATTCTCAGCAGATTCATACCTAGAAATTATTCCATGTACGTCCTTTGAACAGCCGTTCAATTTCTTTGCATGAAATGCATGTTGGCAATCTCTGCATTGGTATAACAATGCATGTTGCTCGAAATCCAATTAGAGAATAACGATTGAAACCAGCAAAGCAAATTTATTCACCTAACTCAACAGCACCCTCTACTGTCTCCACACAGCATTTTTGCACACGTTCTGATATGATCTGCTTATTTAGGTCCCCTATCAGCATTATATTTCTTACTCAAAACATGATTTTGATAGTTAAAGATTCCTTCATTATCAAAATTATTCAGAAAGGATGCATCTGCTTCAAAAATATTTGCTTAACTCAGTACTAAACATTTTGAAGCAGTTTTCTTTCTGAGATCTTATTAATTATTATTTTAAAATTTAAAATTAGCTTCAAAAATTGTTTATTAACATTTGGTGCAAGTCTTTTGTAAACTTCTGCTCTTTAGAAGCTATTATTGAAGTAATTTTTGTATAAATAATATCTTTTTTTTTTTCTCCGTAATAATAGATTTTGTCTGCTATATTTCCTGGGGCATTCTGCAACCAAGCTGTATTTGAAGAACTGCTCCACTTCTTAAGAGTAGAAGAGGAAATTCCCGTTGATATTACTATTCTGATATTCACCAATATTGGTCATATGCTTGAACTGCAGTCTCCTCAAATTTGTAGGCAAGTGATGTTTATATTGATTTCTACCCAGATCTAATTTATAGTTATAAATAATTACTTAGGTTGAACATTTCTCAAGTACATATTTAAAAAAAATATTTTTAATGGTTAATTATAATTATTCTATGATTGTCTTATGAAGTTCTAATCAGAGTTTTATTGTGAAAGTTTAAAAAAGAAAAAACCGCATAGAGTGAAATTAAATAGGTAGTGCCAGTGGCGGCTCGTCATTAAGGGCCAGAGGGGCCTGGCCCCACCGACTAAGCACCGTCTAAATCAAAGTATCTTCCTATTATGTAAGGCAGTTCTTTCAATAATTTACCTTCATTAAAAAAATACACGCATTTTACTCTATTTTAATACTATCCATTAAAAAAGCGATAGTTATACGATTTTCCCCCTATCTAAACCATGCATGGGCCATGGGCTGGCTTGCCCTGAATTGGGCGTCGCTTCTCCGTTCACTGTGTTGACATATTTGGCATTGAGCACAAAAGCCATACTAACGCGGAATTAACTTGGCATCCAAACGGCTTATTTGGCGCTGCCTTCTGGGCCCAGATCTTCGGACCCTCGTACAGTGATCTACACGACCGTACGGGGAAATTTCGGCAATCGCTTAGGAGAAAATCATTTTTTTATTTGCATGATCGTATTTTTGCAGTGCAGTCATATTTTTCTGTTTTGTTTTCTTGATTTACGAAAAGCGATGTATAAATGTATTTTTTTATATATGTTGATATTTATTTTAAAATCAATAAATCATCTAAAAAATTATGAACAGGCAACTATAAAGAACATAAATATTAAATATTTAAATGTGGCTTTTTGTGTAGTAATAAAGTAAACTTTTCAGTTTAACATAACTAGGTAAAAAATAGCAAAAGTTGTATAGTAAATTCGATAATTATTTGTCATTTGAGAAATTTTAAATACTTACGCTGTGTGCACGTAGGGATAGGTTGTTCTATGTGTATATATATTTTCGCGATTTTAATTGGCACTTTTTTTTTTTTCGGGCCCCACCACTGAAACGGGTCACAAGCCACCACTGGGTAGTGCAGTTTTCTATAAAATTTCAGGGTGATTTTTTTTTTTTTAAGCTTTTTCAGAAAAGGTGTAATAACAAAAATGCATAATCTGCAGTTTCATTGTTTTTAAAAAATATAGGTTCCATAATTCTTGGTTGTTGGCTGATGGAATTTTGAGGGATATGTTTATTCTTTTTCAACTTCTGCAACCCTTTAATAAACCTGTTGAGAGATAGAACCCTCAAGAAATATTTTGGCTAGATATAAATTTTCAGTGTTTAAAGTATGTTAACATAAGATTTTTTGGATGATTTTTTTTAAACAGGTATGATTTTTTTATAACTTATTGATGTTTTTTTTTTCACTTTTGATCATTTTTTTTTAATTTATGGGCCCCCCAAAACTTTGGGTCCGGGTACTGTGGGATCAGTATCCTCCCTAAATGGCAGACCTAGTTGTAAAAATAGTAGGATTCTGTATTTTAGCAAAAGGTTTTATTATTATAGAAAGATTTCTGCTAAAAAAAAAAAGAAAAAAAATTCCCATTCAAAACAAGTGCTTGCTAAAATGTTCTGTTAAAACCAGATTTTGTGTTATCTTTTTCTCAAAAGTTGTATTTTCTACATATGACTGTAATTGTTTTATTTAAAAGTTGCTAACTCATGATATATAATTAATTAATGTGTTCATTTCTTACTTAGCCGTCTTCAACCATTGCTCGAACATTTTATTGAAAATGGAACTGTGAAGCAAGCTAAACATGCTGTTGCATGCTTAAATGTGATAGTGGCTAACAGGGAACGTACATTTGGACAGATTATTGATGTGAGTAAAAATGTTACATTTTAATGGGATTGTTTTTCCGTTTGTGAGTGGAACAATGTAGCTGATTTCCTTGTTCAAAACTTTTTAATAGTTGTTCTATTTCCTTGAGTAGTTTCTATTTTTCATTAATTTATTTTCTGCTGATGTAGTTATGTTTTATGCATTTTTATTTATCTGCTTGTTCATCTTCAAAATTTTACCACTTCATTAAACATATAGTTGTTCCATTGAATAACTTTGTTAAAAGTATCAGAGTTTGATCATAAAGGTATTTGTGAAGTGATACAAGATATTTTAAACTTACGTCAAATAATATGTATTGTTTGCAAACATATCTAGATTTTTATATTTACACATGAATTGGTAATAATTGTCTTTATTTTAATGAACATCTCATTACTTTTTGTCATTTGTTTTATTTTTTAGAGACTCAAGATGAGCCTTACTCTTCATTCTGAATTCTTTCGTACAGCTTTAGTATCCCTTGGCCACATAGCTTACCTTTGTCCTGATCTATTTGGTATGCAGATTAAAAGTATAGTTTCAAAAGTTGTTGTCAAAGATTTGCTCATGGTAGATTTTGTAAGTAAAAAAATATGTTTATCACTCCATTTTTGGCTCCTATTTTTTGTTAGGTGTTTTTGAATGTAATTTTTTTTTATATATATAATCATGAAGCATTAATTTTTTATTAAATTTGCTAGTCTTTATTACCTCTTTCGCTCAAAATTATCTGTTTAAAAAAAAAAGTGTAAAATTTGTATTTAAAATATTGGCACTCATAGATTAAAAGTAAATGAAGAAAATGAAAAAAAAAGGTGGGGGGTTAACATGTACGATTATAACTAACAATACAAAAGTAATAGCATTTGCTTTCTGAATGCAGCTGTATCACTTTTTGCATTTTACTTATCATTTCTCCCACCTTCAGCGCAATAATTTAAGGGAAGCATTTTCTAAGTATAATGAGCAAGTTAGTATTCATTGAAATGATTCTTAAATGAACTGTGTGTTTATGCAGTTTTATACTGAACTAATAAAACATTTTCTTTTTTTATTTCATTTGCTTATGATTGATGTTGATTCAATTATGAGTCTTATTTAATTTGGGTTGATACGAGTCTTATTTAATCTGACCTGTTGTGTGGCTACATCTTTTTATCTGCTATACCACACTCACTCATAGACATCTGCTCCTTGGTGAACTTACACCACAGTGTCCTAATTGCAATACTCATCTCACCATTTATCATATTTTAACCAATTCTGAAGCTCTTAATCCTTTTTACCAATCTTACTCCAGCTGCTCTTATCTCAGAATAGATGACATTTTTCATGTAACCCCACATGCAAATTTATTCTGCTTCGATTCAATGTGTTTAGCCTTCTTTCTTTGTTATAATGTGATAGATTCTGACTGGTATCTGAAATGCAATATGAATATGTATTAGAATTCCTTAAAAAGTCCCCTGTGAATGGTATTTCAACCACCTTAGGCAGATAGCCTTTGTGTAACTTTGCCTTAATGGAAAAAAAAAAAAAAAAAAAAAAAAAAAAAAAAAACATTGATTTACTGTAACATGAACTTTTTTTTCCCTTTTTTAAATTGTAGTTGTAATAATTTCAGTTGCTGCTTTCTGTTAGCCCATGCTGGGATTTTGAAGTTATTAAAAAATATTAATAATAATTTTTTGAATTTATAAACAGAAAATCTTATGATATGTGAGGGAAATTAACACTTAGTCAGTTCTATTGTAAGTTACTATTGTGAATCTCTTCTTTCAGCTGTGTATCAGATATAATGCTTTATTCTGGGTAAGTTCTTTCTTGAATTATAAGAAAAGTTTTCATAATATTTCTATCGAATTTAAAGATTTTTTTATGTTGCTTCTTTGAATTGATTATCAAACGTATAATGTTTATTTATTTATTTTTAAATCAGGAAATAACCAGAGGTGATGATTCTATGTGGGTAGACTTTGAAATGCTTCCCGAGGAAACCAAAGTTAAGGTAAAGATATATATATTTAATGGTATTTTATCTTAAATTTTTTTCACAAACTGTTGCATTTAACTTTCTGTTTGCTGTGCTTTATCTTTTCTATTCTTAAAAATATTTCCTGCTTACTGAAGCTTTTGAAATCATAGAAGTTAGGAAATAAGAAAAAGTTCACAAAAGTTAAGAAAAGGTCACATAATGAAGGCCTTAAATCATGAAAAATTGTGATATTGATTACTAAATCAATATCATAATTATTTGTTGACAATGCTAATTTTTCCTGGCAATTGCCAATGGCTGCCAAGTTCCTATTTCATCCTCTGTAATGCATTGTAGATTTCTACTATGAGAGTTGCATGATGAACATAATTTGGTTGTATTGCAGTGGATTCCTTCCCACTGCGGCATTCCCGGAAATGAAAATGCGGATGAGCTGGCCAAGAGGGATGTCGGATAGTTCAAGTTTCAAATAGCCATGTTGGTTATAAGTCTGTTTTGTCAAAAATGAATATGGCCTAAGCAGCTGTCTGTCACAATTAAAAGAAAGAATTAGAGCAGGGCGTCTACCTGTCAGGAAAGTCTGGAAAATGCAAACTAGGTCAGGAAAATTCTCTGAAATAAAAAATTTTCCTTCATATAAAAATTTTCTTCTCAGTTTTTCTTTTTTTTTTTTAATTTTAATCTCCTGGGTGTCCAGAGAGTGAAAAATGCTGATAAAAATGATTTATGTTTAAATAGAATGAATGATTCAGAATGTTTGTGGGGTAATTTTGCATCTGCATTTAATATTGTCATTCAGATATATCACATAAGTACAGCCTGTAACATAAGTAGTATTGGTCACTATATGTTAAATCTGAAATAACTATAGTATTTTTCTTGAAACTCATAGTAATTTTTTTTAAAACTAACTTAAGCACATCAATAATTATACTACAGTTGAAAATTTATTTCAAGTAGTTGAGCAAAATATTTAAATATAAAAAGGGGTTATGCTGTTGTGGGATTTCTCAAAGTAAACTGCATCTATAATCAAGAAATTTTTTCCAGAAGCTCCCAAGAGTCTGGAAAAATTCAGGAAATTGACTTTCAAAAATTTAGTAGACACCCTGAAGAGATAAATGCTAGGAAGGTAACATCCATGATATCCCAGAAGCAGCACTGTAGCTGCCTTTTGGCTCTAGCTATGATGCATGACTGCTTATATGCCCATCTTCACATATTCAAAGTAGTTTACAGTCCTGACTGCAATGGGCTGTAAACTCCATTGCAGTCAGGACTGTAATGGAGTTTGGAGCCTTTGGAGTTATCTTTTTGGGCCAATGGAGCTAAAAAAGATAAATGTCTGTATTGCTGGCTGCATTGAAAAATAAAAATAAAAAATACATAAGGGGAAAAAATGCTAATTTTATTTTCTGACATCAATCTACATTTTTTAATATTAGAAATCTAAATTATGAATCACATGTGCAGATCAGGGAATATACTTAAAAGGTCACCAAAAAGGCAGTGGCAAAGCTTAAGTGTGGTAGATACCTTGAATTTACTAGCTTGAAAATTTGATTTATATATACAGTAAAGCACTGTTTATACGTCTTTCAAGGGATCGATCTGAAACGACGTATAAATGAAACATTAATGAACAGCTTTGATTATTACATGTGTTACTCAACTAAAGCAAATTTACGTAAATATAATAATTGTATTAAGATACAAGTAAATTACTTCCTACTAGTTTTTACATGAAAACAATATCTATAAAAAAGTAGAGTAAAATGAAAAATTCTCAAAAAAGTGAAACAATTCCTACCTTTATTGTATAATATCTAGTACTGCATACATTTTGTATTACTATAATATACATTGAGTACCATGAGTGGGATTTTTGTTCAGACATTGAATTTAATAAATCATTTGCAGTGTTCTGATGTATCGATTGTCTTTGATTGTTAATAAGAGCATTGTGTGGATAGAATTAAATTCATGAAATGTCCTTTTTCCTTTGTATTCTGTCAGGCAAAGTAAGTTCTAAACTTTTCAGTATAGTCAATTGCGTCTTTGAAAGAAGGTTGTTAAACGTAGGACCCTTCACAATCCTTCATTTGACTTTCTATATGGGAAAAATTTCTCCCTAAATAGAAAAATAATAACCCCTAATAAGAAAAATAATAATAAGACAAAATTTTCGAAATTTAGGAAAAGTTTAAAACGACGTATAATCGATATTGTGCGTCGTATAAACGAAGCGTTTTTGCATTAAAATAGATAGGAATGAATCGGGACTTCACGAAAACGACGTATAAATGTAAAAGTCGTATAAATGAGAAACGTATAAACGGTGCTTTACTGTATATATATATATATATATTAATTTACAAGATTTTGAAAAGTTTTTCTTCTCCACTATTTCCTTTGAAATTACAATTTTACAAACTAATTTGATTTGGCTGGCAATAGTGAAATAGTGATGCAGTTTGTGCCTGCAGATCATTTGTTTTCATACTAAAATGGGTGTGAATGAATGATCATAAGTTTAGTGTACCTTAAAAGAAGTATGAACAATAAAGTGTCACTGAAACCATTTCATTGATCTGATTAACCATTGTTGCAAATAATGGTAATCCATTGTATTAGTTTTGGTTTTACATCTGTACTTTCTGAAAAATTAACATAAAATAAAACCACAAGACTTTATTTTCTTTAGCTAATGTTAATTGTTTTTATTTCTTCTTTCATCAAAATTTTTTGTCATTTTTAGATTGAAGGTATGAAAATGATTGTACGTTGGCTGCTTGGTTTAAAGAATGCTTCCCAGTCTGCTGTTTCAACACTCCGCTTGTTAACTACTGTTATTCTTCATAGAGGAGATTTAATGGAAAAGGGACATGTGTCGTAAGTCTACTTTAATTGTTTGCTTCATCTGTTTAAATGTTTGAAAGCAGAGCTAATTATTTTTTTAATAAAATAATTGGTGTGATTATGTAGTGGCTTTTGCATGGCTAATGGTATATTTAATTCTGTTATGTTCTACTAATTTCATAATAGCTTATTTATATGATGAACATTTGTGTGCAAGAATTCTGAAATACTTTTTTTCTTCTTTTTTGTTTCAATTTTAGACCTACGTTTTCATTAAAATTGCTTATGCTTGTGTAGCTGCATCCTGTTATTTTTATTGAATGAAACTCAGCTTTTCCTGTTATTGTTATTTGCTTGATTTATTTGTTGTTTCTTTCTTTGAAAAGACCCAAAAATCATTAAATGCATTATATATAAAACTCATCTGTCTTTTTATTATTTCTTTATTTTTTGCTGTTCTTGTTTGTACACAAGTTTTAATTGTTGAAGAAAGGATTATTGTGATTAGTTGCTGCAAGTGCTTTATTAAACGCTAGTAGTTCTGTTGTATTCTTGGTTTTTTATGAAACTTTTACGTATTAAACATATCTTCTACCTTAATCTTAAACTACTTAATCTAAACTATCTACATTATATCTTAAACTACTATCAAAAAATTCATAATTTTTTTCTTTTTTTAAGTCCGGCAGAAAGATCCTGGTTGCGTTTAACTGCTGCTTGCTGTATGCTGAAATTATGCCAAGAATCAAGTTATTCTGAGGTCATAAGTTTAGAACAATTTCAAGTTCTGGCTCTTGTGATAAATGTAAGTATTTTATAAATGTAGAAATGTAGATTTTGCTGATCTCAAAAGAAAAAAGCATCATTATACATGATTGATTTATTCTCTTCTACAACCTACCCCTTTTGAAATCTACTTAAAAAAGTTTTTTTTTTTCTACCCTTACAATGGAAATGTGATTTCATATAATTACTTGCAACCTACCAACCACTAAAAACTTAAGGTTTGGTCTTACCAGCCACTAAAAACCAGTTTTAAGTTCAATGACAACTGCAAGGTTGCTTCATTTGAAACCATTTCCAAGAATATCTTCAAACTTTTATTGTTGGACATTGTTCTATTTCATTTTTATATTGTATATAAATTTCTGTTATAAAATTCACATGTATTTAAGCATATTCACCGCTTCAAAAATTGGAAACTACTATAGAGCATTAATAAAAACATATAAAACATTATTTAATACGGCGGATTAATTAGTTAAAATTTTTTATTTGGGAATACCTTATTCCCCCGTACATGATATATATTTCGGTTACACACATAACCATCCTCAGTCGTTTCTGGAACTCTCACTAATGGCGGCTTCCTTTTATATCTCTTCGTTCTTCTTCTTGAAAGTTCGATGAATGACGTCATCCCATGATTGGTCGATTGCATGAAGCGCATCGTTGATACTGCCATCTGTCGTCATTATTTCTAAGCTCTCACGAATGTAGGCATATATACTATTTTTAAAGTTGGCTATTTTTTAAATATTTTTAAAATCAATGGTAATGGGCTCTTTCAAAGCAAAACGGGCCAGAGCGGTATTTTGTTTCTGGAGGTTAATGTCTTGAAAATGTTCGTTTTTTCGCTCTTTAATTTTCCTTTTGGTAACGCCGATGTAACAGTTTTCTTTATTAGTATCGTTTGACATAAAATTAATTTTATAGATCCCTGCGGTTTCGATGGGGTTGATTGGGTCTTTTTCCGATCTAATGCGCTGAAAAATTGTTTTATTAGGTTTAATTGGAATACGGAAGTTCTTTTTACTGGCGATATTAGAAAGTTTATTGGCTATCCCTCGGCTAAAGGGGATAGCGGTAGTAAAACGTGGTTTATCTTTTTGACGGTTGTCTATAACATTTAATTTACGTTGCCTAGCTTTGAAAACTTTGTCGAAAATTTCTCGAGGGTAGTGGGCGTCTTGACATTGTTTCTTTATGAAAGCAATTTCTTTTTGAAGGAGGTCGTTGTTAGAACACACTTTGAAAGCGCGGTCGATATAGGAACGAATAGCAGTAATTTTATAGTTGAAAGGGGTTTTAGATTTAAAATTTACTATATTAGTATTACAAGTAGGTTTTCGAAAAATGGTGGTTTCAATGAGATTATTGTTTCTGGTTATGTTCACATCTAAGTAATTGAGGCTATTATTGATTTCTTTTTCGTAGGTAAATTTAATGTTCGGGTCTATGGCATTAAGTTGATTGATCAAATTATTTTCTTCATTATTGTGGGTGGTAAGGATAGCGAAGATATCGTCGACATAGCGAAGCCAAAGTTTGATGGTACTATTTTGTGTCTGTTTAATCTGTTCTTCAAGGATTCTCATTTTCCAGTCGGCAATTATTCCGGATATGGGGGAGCCCATGGGGACCCCTTTTATTTGTTGGTAGATGTGATTATTATATTGAAAATATGAATTATTTAAAATTAGATTTATTGCACTAGTTAGGGTGTTAATTATGTCTATATCTTTAAAACTACTTTGAATTTGTTTGTTAATAATTTGGTTCATTTCCTTAATATCTATTGACGGGTATAGAGCATTAATTGTGCTGAAGATAACTGAATGAGTAAACAAATTGCACTTAAGAACTTAAAAAAAGTATTATTAGTTTTCTTTTTTTGTTGTGGATCGGGCATGCAATTCATAATGCTGAAATGTGTGCTTATATATATATATATTTAATTGCACAGCATGTAGATAAACATGTTGTGCACATTATATATATTCAATTGTATATATAAATATTGCTTTTCAAAAGTCAGCTTTTGAAATAACGTTAACAAATTAACGTTAACGTTAAACGTGTAAATCACCATCGATTTTTTTGTGTAAAATATCTTGATTGTTGTGCTAAAATATTTATTCAGCTTTCTTCTACTTCTGTACTATTCCTTTGTATTGCTAATCATTTAAATAATGACATTCTCTCAAGATGTCATGATTTGATTTATTTATGAACAATCACATTTTATAAATATATTTGTTTAGGATGAATGCTATCAAGTAAGGGATAAATTTGCTCAAAAGCTTCACAAGGCACTAATGGTCTTGAAACTTCCACTTGATTTTATGGCCATTTTTGCTCTGGGTGGTCTTGAAAAAACCAAGGAACTCAAAATACAATTCAAACAGTATCTCCATTCAAATATTTCTAAAAGAAGAGATTACCTTAAACAGAATCCATTAACTACTGGTAAGATTTTTCTTGTTTTAAATTTTTATCTATGAGTGGTTTTGATATAAAAAAAATCTGTATTGATTTTTTTCTTATTATTCTCTGATAATTTGCTATTGTAAATTGTACAGCTAAGTATTCTGCATAGCTATTAATTCCGTAAGAATGTAGAATCTTAAAAATACTCAATGATTAAGACTTTTATTATTATTTATTAAAGATTTTCTCTCACTCTCTATCTCTATCTATCTATCTATGTTATCTATATATGTGTGTGTGTGTGTATATATATATATATATATGGAGCATAAAACACTACGGGAAGATCACTGTCGTGTGTGCCGGAGGAGGCGAGGTTGCTTGGGGCTTCGCTGAGACCCATTCTTGGCATTGGGTCATATCATCGTCGTTGACAGGTGATGCGAAGCGGGTCAGTGGGACCCTGGCTTAGAGATCCCCCGCCCGTCTGCAGCTGCTAGAACTGGTAGTCGGGCTAAGTAGAGGAGATCTTACAGGTTTACATATTTTTATTAGACAGTTTGATACAAGTTTCTTTGGCAGTTGCGGTCATGCGAAAAAGTCGCTACTGGTCTGCGTCAGCCCCTTTTATTAACTTTTTGAAGTCATGTCACATGACCCATGCACGTTGCAATTATTGGCAGATCCCAAAATCTGGGCAGAGGTTTTTCAAGGTTTGTTATGACTTTTAAGACGCCAGATTGACTGAACGCAGAGACTGTCTCCAAAATTACAAAGGAATTTCAAGAGACTGTGTAGTAATTGCAGTTTTTGAAAGCAAATTCCTTTGTTCCAACTGAATTAAAACTGCATAGTTCTAGAAATTTGGGATTTTAGCATGCTTTTGATTTATTATGATATATATATATATAATGTGCATTATAAAATTTTATTTGCAAACAAGCCAATTAGGTGAATCAATATGAGTGAGACTTAAATAAGATAAAATTATCTAAATACTTTGTAAAGTAACACACTCTTAGCAAAATGATCATCTCAGGTGGTACAAAAGATCTGCCTTCCTTCAATACAAAAAACTAAATAACTGTTGTTTTAAAAGTAAAGGAAAATGTTGGTGTTTCAAGTAAAAAGGTCCATCTTTCTTTCCAATGATGAAGGGAGGACATTTTGTATCACACAAAACAATCACATTTTGCAAAGTATTACATATGTTATTTTACAAAGGTTTCAATTAATGTAACCATTTAACAAAAGTTTTTTTGTTGGGTGTTCCTGTTAGACTAATACTAGAAATCACTGAAATTACACTAAATAATGGAATTATTAATTTATTTTACTAAAACGTCTTTGATAATTCTATCATCTAATAATATCCCATTTCAGCTCTAGAAAATTTTGAGTTTCTTCATGGGTATTTTGAAATAACTTGTGCCATTTGTTTAAGGCAGCATATTTGCATCCAAGCTGTATATAAAGTTTGAATAGATTTACATTTGTGTTGAAATTTTTACAGCATATTACTGATTTTGGTTTGTCATTATGATATGTTGCGTATTTAATTGATTTATAGAAAACAGTTTTTTAACACTTTTGTTAATTTATTTAATAGAACTTTTAAATATAATTTATCAAAATATTTTTTTTTTCTTTAATAGCTAAACTGTATAATTATTTGCCTGACTATGTCCTGCCTTATGCTATTCATCTATTAGCTCATGATCCTGTGTACAAAAAATTTGACGATGTCCAGACTCTGTTGAAATTAAAAGAGTAAGTTTTAAAAAGATATTGATGTTATTAGTTATATTTGATATACTTATAACACCATATATTTGCTATATCTAAATATACATTTGTATTCCATGTTATATATTTTGGTGACAAAAAAATGTCATAATTTGCAGGAAAAGTTTCTTTTTTTTTTTATATATATATATGTGTTGTATTGGCATTACTTGCATATATAACTACTATTAGCCAGTAATACTTAATGGTTACCAACACTGTACATAAATTTTCAATAGTAATTGCCTAAACTTCATGCTTCTGCTTGCTGCTTGCATTATTTTCAACATTTTTAATAATTTAGTCCAAAGGCGATAAAATAGCTCAAACGGGTAATTTCTGGTTTCTTAATTTGATAGGATTAACTGGATGCTTTACAAATGGTAAAATATAATCTGTGTAACATATCTTATTTTGAGGATTTACATTAATGTAGGTTTTACTGCATTGCTGCCACCTCTGTTTGAGATTATCATTTGTTTAGCATTATATACTATTGTACTTATTTTCGCATCTCAAGCACTTTCGGCCACGCACATGGCTGCCATCGGGTGTCTTCCTGTTTCTTTGTTTTGCGTTCTTTATTACTTTTTAGCCACACCCACCAACTTTCGGCGATGTGTGCATGAGTCCTGTTCATTGACTGCAGTGACGTGATTCATTATCTTTATTGCTTCTCTCTTTAAACCATAGCTTTTATTTTTGTAGTTTGCTATTTTCTGAATATTATCAAAATCAATGGTAAGGGGGTGGTTTGAGCTAATCTTGAGAGGACAGTACTTGATTTACCAAAATGTAGATCGTTAATCTGTTCTTTTTTTCTTTCTTTAATTCTCCCATTAGTTTCACCAGTATAGCTTCCAGAACTATTGTTTTCTTACAATTTAAGATTAATTTTGTAGATGCCAGCAGTTTCTTCTTGGTTCTATTTATCGTTATCAGTAGCTCTAATACTATTGAAAATGTTTTTATTTGGTTTGATGGGATGTGGATTCCTTTTTTGGCAGCTATATTTTCTATTTTAGGGGCTATTTTTCTGTAGTATAGGATTGCTTTAGTGAAATTTTTTTTTGTCTTTTGTGCACTGGTTATTATATTCAATTTTTTAATTCTTTCTTTATAGATTTTGCTTAATATTCTTTTAGGATAGTTTGCTATTTCACATTGATGTTTAATAAAGTTAATTTCTTCTTTTAAGAGGGTTTCGTTGGAACAGATTTTGATAGTTCTATTAATGTATGAATGAATAGCTGCTGTTTTATATTTAATTGGGGTATTGGAGTTGAAATTATCAAGTTGATTATTGTTTGTGGGTTTTTGATGGTAGAGGTATTTATTTTATTTTCTTCGTCTCTAATTATTTTTACATCTAGGCAATTAATTATATTGTTATTTTCTCTTTCAAAGGTGAATTGGATGCTATTATCTATTTCATTTAAGTAGGTTTTCTAAATTTTTGTTTTCATTAACTGCAAAAACGTCATCCACATATCTCCACCATACTTTTATAGTTATGTTTAATTTTATATATTCTCAGAGTTTCCTCACTTTCCATTCTGCTATAATACATGAAATGACATTGCTAGTCGTTTTTCATGCTGTTCAAGCAATGCTTTTATCATTATGACTTTTTAATTCTTAACAAGATGTACTGACTTCCACAACCGATGCTGTTTTTAATCTTTTAGAACTATTTTAAGTTTTTATAATGAATTTTGCGATTGCTTCTAATTTTCATTGAATTTTCCCGATGCCATTTTTGTTTACCCTTCTCATTTGAAATTAATAGACCTGCTTTTTTAGTATGCTTTCTGACTCCCACTTTAAAGACGAAATCTATATATATAAAAGACAAGAGTTTGTTTGTTTGTTTGTTCGCTATACACGTCCAGACATTTCGACGGATCTGGACTAAATTAGGCACGCTGACTAAATAGGACAAGAGAAAGCTAATGCCGTAAAAATGAAATTAATCGGATTAATAGTTTTTGAGTTATTTTATGTTTTGTAAGGTTTTTGGCCATTTTTCTTGCATTTTACGTTATCGCGAGCTAAATTTCTGTCCAAATACTATATTTTTCATATCATCGGAAACTACAGAGTTTTCTTTTTCAAATACAATTTGTTACAAAATCGTACTTACATTTGTCGATTTTTGGGAATTTTTTAAAGGAAGTCCTGTTTCGAAGAAAATGTACGGCTTTTAAAAATATGCTATTTTTAAACTGTCGCATCCAAAAACCTAACGGCCAAAAATTTTCCATCTTTCTACTGCTTATTAAACATTTATTTCTCCCTCCTTTAAATTTTGAACTGTGCAGAAATGTTTATTAGTTTTTTTTTATATGATTTTTTTTCTGAAAAGATCTCAGGTTAAAATTTTCTGTGGACTGCAAATTCTGCAAAATGAAAGTCGAATACTTCCCCCTCTGGTTTTCAAGGTCACTTCAACTGTGAGCGCGCTTTGCGGGAGGGAGGAATTTCATCTGGCATCCTGAAAGAGAGAGGGGGATAGAGGTGGAGATTAAGGTGACCATACTTCCTTGAAATTCGAGGATAGTCCCCAAATATAGATCATTTTTTCAATTTGTCATCAAAAATACTTTGACTTCTTGGGGACGCCAAAAGTCCCCAAATTTAAAGATCTGTACTTTTACCCTAAAAGTTTCCGTTTAGTTTATTTATTTCAGAAAAAACTGAATAAATAAAATAAAATAAAACTACTAAAAGTGCCTTCTACTCAGAGAAACAACAAAATTCGATCTCTGAAAAATGATTGTTAGAACACAGACAGGTAGAAGAGGAGAAATCTAGCCAGTCCAGTTACCGGAGCCTCTATGCCATCGGGTGCTTTGTTCTTCTTTTTTTTTTTTTTTTTCTATTTTGCAGGGGAAGACCCATGTCCTTTTTTTTTTTTTTTTTATTATTATGATTGCAGCGGGAAGTCCCATGTCCTTTTTTTTTTATCATTGCAGGAGAATTCACATTCCAGCCTAGCCAAGTCCAATTCCTGGCAACCTCTGTATTTTATTAGGTGCCGTGTTCAATTTTTTTTTTTTTTTTTTTTTTTTTGCAGCAGGAAATCCCGTGTCCTTTTTTTTTATCATTCCAGCGGGAGTATTCACATTCCTTCCCTTTACAATCTATATTTAAGGTAAATGGCATTTCTCATTCATTGTACGGGCAACGCCGGGCCACGCTGCTAGTATATCATAAATTATGACACTTATGTAAACAAAGAGAAAGATTGCAACATTTAGAATTTCTGAATGATTGCAAACACTTAAGAATTACTCCTAAATTTTTATGATCATATAACGTTGTTTTTTTTTTGTTTTTTAAAAGAAGAATTTGGCCACGAATTGTGGAAATTCGAATGACAGAATGAAATATATACACAAAAAACATTCAGCTTTAACCTCCTTAAATAATGAAACTGAAACGACTGATAATCATTTAAAAGCTCTTTGTAATGAAAATGAATATAACATAAACACCCCAAAAAATTAAAAAGTTTTGTAAAAATGAGCATAACTACTATCAAGAAAGATTTGGATGAGGGAGAGAAATAACAATAAGATGACTGCCAATAATAGCGAAAACAATTCATAAATCTATATCCCTTACCAGCCACCAAGAAAATATTTTAAACTTTGGACCGAAATTTATTTTAGGTGAAAAAATAGACATTAATGACACAATAGCAAGCATTGAAATAGCCATCGAAAATCTCCCAAGGACTGAAAAAATAGAATTAAGAAAAATAGCCCTAAAAGAGATAAAAAAATAAACTAAAAACACATTGAGGGACATGGAAGATAATAAATGTCTAAAAGCTCGAAAAGAAAATTATAAAATAACTTGCTTAAGTTCTAATAAAACCAGCAAAATCACACTTATGGATAAAGAAGATTATATCTTGAAAATGCAAGACGCAATAGAAAAATTACATATCAAAAAATTGCAAAAATATCCGACCATTAATATTAATAGAAAAATCATCTGACTGAAGGACTAAAACTTCATAACAAATGGAGCTTGGACAAATAACAATTCACCCATGTTTGATAACTCCAGTCCAATAGCTCTTCATATTTTTGGTAAATTAAAGGATCATAAAACCCCTCCAACCATGTGGCCGATTGTGAGTAAATGTGAAGGACCCACCTACCAAATTGAACTTTATATGAATTCAATATTATTTTACCTTTTGCCAAAATCCGATTGCTCTCTACCTTCCCCTGATGATATTAAATTTTTACAGGATTAAAAATAAAAGAAAGCAAAATTATGGTAAATTTTGATGCATTAGCTTATATCCCTCAATCGAATTAAACGAAATGAATAAAGAAATTAATCAATCTATCTCTCATTTGTATAATAATGAAGCAGCAGCTAACACCTTCAATAGTACCATAAACTTAATTCTTACAAACTCATATTTTCAATTTAACGGTAATTTTTATAAACAAGAACAAGGCCTCTCAATGGGATCTACAATTTTGGGTATTAAAGCAGAATAGAAAATGAGGAAAATCGAAGAATACATAAAATTAAATAAAATTATAAAAGTATTGTGGAGATATGTGGATGACGTTTTTGCGGTTGTTGAAAACAAAAATTTATAAAACCTACTTAAAGTGATAAATGAAATTGGCAATAAACCCCAATTCACCTTTGAAAGAGAAAACAATATAATTAATTACCTAGATTAAAAATAATTAGAGATGAAGAAAATAAGATAAGTACCACTATCTATTGAAAACCCACAAGCAATAATCAACTTGTTAATTTTAACTCCAATACACCCCTTTTAATATAAAACATCAGCTATTCGTTCATACATTAATAGAGCTATCAAAATCTGTTCCAACGAAACCCTCTTAAAAGGAGAACTAAACTTTATTAAATATTAATGTGAAATAGCAAACTATCCTAAAAGAAGCGTAAGCAAAATCTATAAAGAAAGAATTAAAAGATTGATATAATAATCATTGCACAAGAAAACAAAGCAAAATTTCATTAAAATAGCAAATATAGCTGCCAAAAAAGGAATCCACATCCAACTAAGAAGAAACAACCGACATCTACAAAATTAATCTTAAATTTGAAGTAAACAATAGTTCTGGAAGCCATATTGGTGTAACTAAAAAGAAAATTATAGGATGAACACATTAACGATTTACGTTTCGATAAGCCAATTATTGCCCTCTCTTGATTAACTCAAACCACCTCCCTCACCATTGATTTTGATAATATTCGAAAAATAATAAACTACAAAAATAAAAGCTACAGTCTAAAGAGAGAGGCAATAGAGATAATGAATGACGTCATTGCAGTCAACGACACTACTCATGTGCACATTGATGAAAGTTGGTGGGTGTAGCTAAAATTTATTAAAGAACGTGAAGCAAAGAAACAAGAAGACACCTGATGTGAATGGCTTAAAGTGCTTGTGATGTGAAAATAGATATAGTAGTATATAATGTTTAATTAAGTCACATTTTCAATCCAACTTTATATTATCATTTGTTATATGCTCAGACCCAGTTTCATGTAAACTTGAAATGAGCCAAAATTTACATTTGACTTGACTATATGTTATTCATTAATTTCATTTTATGTGCTATCATATCTTCTGAGTTTTTTAATTTATGTGTAGATGCCTATGGTTTCTCATGGAGCCGTTGATGAAGCATGAGAATTACAGTTTCAGTTTCTTCAAACGTATCCTAGAATCTATCAAGCAGACTAAAGATAAGCAAGCTCCTCATGATGACATTGCTAATCTAGTAAGTGTTCTTAACATATCTACTTTAGTATCACATTTCAGTTATGTTTCCTTCTTAGAATCTGAAGTTTTTAGGTGTGAAAGGAAAGTTATAAATATCCAAGTTTGTAGTTTAATACACTCACTAATTTTTTCTTTGTAATAATTTAAATGAATTTAAATTGAAAATATTAAAATTTATTTTAACAATTTCTTTCCCCACTTTTAAATCAAAATATTTAAACTTTTTCATATATATTTTTTAATTTCTTTGTCTAGTGCTTAGTGACATTTATTTCAGTCTAAAATTTAAACTCTGATTTAAAAAAATATTAAAATAAATAAAATCTCATTTTCAAGTCTCCAAAAACTGTTTGTTTTGAGTGTGTACTTTACTAGAGCTCGCAGGAGTCCTAATTCTGCACCAATTGTTCTGGCCTGCTCCATTGCCTAGTCCTTGCTCCTTTTGTGCCAAAACATCTATTTTTCTCTATTTTGCTCCACAGCTGCTCCAAAACATACTTTTCAAGAAATACTTTGCTCATTGACAACTGCAAAATTATCCAGCTCCACAATTCTCAGCAGCTGGTAAGTGCATTTCACAGGATGATTCTCCCCGCTTTATCTCTCAAAAAGCAATGTCGCCAAAGTAGTAAGGAGCCCCATGACAAACAGTGGCACACATCACAGTACAAAATAAACCTTTACAAACGGAATGGTCAGCAACCAATTTTTTCGAAGTTTAAAGCATTTTTCTCTATATGTAAAGTGAATATGCATTAGAATCCCTTAAAAAGTTCTCCGCCCATGGTACCTCTCCTAAGAAAAATAGTCTTCGAGTAGCTTTATAATATTAATATACAAACCTTATTAATATGCAAACATAGTCTCTAAGCCTTGGTTTATGGGGTTCTTAAAAGAATATTAATATATATATATATATATATATAATTCTCTATTATTAATTATTCATTTTTAAAAGAAGGAATAATTAATTATAAAGGAAGATTATTGAGTGCATGACAAATTTAATTTTGTTTAAATTAACTATATATTTTTTTCAAAATAATTAAATTTGATTACTAACTATTGCTATTAATTAGTCAGAATCATTATTAATAATTAAAAGTTGCTGTGTGTGTTAAGCAGTTATATTGTTGAAAACAAACTGCTCCCTAAACCTCTCCGAAACAGCAGTTTCCTGCTCCCAAAAATGCTCCAAAACTGTTTACTGCAGTTAGAAACTCTGAGCTCAATTGTACTGGTTGCTTGGTTTTCTGTATTCCAACATTGCACAGAAAATTTCCTCTTTAGCCATTTCTACACCCCTGTGTCATTAGAATTAACTTCTGTTGCATTCACCTTTACGCATTTAAAGAATGTGTGCAAAAAATTATATTGACAAAGTAAAACTTTTAAATTTTGAAATGGATTAATAAATATGAAATAACATTTTTTTGTTGTTGTTTACAACATTTGTTTATATTCACTATTATGAGTTTATGCTCATCTCTCAGCTTTCTTTTGGTAATTTTGTGAAGTAGGTTTTTGTAAGAATTGTAACTAGAAAAGTATTATGTTATTTGGTTTTGAAAATGTTTCATTTTTTCCATGCTTGCACAAATGTATCTATCAAAACATCAAATTTCTCTTGAAAATTAGAATAGTTTTAAAAGTTGTGTTTATTTCTTCTTGAAATATTTGTTTTGTTTTTCCTTTAGAAACTATATGCTGTCGCTGATTTGGCTCTTAGTCTTGTTATTTCAAAAACAACAAACTTTGTTGTCAAAGAATATCCTGTTGAGCCAACGCTTCCTCCTAAACTCTACACAGAGCCTGACAAGGTATATTATATTTAATTATACAATTATTCCACTGCACAAAATTTTATTAACTTGTTTTAAGACTATGTGGCAATTCATTTTTCTATTCATAGCAAAGATACTATGTTGCCTGAGTTATACTACATTTAACTAATCTTTTAATTTGTGTATTCTGTTAAAAGTGGCAATCTTAATACAGCAGAATCCCCTATAACACAGTAGATGCGTTCAGTGTTTTAGGCATCTGTGTTGCACGGGGCCTCAGCTATACTCCACCTGGAGTGCAAAATGCAGGTATAATTGCTGGAAAAATTATTTGCACTCCTTAGCTATAGCATATCATGGAAGTTCAAATTCTCCGTAAGATTTAATAGGAGATTTTTAGCTCGACAAATTTATACTGTATGTAACTTTAGGAATATTTTAAGTTTTTCCTCTAGAAATTGGAGTTGCTAATTACCAAGCTGTTTCAGTTACAAATAATTGTTTGAATATGTCAATTGTATCTCTGTTTTTTTTTTCCTTCCCCCCCCCCCTCCAAATTTGTAATATTGTGCAACCTTTTGTTATACACAATTATGATGAAATATATTCTTTTTATAGAGTTACTGTAACTTAAAAACCTACTTGCCTCCTGAACTTACTGTTAATCCACCAAAGGTAGGTTTTCAATACTTCCACAATGATTCTAAGATTATATTTTATTCCTATTGATAATCTTGTGATATATTTTTAGTTAAAATTAATTGTCTTTGTGCATATGTTTTTAGAAATCTGGTTTGGAGTTGGAAATGCTGTTTGCAAACGCTCGCAGTAATGCTAGAAGGGTTGATGCTCCTTTTGATGGAGGAATTTCTCAAGGCAGCAGCCAACAGGAAAATGTGGAGGATATTGTGGACGATCCTGAAAAAATGGATATCAGCAACATTGACAATCCAGATCTCAGAGAACTGAGTAACAGTGTCTTAAAGTAAGTTCAGTTTTTTTTTTTTTTTTAACCTGTAAAAAACCTTTATCTTTTATTGATTTAAAATATAAATTATATCTTAAGATTTTTAATTGTTTAACCCTTAATTCTCCATGAATTTAAACATGTTTGCTGCCGATCATGTAATATTCACTAGTGTAAGCTAAATTTCCTATGTCAATTTTATGAATAAATAATTAATCTTTCAAAAAACACGCAGCTTGAAAGAAATATCTCAGATTTTTATTATTCACAGCATGAAGCATTTATGATAAAAAACTATATTTTATAAGTAAGTTCAACTTAAGAAATTTAGTTCATACTCTAATCCAGCAGTGAATGTGTTTTAAATATTCGTCGCTATGCAATTAAGGGTTGAGGATTGAATTATTTTGTTGAAAACAATACAATTTCCAAAGTTCTGAACTCAGTAACAGTGAATTAATTTGTTAGTTATTTAAAATTAAAACAGTAATAAAAAATATAATATATCAAAGTACACATGAAATAATTTGTTAACATATAAAATTCAGAATTTAATTCAGAAAAGGTCTAGTATGGTGGGAGGGAAAAAAACTTAAAACCAGCTCCCAATACAAAGTCTGTGGTACCTGGATCTAACTGATTTTCATGTTTTGTCGGAGGGAGCTAAAAGGGGATCAACTACGGAAATAAGTGTGTTTTGAGAACTGTACTTTCAGTTTAAGAATTTGTCATTTTTGTCATTGTTAACAGTATGTTTCTTTCAGAAATCAGGCTGAAAAGTTACTTCTGTCTTTTAGTACTGATGTTCATGATAAATTTATCTTTTCAGCTCTGATGCAGATGACAGCCAAAGTTCAGTCAGCTTTAGAAATGTCCCTAATAATGTGGTACCAAACCAGCCAGTAAAACGACCTCGTGGCAGACCAAGACGCCAGCCTGCCCCCGCAGTACCCACCGGAAGTCAGGTTGTTGTCGAAATTCAAAGTGAAATGTGTGAAAACACACCACCGAACAGTGCAGAAAGAAAGAAACTCCAAGCCGATAATGAATCCCAGTCTGGGAGTGAATCTGAATCCAAAAGACAGAAAGTTGACGAAGGCAGTAGTGACGAAATGTGTGCTAAATACCAACAGTACTGGAACAAGCATTGCTCTACTCGTGTACAAACAAAACTAGTTGAAGCTTCCAAAAACTCTCCAAATGTCTGTAACCAGAACAGTGACAATTCTAACAAATCAGATGAACAAGGCACACGGTAGACCTACAGTAAAGAAAAATGTTAAATGTTTATAAACCCTATATTTAAGAGTCTGAAATCGATTAATTTTTTATTGGTTTCAAACTGTACTTTTCTTTTAATAAAATTAAATTTTCTTTATAGAAAAAGATTGTTTAGGTTCTTTTTTTGTAACACACTTTGCACTTAAAGTTTTTTATTTATTTGGTAGTATAAAACAAAATCATCTGATACACTACAGGCTCTTTATTTCATTTTCTTATCATTGAGAAAAGAAATGCAAAAGTTAATACTATTAAAATTTTATTTTTTTGTTTAACTAGCAGTGTCTAGCTGATGTGCACAGCAGGAAAATTTAAACTGCCAAAGCCTTTCTAACATGTATGCAGGTTTTGGTTTTTGTTATCAATACATTGTAAAATTTAACATTAATAATTATTGTCACTCGTATTACTTTATCAACTAATACATAGTTTTACAAAAATATGTTACACTAAAAAGTTCTTTTTAAAGAAATATCTGATTACCTCATTAAATTAAACAGCTGAAATGTGATTTATTTATTTTTGTATGTGTAGTCCTAAGCATTAAGTGTATTTCTAAATTTACTACTACTCAAAGTAGATAAGTAACTTGTCAAGGCTGTATACAAAAGGAGGATTTACAGGATTCAAACCCAACTCTGAAATCTCCAAAGAGCTACATTTAACCTATTATGCATACATGAAAATAATGTCCAAAAAATTAATTTAACTAAATCCTTCCCTCCTCTCCCTGAAACACATGTCTAGTACGGGTAGAGTTGCCAAGTTTTTGTCAGACGGATAAAAACATACTAGCAAAAATAATTTTCACTTTTTTTTTTTTTTTTTTAGGTAGGGACTGTGCAGGCTGTAAATGGATGAATTAGACATCCAGATAATCAGTTACAGCCTAAATTAAAAGTTTTATTACATTAAAAAGCAGAACACTATTATTTCAACCAATTCTGTAAAACACACTACAGCCAAATTTTTGCATTGCATACCAATAAACTAGTTTAGAAAGTGTATTTTCTAAACTAGTTTATTCAACAATTTATTTCAAATTTTAGTTAAGACAATGAAAAGAGGAAAAAAATCTTTCAATAGCAGCACTAGTTGCCTGACATATTTGGAAGTGTCCAGCTAGTGAGCAGAATTCCTTGAAATTTTCACAAGCTTTGAAACACTTTTCCACCAATAGGCACTGACCATTCTGATAACATTTTCTGAAAAATATGAATTATGGATATAGCTTTTCTTTCAGTTCAAAATTAATTACGTAAGGTATCTCTCTATTCTAAAAAAAGTAAAGGCCGCTGTCACTGTCAAAGCTTGTTTCCCTATCTCCTCCTAAACCGAGGGGATTTGAGTGTCGACTAAGGTGCCCACAGATTCGAAAAATTCCGAGGAACCTGCTAAGCTGACTTAAATTTCGAAAATCGAATTATTTTAGAAGATATTAATAAAAAACTGAAAAAATAAACATAATGGTTGCCAGATTTGGCATAAAATCATTCATTCCTTTGCAACAAAGCGTTTCCAAGTATCTAGAATCGCGTGAAATTTGCAAACATGAGTTAGAATTATGCCCATTTTACACCAAAATAAAAACTATCTTTCTTCTATATTAATAAAACAATGTGTAAACTGTTAGTTAGTTTGTTTGTTTGTGTGTCTTGCGTAGCTTGCAGACGGGTGATCGTAGACCTACCAAATTTTGTATGGAAATTTTCCATGACATTTCCCGACACACCTCGAAGCAATTGTTTCAAATTTCGACTTATTTTAGGAGATACAGATAAAAAACGTATCGCAAAAGGCTAATTTTTGCTTTCCGCCATTTCGTAATTGTAACCCCACAGTGGAAAAAGCAACGTTTAAGCTTATCTAGGTTGCCACATTCGGCAAATTTATTAAGTGATTCAAACTTGAAGTAAAAATAAAAGAACGAATTTTTTTTGTCTAGATTATTTGTAAGGCCGTTTTTAAATTAAAATATCATGTGCATGGGAAATCAGAGCAGGAATGAAATGTTTTATACTCAAACGAAACATATTTAGAAATTTTCTGAGACTAAAATGTGCAACTTTTTAATTTGGCGAAAAATTAAACAGTTTTGTGCGATTTTGAGGAGATGATTCTAATGCGGCGCAATTTATCATAATTTATCGTCTGCTAAATACACCTGAGAATAAGTTTTTTAAATTTTCATTCAGTTGGAATTGTGCATTTTTCTGTGCAGCTTTTCTCCATCTATTAATGACTATGTCATTTTATCTCTCCCCCCCTTTATTGAAAATTGTATGAAAAATGTATCCCAAAAATGCGACATAAAAGTATGCCACATAACTTTACATATATTTAAATACTATTAGTCCACAACAGCTTTAATCTATTGTTACAATATTTCGTAAGCTATACAATATGCTTTACATATATTTAAATACTATTAGCTCACAACAGCTTTAATCTATTGTTACAATATTTCGTAAGCTGTAGAATAGGCATCACCTGTTTTTATCTATAAATAGGTTACAATAATATGAAATAAGTAACTCATAATGTGTTACACAAAGTTGACAATTTTCAAATAGTAAGTTCGCTTAGACAACAGGAGTTTAGAATTAGCGATTATTCGTTTTTCCAAAACAGAATAACTAATATCTTGAAAATGAAAAAATTCCATTATAGCAGTTATAGTACACTTTGGATATTTGCTAGTGCGACGAGATGGCATAATTCGTGGTGCTATGTATGCCAATCTGCAACCGATTATATAAATGAAAATATGGATAACGGTTTTCCGGTAACCTTAAATGAACAGTAATTACAGGTTGTGAGCATGGGTAAATTGCCAAATAATGAAAAGTCACCATGGGTGGCAAGCTATCCTATCTGTTCTGTAGCTTTTATTAACTTTACATGTACGCAAGTCGTCAAATAATGAAAAATAGCCATGGGTGGCAAATTTGCAAGGTGTCCAATAGGTTTTACATTATTAAAAATACAGCTCAAACAGATGTTCTGATTTTATTACACTTTAGCTTCTAATTAATATAAATTTTGAATGGCAACATTAAATATCATTGTGTTTCTGAGGAGTGCAAATAATTTTTCCAGTGATTATAAGCGGAGTCCGCACTCCAGATGGAGTATAGCTCAGGACCCGTACAACATGCATTCCCATAACAAAATATCTTCCGTGTTATGAGGGGGGAAGGGGTCTACTGTAGTGTGAAGTTTAAATTTTTATGTACCAATGAACATGCAAGAACCAAGCAATGTGTAGTTCAGTAACATTCTATCTGGTCCAATCTTCGGGTTTTGTCTGCTGAAATTATGTCTTTTTTACGAATAACCCTTATTAGGGGCCGTATGCCTCATACGAAAAGCGAGCGTAGCGAGTCTGGGGGCCTTGGCCCCTAGTATTACAAAAAATTAATAACATATAGATTGGGCATTAATTCTAAGGATTTGAAAGTAGTTTTAACTTTTTAATATTTTCCAGTAGTTGTGGCAAAGCAGGACCTTCACACTCTATCAGGCACAATCCTGAAGCACGGAAATAATGGAAATATTTTTGTATTTCCATTATATATTTTAGCTCCTAGTAGGTATTATGTCTTCATCTAGAAGATTCAACCATTATGCTACACATCTATTTATTAAAAATGCAGAAGTTCCATATTCTTTTCCCAAGTTCATTTATCATTTGTTCCATGATTTTGGCATTGTCGGTCGCAATGCTTGTAATTTAACAATTGTATTGTTTATCACACTTGAAACTATTTCATTGCACTTTTTTGTTAAAAACTGGGGGCCAAGACCCCTATACTGGCTACGCTTGCTTTACGTATGAGGCACTCGTCCCCTATTAAGGCTTATTCATTAAAAAGGCATAATTTCAACAGACAAAACCGTAAGATTGGATCAGATAGATTACTGAGCTACACATTGCTTGGTTCTTGCATGTTCATTGGTACATAAAAATTTAAACTTCACACTACAGTAGCCCCCTCCCCTATAACACAGTAGATACTTTACATGGTGATACGGGTCCTGAGGTATACTCCACCTGGAATGCGGACTCCGTATATAATCGCTGGAAAAATTACTTGCACTCCTCAGAAACACGATGATATTTAATGTTGCCATTCAAAAGTTATATTTATTAGGAGCTAAAGCGTAATAAAATCAGAATGTCTGTTTCAGCTGTATTTTTGATTATGTAAAACCTATGGGACACCTTGCTATCCATTGCAATTTTTCATAATTTGGCGACTTACATGTATGCATAGTTAATAATTGTTTCTAAGAAAACGGTGCTTCATATATTTTCTTTGATAAAAACTACGTAACAGCTAGAATAGCTTGCCGCCAATGGAGACTTTTCATTATTTGGCAATTTACACATGCTCATAAATGATAATTATTGCTCATGAAAGGTTACCAGGAAAACCATTATCCATATATTCATATGCATAATCCTTTGCAGATTAGCGTATTTAGCTCCACGAAATATATCATCTCATCACGCTAGCAAATATCCAAGCTGTACTATAACTTGTATAGCGGCATAATTAACACCGCCAAATATTTCTACTGGTAGCAAATACCCAAGCTGAACCTAACTGGCTTTGCTATAATCTGCATTTTAATTATTTTTCATTTTCAAGATTCTAGGTTCTAACGTTTTGGAACTCTCAGTTTAGATTCACCCTGCTGTTTAGATTCACCCTGCTGCCTGCTGAGAGATACCATTGTGCCAGATCCTACATAGTGCCAATATAGTGTTTTTTAAATCAGTTATTCTGTTTTGGAAAAACGAATAATCACTAATTCTAAACTTCTGTTATCTAAGAGAACTTACTATTTGAAAATGGTCAACTTTTTGTTACACACTTTTAGTTATTTATTTCATATTCATTTTAAATTGGTATAATTCTACACTATGTTTGTCAATTTCACGCAATTCTACATACTTGGAATTGCTTTGTTGCAAAGGCATGAATAATTTTATGCTGGCAAAAATTGCCAAACCTGGCAACCATTATGTTTATTTTTTCAGTTTTTTATTAGTATTTTCTAAAATAATTTGATTTTCGAAATTTAAGTCAGCTTATCAGGTTCCCCGGAATTTTCCGAATCCATGGACATCTTCATCGAAACTCAAATCCCCATAGTTTCGAAGGAGATAGTAGAACAAGCTTCTGACAGCAGCGGCCATTACTTTTTTTTAGAATAGAGAGATTCTGTTGTTCTCTCCTCTCCACACACAATTATTTCTACATCTACAGTAAATGCTTTGCCAACTTGAATACATTTAGCTCTTAGGGCTCACACATTGTGGATATCACTCAATCCTCATTGATTATAGTTCATTCTTTTTCATATAAACTTCCTTAACCCTTTAACGCGCAGTGTTCCCTCTCTGGGAACACCAAACTCTGACGTTTTGACTGTTGCCAGTCACGAAGAATAGATTTGATTTCTATAAAAATAGTTGCGGGTGACATAGCTCCACGAGAATTCTTTACTTTCTAGCACGTCATTTCCTGTAAAAGAATGGTCACGATTATTTTTAACAGCACTGACATCTGCTGAAAAATGGAAGAATACGAGAAGAGCTGGATAGATTGCCTAATGCTGAAAAAAGGGCAGCCGTTGCCATCGCTTGACTTAACTACCAGCAAGATGGCGGAGTATCGAAACATTCATCGCGTGCCACAGATCTAGACAGCCAGCTGTCGTCAAAAAAGGGTCTCTAGATCTGTGGCACGCGATGAATGTTTCGATCGTCTGCCATCTTGCTGGTAGTTAAGTCGAGCGATGGCATCCGCTGCCCTTTTTTCAGCATTGGGAAAGGGTTGCGCCTCAAAGGGTTAATAGATAATTTGATGAAATTATAGGTTGCATCTAACAGTTCTTCAGCCAGTTGTCTATGTGAGGGAGGCTCATAACTGAGTTTTAGGGCAAGGATGAGATTTTCAAATGCCTCACTCTCAGCAGCTACAAATGAAGTATTAGGTCAAGGCAGAGACTCCTGATTTTTCATTGATCTCCTGCCAACCTGATTTAGGATACATTTCTCCCGATTTTCAATTATTTGTTCATTTTCTCCTGATTTTTAATCATTCGTCACATAAATAAATGCGATTTTTTGAATTTGAAATCTTTTTCTAGAGTTTTATCATGCCAAGGAACCCTTTCCTGCAATTAAACTCGTTCCAGGAACCCACGCATATGTGACATCAAAAAGTTCGGGCTTCGCTGACAAATGTATAATAGTGAAAGAAGTGCTGCTTCCTATACTAAATCATTGACATTTCTGTCTTTTTCCATCACACTAAAAAATGATTATTTTTCGTTTGACAGTGTTTTGTTTAATACTCCAATGCCTTAATAATTGACCCCAATTTTTAACTTTCTAACTTAAAATTTTTTATGTTACTCAATTTTTTACTAGCTACTGACTACCCAATAGAAGACATGAACCAAAATTAATTTTTTTTGTGCTCCAAAAATATCTATCTGGCAACAAATAGCACCAAAGAGAGATGCTTTTTTTTTTTTTCTCTCTATCCAAAATGTAGTTTTAGCTGATACAGTCTGATCTTTTAAAATTTAGTTTATTAATCGAAAACAAGTCTCCTGATTTTTAGAATAAAATCTCCTGATTTTTCACCTTGCCAGGTTGGCAACTCTGAAATAGCTTCTCAACCAGCAAGTTGATGTTAGCTTTCTCTTCAACAGTTTTAGAAATAAATCTGTTCATATGCCCATCACCACATAAATGCTTTGTAGAAGGTAGCTCATTGGATTTACACATAATCTCTGAATTATTAATGCATTTTTCAGTCTGATCTGTAAGATTGGCTGACAACAAATGTTCTGATGTCTCTTTCACACATTTCAAAACATGTGCTTTCCTTCTGGCTACCTTGTAACTTAGGGTATGCCTGTAATTTTTACATTTAGCAGAAATTTTTTGTATTAGAAATTACTTTTTCAAAAGATTTCAAAATAAGATCTTGTTTTCTGCCTTCTTTGAACATTATTTAAATGCACTGACAATTTTCACCTAAACAATAAGTTGACTAATACAAAAGGCTATAACAAGTGATCGATATAACACCTCTAGAGGCATATTTCATGCCGTAGAAATATAGAATATACTTCAAGAATTTCGGAATGTGTATTTTTATGCATTGCTTCTCCATATAAAATTTTGTTTTATAATTGACATTTCCATGTGAATTTTTTTCATTAATTTTTTTTTTTAATTTAATCAGCTCTTGCACATAATTACCATCAATGAAATCTATTTTTGTAGGGCACGTGAGAAATTCGACAAATTATAGACTTTGATCCAGCCACAAAAGCAGTAAAAATGTCATGTTTGATGAGTACTCAGATATACATCGGTTGGTTATCCACAAGAGACAACTTCAACTAGTAGCTTTGAATGTCAAGATGCTTTAGAAAAAGAAATGGACTCTAATATGTTCGGCAAAAATTGCCAAACCTGGCGACCATTGTGTTTATTTTTTCAGTTTTTTATTAATATCTTCTAAAATAATTTGATTTTCAGAATTTAAGTCAGCTTGTCAGGTTTCCCAGAATTCCCCCCCCTCCCCCTGGCGAGTTTAGGTGTATTTCTTGAGGGAGGCACGTAACCGCGGTCGGACCATTACCTAACTAACTATATGGTTGGATCGTGCTTGAAATGGATCAAAAAGTCCTTAAAATTGCCATTGGTCGTAATGTATTGGAAATCTTTTGAGTGGTCCTGTAGCAGAACTATAAATGATAAAGACACTTTTTTCGATGGAGTAACCCTTAACAGCATATATCACTTCGGAGTCGTTTGAAGTAGCCTAATACCTCTAAAATGCACTTTAATTTATATCTGCCCATAGAGCGTAATGCATTTAAAATCTTTTGGGCGGCCCTGTAGATAAACTATCCAGTAGAATGGGACCGAAAGGGGAAGTGTATTGTACAACTAGATATTACAACAATCCTAAATACAAAATTTCATCATTCTACGACCAATAGTTTTGGGGATATGCGAGTTACATGCATACGTGCGTACAGATGGCATAGAAAAACTCGTCAAAGTAGACTCATCCTTGGTCAAAATAGGTTGCAGATGCATTTATATGATCCTGCATTCTAGCTTTCGATGAGATGCATCGAAAAAATTCTTAAAATTAAATTAAGCGGTAGTCAAAATTGGTTTTTTCGTCGAAATTTGGCCCCCGAAATTATTTGGGATCATATTACTTCCTTATACTCCGTACAAGGAAGTAAAAAATTTTAGAATCGGTTCATTAGTTCCAGAGATCGTAATGTAAATCGAATGAGTATCCCTGTAAAAGACCTATTTGTGTTTATGCATGAAAGGTAGCCATAATACTCCGGACTAGTGTATCTTTCTATCAGTGAAAAAAGTTTTAGAATCGGTTTAGAAGTTAAAGAAATACCCATACAGCTTAATGTATTACAATTATTTTATGTGTCCCTGTAAAAGAACCATCTAAACTATATCCATGAAACTTAGCCTTTAATACTCCGAAATAGAAGCTTTATATTATCGAAAAAAGTTTTTGATTCGGCTCTCTAGTTACAGAGATACCCATAGAGCATATTGCAATACTTGCCTGTCCTTCTAAAAGAATTATTTGTGATATATTCATAAAAAGGCAGTCTAAAATACTCAGTGGCTTTCTATAGGTGAGAAAAGTTTTAGAATTGGTTCAGTAGTTAGAGAGATAACCATAGAGTGTAAATGTATAACAATTATTTTGAGTGTCCCTGTAAAAGAATTATTTACGTTGCATACATTGAATGCAGCCTATAATAAGCAAGAATATTGTATCTTTCTATTAGTAAAAAAAGTTTAAGAATCAGTTCTGTAGTTACACAGATGGCTATAGAGCATAATATAATTCTTATGAGTGTCTCTGAAAAAAAATTAAGTATATATATCTACATATACCTGCATGAAAGGCAGTGTATAATTTTCAGGAATAGTGTAGCTTTTTATTGGTGAGAAAAGTTTGTGAATCGGTTCAGTAGTTAGAAATAGAGGGATCGAACCATATCCATGAAACTTAGCCTTTAATACTCCGAATCGAACCATAGAGGGTATTGCATTTAAATTATTTTGACAATTCCTGCAAAAGAAATATTTATGCTATATGCATGAACTTTAGCTTATGATACTCAGGAATAATGCAGCTTTCTACCTGAGAAATTTTTTTAGAATCTGGTCAATGGTTACAATTATGCCAATTATATTTATTTCTTATGAGAGCCCCTGTAAAATTGTTATATATGTTGCTCTGCTTGTTTCCGGGGTACGTCGTTCTAAAGTCTAGTTGGTGTAGAAAGTTCTAGTAAAAAGTCCACTGGTCAGGATGGAACACAACTTTATTGCTTCTAGAACTTCGTTGAACAATCAGTTGTACAAAATTCACAAGCACAATTAAACAGTAATGTGCTTTTAACAGTTCGCTTAGATCAGAAGCTCTCACAAATGCTTTTCTCACACAAAATAAAACACTTTCACTGGCAAAAAATCAGTGAAAATATACGAGAGATTACACTAACAGTCTCTCAAGACTCAGCAATCAAGAATTTACACACAGCACTTAAATTCAAAGCTTCATAAACAGCGCGAAGCACCGCTTCTATCACAGAGCAAAGCAAGCGTACTCACTCTCAACTTGATCAACACTGAACTGGGGCTTCAGAAACACGCTTATATTTATACCCGACGCAGCACAAGAATCTTCGAGAAAAGTCTATTTCTCGAGGATTCCACATAAAGCAGGAATGTTGATTACGTCATAGAAGAGAAATTAGTTATGCGTTTTTCATTCGGAAAAACCAACTTTCAGACCCCATTGGGAAAATCGTGCCAAATAACCAAAATATCGCCAAGCGTGGCGACTTTTGGTGAAATGTCGCCAAATTTGGCGCCAAAGATAAGTCCCCAAAAGTGAAGAAATCGAAGCCCTAGGACCCACATTTCTCGAGATTTCTAGAAACCCATGGAAAAACAATGGGGAAACCGAAACCTCCGTATATCCGGTTCTAGTTGACCGATTTTGATGCAACAAAAAGCCAAAATTTAACTATTGGACGCATAAAATACTAATTTTGAACTATTTTAAGCCCCAGAACAGCGGGTTGCCCCGAAAATTCGTAACAATATGTATGAAAGGTACTCATATTAATCAGGAGTAGCATAGCTCTCTATCGGTGAAAAAAAATTTCAGATTCCGTTCGGTGGTTACAGAAACCGTAATGAATTAAAATTGTTTTGAGTGTCCTTGTAGAACTATTTATGCTAATACATGAAAGGTTTTCTATAAGTTAATTCAGTGCATAAGCACTTTAACCTATACTTTTACATATATTTGATACAATTACTTCCATTTGTTTAATTTTATTCTTTAAAAATTAGGCCATTAATAGAAATATATTATTGACGGATTATTTAAAAAGCATAGTTATACGGTATATTTTTGCCTTAAGTCTAACGATAATGTCCCTTTGTTCAAAGGCATTTTTAATATAACCCTTTGATTCTATGTCCATTATTGACACACATTATAAACTGCATTGTTATAACGTGTATTTCTGCATTATTTCCAACAATGAACACCCCTTTGTTGAAAGTCATTTTAAATAAAGTTTCATTCCACTGTTTCAAAGTATATTATTGACACACATTTTTAAAGAGCATTGTTATACCGTGTATTTTTTGCATCATTTCCAAAAATTACCTCCCTTCGTTGAAAGTCATTTTAAATAAAGGTTTAGTCCACTGTTTCATAGTATATTATTGACACTCATTTTTAAAGAGCATAGTTATATCCTGTATTTTTGCCTTTTTTTCAACAATTACGCCTCTTTGTTGAAAGTCATTTTAAATAAAAATTTAGTCCACTGTTTCAAAGTATATTATTGACAAACTTTCTTAAAGAGCATTGTTATACCGTGTATTTCTGCATTATTTCCAACAATTAACGTCCCTGTGTTGAAAGTCATTTTTAATAAATGTTTAGTCCACTGTTTTAACGTATATTATTGACACACATTTTTCAAGAGCAATGTTATATCCTGTATTTTTGCCTCATTTCCAACAATTACGTCCCTTTGTTCAAAGTCATTTTAAATAAAGGTTTAGTCCACTGTTTCAAAGTATATTATTGACACACATTTTTAAAGAGCATTATTATATCCTGTATTTTTGCCTTATTTCCAACAATTACGCATCTTTGTTGAAAGTCATTTTAAATAAAGGTTTAGTCCACAGTTTCAAAGCATATTATTGACGCACATTTTTAAAGAGCATTGTTATACCATGTATTTTTGCACTATTTCCATCAATTAATGTCCCTTTGTTGAAAGTCATTTTAAATTAAGGTTTAGTGCACTGTTTTAACGTATATTATTGAAACACATTCCTAAAGAGCATTGTTATACCGAACATATTTTAATTGATTCTAACAGTTACGCCCCTTTGTTCAAAGTGATTTTTAATAAAGGTATATTCTATTGTTCCAAAGTATATTATAGCCCACATTTTTAAAAAGCATTATTATACAGTATTTTATAGCATTGCTTTAAAAAAATTACGTCTCTTTATTGAAAGTTATTCTACTAATATGATAATTGTAAAAGTTCGCATTTTTATGTGTTTGAGTGTTTTAAACTCAATCACGCAAAAACCGTAGAACGGATTTGCGTAAAATTTGGACTGAAAATAGCTTACGCCCTGGATTAATATGCAGTCTACCTTTTATGGATATAGTATAAACAGTTCTTTGACAGGTACGCTCAAAATAATTCTAATACATTGCGTTCTATGTACATCCCTGTAAGTACTATACAAGTTCTAAAACTTTCTCCCCTAATAGAAAGTTACACCATACTTGTATTTTATAGGCTACCTTTTATGCATATTTCACAAATAATTCTTTTACACGGAGACTCATAAGAATTGGATTACGCTCTATGGCATCACGGTAAATATTGAACCGATTCTCAAACATTTTTCATGTTCAGAAAGCTACAATATTCCCGTGGATTATAAGGTAGGTACCTTTATCCATTATATCACATAGTTCTTTTGCAGCGACACTTATAAGAATTACATTACACTTTGAAGGCACCTCTAATACTAAACGGTTTATATATATTGTTAAGAATTTTCGGTTTGTTCTGTCTTCCAGATATTAAAATTATCAAAATCGGTTAACTAGAACGCGACGTACGGAGTTTTGGGTTTGACCATTGGTTAACATAGGGTTTTCTAGAAATCTCGAGAAATATTGATGCTAGAGCTTTGGTGATTTGGCGATATTTCGTCAAAAAGTCGCCAAGCTTGGCGACATTACGGTCATTTGATGCGCTTTTAGCAATGGGGTCAGTAATGCTTGTTTTCCTGCATTAATATTGCGCTGTAGCTTAGTATTACTAATTTCCATTTTCATGACATAATAAAAAATCGAGCTTTATGCGGGTTCTTCGAGAAATAGCTCCTACCAGAATTTTCGCTTAGCTTCTGCGACACCTATAAATAGAGACAGGGCAGGCCACAAGAGATAGTTATATTCGAACTCTAATTGATTTCGATGCATTACTCTGTAAAGTGTGCTATTGGAAGCAGTATTTTGTTTGTTTTTGAGTACAGAGTGTAAATTCTTCATTGCTGAGTCCTGAGGGACTGTTTATGATTACCTTTGTAAGTTTCCATTGAATTTTTGCCAGTGGAAGTGTTTTATTTTTTGTAAGAAATACAGCATCTGTGAAAGCTTCTTTACTGAGAGGACTATTATAAGCAAGGTACTCGCCATTAGTGTCTGTGAATTTTGCACAGACACTAATGGCCAGTTCTTGAAGCAATAAAATTTGTGTTCCATCCTGACAAATGGACTTTTTACTAGAACTTTCTACATACACTGGACTTTAGAACGACGAACCTAAGAATCGAATCCCGACGAAGCCAATATCTCTGTAACTATTGAACCGAATCAAAAACTTTTTCTATAATAGAAGTCTTCTATTCCTAAGTATTATAGTTTTACGATTTTTTGGGGCAATCGGCTGTTCTAGGGGTAAACTAGCTTAAAATTCGTATTCTACGCGCCAAATAATTAAATTTCGTATTTTCTTGCATCAAAATCGGTTACCTAGACCGGGAGGCATATTAACTACCTTTACTCTCTGTTGGAAACGGGGGATCTTGAAGCCTTCTGATTGGCTGCTATCTCAGATTGATGCATGACGTCATGATGCCTTACCGCTCCTTCTTTATTTTAACCTTGTTCTTAGCCCAGCGCTTGATATAATCTTATTAGCTTATATTAGCTTAGCTCTTATTAGCTATGTAGTTTATCAGTTGTTTCAATGTCTGTTTTTCCAGAAAAAAAACTTCCCAGCAAAAAAAGGAAACATTCACTTTCTGTAAATATAAAAAGGAATCAACCAAATGCAAAACTGCATTAAATTGTAATTTTTTGTACAATACATATATATTAAAGATATAATTTTACTTATTTTCCATATTTCTTGCATTTCTTATTATTCAATTGTAACCTCAAAAATTTAATTTATAATTTTTGGATATTAAAGGAAAAGAATGCATATGAAAAATTATTCGAATACTACCATCCCCAAATAATTCTTGCTATCTTAACGTGTCTGAATCTGAAAATAAAATTAAAAGAATTTCTGTGTTATTTACTTTCTTTTTCTAAGTTATGGGGTTTATATTCAACAATTATAAGAAAGTTGGGAGCATTTGAAAAAAAAAAAAAAAAAAAGGACGCTTTGTGAAAGAGGAAAATTAAGAACTTTTATTAAGTACTAATAGTTTTGTTGAAAAAGTTACATAATGAAATAATTCTTGGAATTGAAAAATATTTTTATCTATTAAAATTTTTTGTTTCATCAGTGAAAAAGATTCAATTCATAAAAGTGACCGTACATGTAAAACTAGCAAAAATAAATGAAAGTTTATAAGCTAATAAAGTTTTATTCTATAATATGTCTCTCTCTATATATGTGAATAATTTTAAGAAATGCCTTATAGAGAATTAACTGAGAATTGTGTATACTCAAAAACTACAGCAATAAATATTGAATGAGAAATGTATTGTTTATATTAGAGTATTCTAAATACATAGGTAAGTGTCTTTACCAGTTCAAGGAAATTTTTTGTTTCGCATATTTTTCTATGAATATAGTAGCATTAAAAAAATACTTTTCTAATTTCTAAAAACATTTAAATTTCTAAATATTTTTTAAAGAAAAGTATATTGTAAATGCATTTGTATCAATTTATAATATACTTTTCTAATATTTGAGGTTTTAAAATATTATCACTTAACAAAATCTTTAATCAAACAAACAAATTTAAAATTTAACAAAATCCTCTTATATATCCTATTATGTTGAATTTATCATTCAGAATACTCTTTTGATAAAAATATTGTCATTCTAAAAGGTAACTGTATCTTTCTTACAATGAAAAATGAATTTCATTTTATAGTAATACCTAGTACTTTTCTTTGCTATAATTAAAAAAAAAAAAAAAAAAAAAGATGCTCTATCCTTAGAATATTCTTGTCACACATATGTAGGCATTGTTAAACTTTATTTCCTTTGAAAAACAGGGTTCAATTTTTGTCATTTAAAATTAGTAGTATTTAATATTCATAACATTTGAGTATCTGATTAAGAGAGAGAAAAATTAACTAAAGAAAAATATGTTTAAAGGAATGCTGTTAAATGGGAGGAATTTTTTTTAAAATTAAATATACACCAAAACAAATCATTCTGATGTTTTTTATGCTGTTAATTTAATTAAGGCGAGGCAGTCATGAGTTTAACAATAAAAATATAGATGGCACCACCACATATATTGAAATTTTAAGATGCTCTGAGAAAGCAGCCAATAAGAAGGCTTCAAGTTCCCCCGTTCCCAACAGAGAGTAAAGGTAGTTATTATGCGACCGGGAGATATGGAGTTTTGGGTTTCCCCATTGGTTAGCATAGGGTTTTCTAAAATCTCGAGAAATATTGATGTTAGAGCTTAGATGACGTCACTCTTGGTGTCACTTATTTTTGGCGCCAAACTTGGCGATATTTCGCCAAAAAGTTGCCAGGCGATATTTCGGATGCTTGGCGATATTTCGGATATTTGGCGCGATTTTTCCAGTGGGGCCTATAAATTTCATTTTCCTGCATTAATGTTGCGTAATAGTCTAACGATTCAACTGTATTCCTATGACGTAATAAAAATTCGCTCTTTAAGGGGATCCTTCGAGAAATTTCTAATAGCTTCTGCATCCCCTATAAATACGACAGCGTGCTGCCTCGGTTGAGTCAGTCTGTTTTTGATTGCTATGAGAAATAGACGTCCGTCCTGTTGAGAGCATAAGACTCTGTCTTAGCGCTTATAGAAGTAGTAATTTGCATGTTTTTAAAAGCGCGTTTTTAAGCGCTGTGTAAATTCCTCATTGCTTAGTCTTGAGGGACTGTTCCTGCAATCCCTCATAAGATTCCACTGAATATTTTACTTGCAGAAGTATTTTATTGGGTGTGAATTACAACATCTGTGAAAGCTTCGGTACTGAGCGGACTGTTAGAGCAAGCTACTGGTCGCTAGTGCCTTTGAATTTTGTACAGCTAGAAGCAATAAAGTTCGTGTTTCATCCTAACAAGTGGACTCTTTACTAGAACTTTCTACTCCTACTGGACTTTAGAAAGGCGGACTCAGAAATTAAACAGAGTTTTCTGCAACAATTGGCTACCTTTTATGGATTTCTTAAAAATAAAACAAAAGTTTAAATAGTTCTTTTACTGGGACACTCAAATTAATTCTAATGCATTAAGCCGCATCGGTATTTCTTTGACGTCTGTACTGATTCTAAATTTTCTTTTTATTGATAGAAAGCTACGCTATTCCTGAGTATTATATGGGCTACCTGTCATGGATATATCACAAGTAGGTCTTTTACAGGGATACTCATTCGATTTACATTGCGATCTCTGGAACTTATGAACCGATTCTAAAACTTTTCATGGACGGAAAACTGCACTATTCCTGAGTATTGTAGGCTACCTTTCTTGTATATAGCATACTTTAACACTAGAACCGCGGTGTTTCAGATATACCTAAAACCGTGGGCTGGGTCAAATTGACCCAACTTGTAGAATTCACGTTGCAATGACACAATAATAGTATATTTTAACGGTAATGACATTAGTTCAATCTTAACATTCGTATTAAGTTTAATATAACATTAAAAGAACAAAAATATTGTTGCTATAATTCTTATTAGAACCGCGTCGCTTGAGATAGGTATACCTAAAACCGCGGTATGGGTCAAATTGACCCGACTTGTAAAATTACGTTGCAATGAAAATGACATAATGGTATGCTATTATACCATTTATTATGTCATTACCGTTCATTTTATGAATGATAATGGCATTTATTGAATTTGAACTTCGGATTCCAGACTCGTGGGAAGTTTTGGGTCAAAATGACCCATTCCGCGATATCAGATATACATATTCAAAACAAAAAACAGTTAAAAGTTACGATTTTAATTTTTTACAGATAATTAATAACATAAAGTTAGGAAAAGTCACGATTTAAAAAAAAAATCAGTTCGCAACTTTTTGAAAAAAACGGAATCAAATCTGTTTTGGGTCAAAATGACCCCATTACGCGGTTCTAGTGTTAAATAATAATAATAATAATTTAGAATTGTATTTTAAAATATCTGGAGTGACTCCACTCGACTTTCCGAACACTTGCGATTAAGATCATTACCAAGCATTTAAATAAATTTTAATCGATGAATAATTCAAACATATATACAGTAGAACCTCGATCCATCGTTTTTCATGGGGAGGGTACAAAAAAAACGATGAATGCGGGAAAACGACAAATGCGGGTTAAAGTCAAAATACGAAGAAAACAATGCTTATACATACACGCAACGGCTATAAATCGAAGATGAAAATTATAAGTGATATTTATTTTTAAAAATCAGTAATTTTATGTTAACTTTTTCAACATTTTTAATGTTAAACAGCAAATCTTCAAGATTTACAATACTTTTCTGGTCCTTTTCTGCGATTACAGGTTTGTATGAAAAAGTCTGTAAAGTTTCAAATACCGTTATTTCTTTAGAAATGCTTCGTACTAGTGTGGCTCAGCCTCATCGGCATGAACAATATCCTCTGCGACGCCATTATTTTCATTTTTTTGCATGATCACGCATTTCTTCCATGTTTAGGATGCTGCATGCCGCAACGTCTTGATTAATGGAAATATAATCATTAAATTTCACAGTATCCATACCCTCTGCTACATGCCACCACTGTTCATCTGATTATCATTAAACCAAGAAATTATACCAAGAAGCAATTAAAGTTTGTATGCGATATGGATACACTTAATCTTCCAATTCATTTTGGTCAGGTGAAAATTTTACAGCGATGAACGCGGGAAAGTCACTTTTTGACGAACGATAAATGCGGGTTTCTTTAACATTATGTAAATACAATTTGTGCAGGGACCATAAAAATAAAACGATCAATACGGGAAAACGATGAATGTGGGAACGATAGATCGGGGTTCCACTGTACCAAATTGAAGCTCAGTCGAATGCACCGTTTAAACGCTTGCATACTTTCAAGAATTTCTCCCCATATGCCATACCATAATGTAAAACAATCTTTGTCGTAGCCCTGTAGAAACACTATAAGTCCTATACACGCACTAACATCAATACCGGTCTTAAGATGGTGGTTTATATATACCCAATTTGAGCTCAATCGAATGGCCCCGTTTAAACGCTAGCGCACTTTCAAGAATTTCCCCCATAGGCCATAATGTAAAAGAAATCTTTGTCGTAGCCCTGTATGAAAACTATAAGTCCTATACACACCAAAATCAATAACGGTCTTACGACGGTGGTTTATAACATATATACCCAATTTGAGTTCAATCGAATGCCCCGTTTAGGAGCTATCGTGTTCATTCACTTACACACACACACACACATACATACATACATCTCGTAAAAATAGCATAAATGAATTCAGAAGACCTCAAAACGGTACACCAAAATCTCGAAGTCGAATTTTTTCATGATCACAATACTTTCCTTACATGGTACATGTTCGGAAAGTAAAAATGGCGGCTGAAAAGTATGGTAACCTTAGTTTGAAGCGTTTTGTAGTCAATGTGATTCCTCTTGACATTTTAGTTACACTTTAGAATTTACATAGTTGTTTTCTTGTGATCTAGGGCCCTTGCGGCAAAAAGAGTTACGTTTATTCCCATTTCCTTTATACATTTTCTCAATGGAAAGTGAAGCCTCCCATCGTATTCCATTTGTATAATGGTTTTTGGATACCCAATCCGGAATGAATGAGTCATTCAGAAAAGAGGGAAATATCCATTCATTCTTCCTGGCTGCACGGATTGCACTGGAACGATATAGAATAGTGCCACGAATAGTTTGATGCACAGAATATGTTTAGGAAATGCGGATGAGTTCCACCTTCAGTAATGGAATCGTAACAAAATGCATCCACAATGCTGGTTTCACAGTAAATTTTCCGATATTCCCTTCTCTACTTCCTCGAAGAGCGATCTGTTCGAAAAACCAATCCTTTGAGCATCCATTTTCAAAAAGCCGTTTTCGATATCGATCATGGAATTTCAGCGGAATTATGTAATGCATTAGCAGTTCTGAGAATCAACAGAACCACCGCTAAGATTGTGGCCCATGATAGTGCATGATATCATTATATTTTCCATGTAAAATTAATATTTTTCTGGGGCTGAACTTTTGGTATTTGCCACGAATTGGCGAGATGAAATATTTAGGAAAGTTAATTAAGCTATTAAGTCAGTTTCAAGTAAAGTACTTATATGAGCAGAGCACTCTCTTTATTGGCATCCTTAAGTGAGATCTACGTCATTTTGATGTCAGGAGTTTAAAAATGCTTTTTAAACTCAATTAGGTTAATCGAGCTTCAAAGTAAAAATTGCATCTTCAGTAAAATGATTTCGTAATTTTTATGATTTCAGTTTACTGGAATGGCTCTCAGATTTAAATGCGTTAAGTTAGAACTAACTCGAAGTTCGACTTTCAGGAGGTTTCATTCCCTTACAAAGCTGGATAACGCCAGTCGTGCATACAGATGGTGCAACACGTGACTCTGCTGTCCGGTCACAGTGTAGCCACCAAATAGAAGACAATATTTACAAAGTGTTTATTTACAATGACGATGACATAAGAGCAAACAGTATTTACATTTTATTTCATGTGACGATAAACTTTAACAGAGTTTTAAATTCACGCTAAACGCAAACTCTTGGAGAAATCTCAATACTCATATTAAAATATTAAATTCATATAACATAAAAAACTCAGTAATGAAACCAAAGCCATTCTCTGGCGTAAATATACACACTCGCAGCGAGTACAGACTCAATATTTTTATCATCTCAAAATAGAACATCTTTTTACTTTATTTATTCATCTATGGCAGCCACGAAAACTGCAAAATTGCAAAGTGAAAAAGATAATGAAGATTCTGTGCTGGCGTTCATAACCTGGTACATATGCTAGGTGGCGAAATCAAAGATGCAGTTTCCGACAATTGCCAAAACTTGCAAAACTGGTTAGCAGACAGCGCGGGAAATGTTTTACTCTTTAAGCGCTAGGAGCGCTGCAGGTCACTCGATTTCCAATGTTTACATATTTGAAAGGTAGTTTGGAGAAACACAAATCCCAGTAATACAATCGAAGAGTGTTATCTCCCACAGTCTAACTGCATGATTAGTATTTCAATGGTTTTCCATGAACCATGGACCAAACATATATGTTGAGGATCATGATCTTAGTTTTCTGATGCTCCCTTTGAGTGACATAAACAAACCTCTCGATTTTTCGAAGCTGTACAAAAGTGAGTATGCAAGTGATTCTAAGAGATGTAAGAGAAAGACCCACATATCAACCACCCCAGCAGCCACGTTTGTGCGACACATACAAAATTTTAGTTTATGACATACACAAACAAGGTCCCCTCTATCGAGTTATCTTCGAGTTAGATATTTCCCGCTACTTTAAGGGAAGAAACCCAATAGTTAATAAGAATAACATTTCGCTTTTTAGTTTATCTAAGCCACATCACAGTATCAAATAATTTGTGGCAAAAGTTTTGCATGCTTAAAACGAAGCAAAGTAAACGAGCCAGTCTAATCCGAACGTAAAAATATCTGATTTGCAGATGCTAGAATCGTCTGTCACGTAGCAGACACAAAAGAAAAAATAACATTCGCACAGTTACGATTTGCGGAATATCATTATTTATTGCTTTTTCTGCGAATGAGATGTGAAGATTGTCAGCTGGTGACAAATTAGTGGAACGCGCAGAAATCCGATAAATATGTTACTCGGAAAAATGTGGGAGGAAATACAAAAACACATACGTAGATATTTAAATGTATTATTTTGGATTAATTTTTTTGAGGGTATTTAATGGGATATAGTTGCATGTTTTTCGATTCTTTTTATTATTTTTATAATTATGCAATTTTTAAAATAAAAGCAATGTTTTGTTGTTGTTGTTCTCCCCCCCCCCCAAAAAAAAAAGTTTTTTGTCATTATGAAACAAAAAATAATTATGTTTTCCTGCGGAATTTGCCAAAATTCGCCTCTTTAAGATAGCAAACAGTAAGAGATATGGAGGAGGAACAAGAACATTTTTTTGAAGTGCATTGCTTCCTTTTTATTATAGCTTGAATCGAATGAAAGAAAGAAAAAAAACACACCACACTTGTTTTAAGAAAGCACGAAATATTATGAAACACAATTATATCTCACCGAAACTCAAATGCGCAAAAAAAAAAACATTATGAAAAATAAGTAAATAAATAAAAATAAGTTCCTGCTTGTGTTCGACTATACAAACAGGGGACCGAAACAATTCCTTTTCGTAACCTTTTCAGTTCCAATTTTTTTCCGAGACTTTAATACATCAATCACACTACAAATATCGATAAAGTGCTGAAAAAGTACTTACTAGGGGGTAAGGAAGGATGAGTGAGACAAATATGCCCCTTTGATATTTTTTCGTGGGACACATGCGTCCCAGTGGTACTGGAATAATGATTCGAATAGAGGAAGGAATACACTTATCAATTAATACCATACAAAGCATATTTATCCCATAGGGTCATTTAAAACTGCCTGCGGGACATATATGTCCCGCAAGTAACGTAAATTGAATTGGAATGAAGGATTCCAAATTGAGTTTATCGAAAATCGAATCCAATAATTTAAAAGGAATCTTTTAATTGACCCAAGGCCTTCATTCCTCACGTGGTAGACCACGGCTATTATTTGTCCATCATATCAAATCGTCAGTTTCATCTTCTTATAAAAAGCTTCAGCTCTAGATTTTCCCTTCTTGGACAATGAACTTATCGCTTTCTCTTTTGGTAACTGTAATTTGATATTTGTGTTTCTACAAATGCTGTCTTTTGAACGGCCGTAAGAAATTAGCAGAGTTATCTCAGGATTGCGCTGAACGAAGACACAAACGCTTCTTGGAAGTAAGGGGGGGAAAAAGAACATGGCATTATTCCAGATCTGTAGATATCGGAAACAAATGAAGAAAGAACACTTTTCCGGCGGTATTGGCAGCTAAGAAATGAGATGTGATCAGCGGGTACTAATAGCTCTGCACATGTGATAAGAGAAAGATTGTTTGAATTGTTGTAGTGGACAGACTTCGATCAAGTTAACTAGCGTAACGAGATTTCAGTCGATTGGTTGTTGGTATTCAATATAATAAATCTCGATTCGGAAATTTCTTTCTGGGTAGAATCGAATTAGTACAAAATCGGATTGCTTTGGACTATGAAGAATAATCTGTTTTTACTAACTAATATATGGAAGTTGTAAACTTTAGCACCAAGCATTTTCAAAATATTAAAATAATAAATTTGAAATAAAGAATATCTATATATATAAAGCAAACTGTAAAATGTCCGTTAGTTAGTTTGTCTGCACCTCGCATAGCTCCGAAACGGGTGATCGTAGACCTACCAAATTTTGTACGGAAATTCTCCAGGACGGGTCCCGACACACCTCGAAGTGATTTTTTCGAAATTCGAATTAGTTTAGGAGATATTGATAAAAAACCGGTCAAAAACGTTAATTTTTGCTCTCCGCAATTCCGCTATTGTAACCCCTGTACTGAAAAAGTGAGAAATAAGCATCGAGGTTGCCATGTTTCGCGAATTTATTAAATGATTTAGATTCTTGAATTAAAAATAAAAGAATAATTATTTTTTTCTGTTTTGATTATTTTCTAGGTTATTTTTAAATTAAAATATCATCTGCGTGGGAAATTAGGACAAGAATACAATATTTTTTATACGTAAAAGAATAAGGACTTGGAGATTTCTGAGACATACGTATAACTTTTTAGTTTGGTGAAAAATAAAATGGCTGGTATAGCGAATTTGAGAAAGTAGTAGGTTCTACCGATTTGCACAGTTTTAGGCATGGCGCAATTCACTGCGAGAGAACTGAAATAGGTTTAGGTTTGTGTGTGTAGGTTTTATTAGAATACGGCGTTAAACTTTAATTTTCCATGCAGAAATAGTGCAATTATTAAGGCGATTTTAAGCGATCGATCTTCTGATTTTCCCCCAAATTAATTAAATTAATTTAACTTGGGGTTAATGCCGCCAAATTTCAAAAGAAATGAAATTCTCACATTTGGTAAATTGGAATAAATAAAACACGTTATAGTTGATAATTTAAAATACTGCTATGCTACTTTTCAATTAGATGCCTGCATTAATTTTTGGCGATCGAACCACACACAAATAACTATTTCCCATTTTGATTGCTGTTAAATCAGCACTTAGAATGATTCTCTGAAAAAGAAAATAAATAAATAAAATCTCGCAAAATGGCGTATGCGAATTCCTTCTTTAGTACCTTTCTTAGAAAAGTTGGCGATAACTATTCAAATGTAGTGTAACTCCCTGTTTAATAGCGTGTGTTTTTTTTTTCGTTTGTACTGCTAATTCTATGGCACGATTGAGATGAGCCAATGTTACGAGCGGATGGATAGATAATTTTTTTAATCCCACCAAACAGGGTATAGTAAAATAGGAATTCTGTATAAATACGAAAGCTTTTGGAGATGAACGAGAATGTTTTTAAGCCGGGTAAATATAGCTGGTATTGCCTATAAATTATTGCATTTATTGTGAAGTTAAATTTAGGATTCATTTTGGCTATTTGCCATCGACTATCGGCGTTAATTACGCCAATATGACAGCTCTAGAAAGCATAAATAAATTTCATTTCATGTTCTATTTTTAATATTGCTACAGTTTCCGTAGTTACGGAATCCGTTGTTGCCACTTAAGCTGTTATATTTAACAATTAAGTGAAAACACTCATTTCTACAGCTCTTGACTCGAAAAATGAAAACGCATTGGATATGATACAATTAGAACATTACCACAATCACCACGTCAATAACGCGAACCTGTAACTTTGGTTATTTTTAATTAAATTCATTTTCAAGGTCTTTAAGAAATCCTGTATACTATGTCAAAACCTCATATCTTAATTCCGATTAGCTTGCAAGAAAATTGATTAATCAGTATAAATGAAGCAATGAAACTTTGTAAGCGTTTTTCTTGGAACGAGGAAAATGCAGATTGACGTCTTTGGTGTAGAAGTGGCGATAGGGAGAACTACTTAATTCAATAACGTTAATGGAGAATGATAATTGAATATGCGCTTGCACAAAGACCTAAAAATCAAGAGAGTATGAAAAGTCAGGAATATGAAACGAAAGTCAAAAATAAATCAAATAATACGAGATATAAGTAATAATAATAAGAGAATGACATTGCAATCATGTGTACACAAAGGTCCCAATTGCTTATAATCCCCTAGCAATGACTTAGTCCGACCAATGGTCGAGCGCTTAGCGCTCTGAACTGGGAGACGGAAGGTTTCTGGTTCAAAACAAGTCGCGTCCGCCGACCTAACCGTTCGGAGTATTCCTGTATTCCGTTTGGAAAATAAAACTGTACTCGCAACATGCATATGTTAGGAAACATATATGGCTGGTTTCCTCCAAAACGTAGCGTACATACTGGTTAGGACCCCTTAGAAAGACCTCCACGGAGGACACCCCCACCCCTTGACTTAGATCCCATGTGTGGAGACTAGAAGCAGGATAGTCTCCAGATTTGTAGAGTTCAATTTAACGCCCAGCGTCGTGTGCAACTTATAGAAGCAGTTCTACGATACCGGATCCATCGAGAAAAAGCCTGGGCAAGGTCATCTAAGAGAAGCTGCTTCTTTTTTGATCGCCAGTGACACTCACGTAGTTTTTGTGCCATCATGTTGCAGTCATCTCAGATTTGCACTCATGGCGTCAACGTTTCATCACGATTTAAATAATTTTTTATTTTTATAGATTCCGCATCAATGGGTTTCATTCGAATTATATGTGTAAGGAAAATGTTCTTTTCCTACCGTGCGGAGAACGGATACGCAGCTAGTAATAAATAAATTAACTGAATATTTTTAATTAAATAATAATAAATTGAAATAAAGAAAGGAAATAATAAAAACAATAACGCGCAAACGTAAGTAGAAATAAAGCAGTATACGCCAGCTGAAGTTTATAACCTAATGGTAGTAACCAAAAGGTAGAAGCGCAAGGGGCTGACAAATACCCGACTTTTAAAATTTTATTTATAGCAGTAATAAGTCCTTTTTGGTAAAAACTCTGTCTTTATTGCACTACCTAGTCCCGAAATCTTATAGTTGTGCGTCTAAGTGAAGAACATGGGAAATATAATTAAAAAAAAAATAAAATTTTTTAAACTTGCTTAATGTTATGTAATAATGAACTTTCAATCTTTCATCTGGCTTCAAAAACAAGCATACCTCTAGTTTATTTTTATTTCACATTCGCTCAAATTTTAAAGAAACTAGTAACTGAAAATTTAATGCATAGCGGCAGGATATTGGTATTCCCAGATTTTTCACCATAGTTGATTAAGCAGGTTGTGTTGAGTTTTAGTGAATTCCATCGCATAATCGAATACGAACCATAGTTTCTCCAAAAGTCTTCCATTAAACTAACAAACGAAATCTATCCTGAAGAACTGGTATAGAGTATTTTCACGTGGCGTTTCTAGGTCAGCTCGGGTATTTAGGGATACAAAGCCACCTTTTCGGCCAATGACCATTCTCAAATGAACGAATGTTTGACCAAAAAAAGTTGGTTGGTAAGGTGTGACGTAGTGATAATGACCTAGGTGAAATAGCTCTGTGACATTCACTGCAGAACAGTGCGCCATCGAGATTCGATTAAAAAAAAACAATAATAAAGCAGAAAACTATTACTGCTAATGAAGTAAGAGCTTTTCGTGCTTTTATTACTAATCTGTGTGTTCCATACGAAAATTCTGTAGTTTTTAGATAGCAGGAGACATTGGCGTTAACTGGCATGTAACGTTGAGGAGGCAACATGTAACATTGAGGGGGGGGGCAAAACATTTCCTATTGTAGGAAGTATCACTTTCAAATTATATCTAAATTTTCGTTCAAGTTATATCTAAATTTTCTTGAATTTTAGGGGGGCATCTGCCCCCTAAAACCTATCAAGTTGATGTATTCTTCAAGGGATATTGTAGTCAGCAATAGTACATAGAGATGGACGCGAGACGTGCGAGACGAGAATCGGGGCTGTCTCGTCTCGTCTCGCAGTGGTAAACCTCTGTCTCGTCTCGCGTCTCGTCTCGTCTCGCAAACACTGTGTCTCGTCTCGTGTCTCGCAAAGAAATTGCTGTCTCGTCTCGCGCGAGACGTCTCGCGAGTCTCGCAAAATTAAGGACTGCGATTTCGTTACCATTTTATACTATATTGGGATTTTATTGAAAATTAATATTAATAATAACAATTACTTGCATATAGCCACATTAGTAGATATATTAATAACTATATCAGCATATATCGGAATTTGAAGTAAAAGAAATTGAGATTTAATCCGTATATATAATGTCACACCGAAAATATAGTATTTATTTTTATTTACTATCTGCGTGCCCGTTCTTCGCACTGTAGTAAACGAAAATTTTCCTAACATGAGTAATTTCAATTAATTCCAGTAATGTGGAATTGAAAATAAAAGCAAAATTATTTGACTCTTGATGTAAAGTTTGCGTCATGAGTATTAACCTGGCATCATTGCAATATAATGACTCAAAAAACTACGTCAGTGTCATTCGCGATCAGAAAAGTGAAAAGCTTAGCGGTTTGCAGAGAACTCCCGACTTTCAAAATGTGTTATTTCTACATCATACTGTAGTTCTACATCATACTGTTCAAGTTGTAGCATTAAATACCTCAGACACTACATGAAATAGACAACCGTTAGTTTTAAAATAGCTGCGTACCCGCTCTTCATACGAGAACTAGCGAATATTTTACTAAAATCATATCTGCATGAGACAAAACAGATTTTTTTTTTAAGTTCAAGTAATCTCCTCTGTTGAAATTACTGCGGGATATATTAACATAAATTAGAATTACTTATCGTTCAGTTGGTTGTAAGATAACCCTTGAAAAATTATAAACAGAACACTTTTAGTCTTTATTAAATCTCTACTATTTACTTTAACGTCAATTTCAAGTCTCTAAAATATGTGTAATTTTTATATTAATGAAAACAAGATTATATTAACGATAATTATAATTATTTGCCTAATATTTCCAATAACATTACCGTGTGTGCATTTTTAGATTTCATTATAGTATCTCAGTTGGTTAATAGACGTCTTATTTTTTGTTTATATTTTAAATTACTGAACAGTTAATTTGTTGACGACTATCCGCTTGTACTTTTCCACAATAATTTTTAGCGAGAGTACTACAGTCGTTATGGTCGCCCTGTTTACAGAAAAATTAAACCATAATCCCCCTAATGTATATCCAGTGTGGATTTTTTTAAAACTGAAAAGACATCTAACAGGCGAAGATAATTTTAGAATAGGAACCCAACTGCAAGATAAAATGATGGGGAGGAAAAAAAATTATAAAAGTTTTGCAAGCCGAAGGAAGGGAAAACATGATAATATAAACGAAAAGAGAAATAGTTTTTAAAAAAATTGCTTGCATTTCTTTTCGTCCGATATTAATATATAAGAATAAAAAATGTCATTTTAATCTCTTTAAAATAGGAAAACAATAGGGAGTTAACCGTCCCTAGAAAGTTGTTACCAGGGTGGGCGCCCCCCCCCTACGCACGCCGTAACGTGCGGGAAAGTTTGAGGATAATATCGGTACAAGGATATTTCAACCAAGGATATTCAACCATATTTCAACCTACTCAGACTAAGCATCAATGCGAATGCAAGTTGCTCTACTTCTAATCTCTCTCTGATATACTCGAAACCCGATTATCACAGGGGCAAGGGGGGGCGGTAGTCCGGTGCCCCTGAAGAAAAAGGGGGCCCATATATATTCCGATTATCTAAATTATAAATTCATATGTACTGAAATAGTAATTGTGGGGGAAAAACTGAATTTCCTCCATAATATAGGTATTACCTAATTGTCTATCACTAGATCAAGTTAGAGATATTTTTTTGGGGTGATAAATACGATTTGATTAAAGTACAAAAACTACAGTTAACTGAAATGCAATTTTCGAGTACAACAGCGGTCAAAACTGGGTTAAAATGCTTAAAAAAGGGGGGCTCAGTAAAGGGGCTTAATGCGTAAAAAAGGGGATAGTAAGGGGGGCCCCAAACTTAATGCCCCGGGCCCCGTCTAAAAGTGGTCAGATTTGAACATACCGTACCGCCTTTCCTATTTACTTATTATTTTTCTTTCAACTCTTCTCTGTTTTCTTTTTTTTTCCGTCTATTTCTTTATCCTCTCCTTTGTGTGTTTTGTATATCTTTCGTCTGTTCTAATTTTAAATGTTACGTGTTTGTGCGTATTGTAGAGTGCTGATAGTATACCAGGACCGAAAACGAAGGAGACGCAAGTTAAACGGTAGAGACTTCAGGCAAATTGTCGCTTTTCAGATCGTATTTATGCGAGACGGAAAGAAATGCGAGAATTCTCGCGAGAAATCTCGCGCGAGACAAGACTCTGTCTCGTCTCGCGTCTCGTCACGCAAAATATTTTCTTTCTCGTCTCGCGTCTCGTCTCGCAAAAAAATGCCTGTCTCGTCTCGCGTCTCGTCTCGCGAGACAATGCGAGAACGCGAGACAATGCGAGAATTCTCGCGTCTCGCGTCCATCCCTAATAGTACAAATTATAGAGATTGAAATTACTAAGCATTTCCAGACAAAGTATTTTCGCACTGCTTGATTAACAACTACATCCCTGATACTTGACTTTCAAGTACAATTTTCATGCCTCCTTCCCCTTTGGTGCAAATGATGGTTACTATTCACCAACCCATGTCTGGAATCTATGCCAGGCGCACGCCACTGTCAAAGGTGTTGTGTGACTCACCTTATCTATTCCATAATATGGGAATAAGTTCAAGTTTCACTCTTGTTGCTTAAATAAATCGATAAAAAGCAAGACGTCCTGTTGTTGTTTTTCTTTTCATCGTATTTATTTAGAGCTTGATCTGCATAAGTTTGTTTTATATATTCCTTGTCAGTATTCTCTATCAGTGCCGTTTTTGGAACTACAATCTTTTTATTATAAAAGATAATTCGATTTCCTACTTATCTTATTTGTATACACGAACAAACTGAACTTTTATTCATTATCACTTTCTATTGCAATAACTTTGTCTAAGTGGCGTATCGCCCGTATTAATATTTCTTGTGAGGACTGTTTTGTGTGACAAGTCAACTCTACTAAGTCCGATGATGGCGTTTTATGATTATTGTTGTTTGGTGTTCTGTGTTAGATCACGGAGATATATTATAGGATGTGGACACTCTCCATAGCTGCTTGATGAGATTTGCGGTGCCCAAATTAAATTTCAATAACGTAAACATTGGAAATCTAGTAACGTGCAGCGATCCTAGCGGTGAAAGAATAAAACATTTCCCGCGCTGACTGCTAACTAGTTTTGCATGTTTTAATTTCCCAACCTAGCATGTGAACGGGATTATGAACGCGAGAACTATATTTAATTATTTTTTTCCATCTTTGCTTACGTGGTCACCTTAGTAACAAATGAATAAGAAAATCCCCCCCCTCTTTTAATTTTGAGATGATGTGCGTATATCGGGGCAGACGAAAAAGAGCTTTTCGTCTGCTACGGTGCATGAGCGCCTGCAGAATATTTCCCGGGGGGGGGAGGGAAAGACTACTCCAGGGGGGGGGCAAAGACTACTTCCACGTATGGTTACCATGTTAGAAAGAGCAAAAAAGCAATGGAAAACACTAAATACAAACCCCCCCCCTTGCCCTATGCTGCCGGCGCCCATGCTACGGTGTACATTTACAACAGAAAATGGCTCTGAGTTCATAATTGAGATTTCATGCAACTGAATTTAATATTTTAATAAGATTTTGAGTTTAGCGGGAATTTAAAGCTGTGTTAAAACGTATCGCTGCATGAAATAAATGTAAATACTATTTGTTTGAGTGTGATCGTCATTATAAATAAATATTTTTAGCACAGGGGTGCTATTTCGCTCAATCCCAGATTTTTGTCTACTCATTTTTGTCTACTCATTTTTGTCGACTTAATTTTGTCTACGCGATCTTGTAGACAGGTTTTGTAGATATGAACTGTCACGGTGAAGATCTTTTCAAATGTGTTCGCCAGATAATGTGGAGGGAGGGGGGGGGCGTTGGTAAAATGTTGAAAGTCTCACAGGTTTGCAATTTTTGATAATGGATCGCTAAGTTTCGTGCCAAAACGCGACAATTCATTATAAATCTATTACTAGTATAGTTAGAAAACGCCTGGCGAAAATTGTAAAACACTTCTAGTAGGTGATTTCAATATAGATGTCAATTCCGAAGAAGTATTTTATGGAATAGAGAAGACAAATACGGTACACTCATCGATTATGATACTCTTTCCAAAAGGGTATTTTAAAGGTGAAGTATAGTTTGACTATGCAAGGCGAAAATTGTTAAACAGTTTTGGTTGGTGATTTTAATATAGATTTCAATTCTGAAGAGGTGTTTTATGGAACAAGGAAGGAAAACACGGCACACTCATGGATTGATGCCCATTCGAAATAGTAGTTAAAATGGTAGAGGATAGTTCAAATATGCTTGGCGAAAAGTGTAAAACAGTTTTAATAGGCGATTTTAAGATTGATTTCGATTCCAAAGATGTGTTTTATGGTACAAGAAAGAGTTGATTTCTCTTTTAACGCCACCACTCTCACAAACCTAAAAAATCGCCGCACTTTGGGGAACTTTGCAGTCACGGGTCTCTAGGAGTTATGCACAAGTTTCAATGTTCCCAAAAGAACTAGATGAAAACTAAAGGGAATAAAATAGCGATAAACGCACCAGTTAAGGAATTTGAAGACACTAAATTTTAAAACTGCATTAATCGGCAACCCAAATTAAAAAATTACGGAATGCTCTACTTACATGTTGTTCCAAATTTCCATTTTTATTCTAAATTACGGTTGCTACATAAATACAAAAATCGTCATGGTAACTGTACATGTTTAATTATCGCCACCTTGGCGAGAGTCGGCTCGTTAAAGTAGGAATCAACCCAAGAAAGACAAACACTCGTGGATTATGATGCATATTCGAAACAATCTTTAAAACGGTGATGGTATTGGCCAAATATATTTGGCGAAGATTGTAAAATATTTTTAGTAGGCGACTTTAAGATAGATTTCTATTCCAAGGATGGGTTTAATGGAACAAGAAGAAAAATATAGCACACTCATGAATAATGATACACTTAATCCAACTTAATGGAATAAGGAAGAAAAACAGGGACGACGCATTAATTATGATACGCTTTTAATATATATGTAGCACTTTAGTGCATATTTAAAATCTGAAAGTGCTTCAGATTTTCATTCATTTAAAAAAAAATATTGTCTTCTCTTCGATGGCTACACCAAGCAGTTACAGAGTGAGGTGTTGCGCCATCTTTATGCAACAGCGGCGTTATCCCAGTTTCTAAGGGAAGTGTCACCTCCTAAAGACTTAACTTCATGGTTAGATGTTTATGTGTATAAAGAAATGTGTGCTAATAAATTGTGTTTGTGAAACAAGTTTAGTTATTTTGCGTCATGACACCAATTTCCCAATCATCTACATATTTTAAAATTTTCATGAAACTTTTGACACACCTAATATCTACACTTATTGCTAAATATAAAAGCGCCTGAAATAAATAACATAAATAATCACTTAGGAAACAAACAGAATCTCCAAATATTTATCTTTTTTTTTTTTTTTTTTTCTGGTATTACTCCGTATTTGCTAATAATATAAATTATCTTGCCCGATCAACTAACACAGCGGTTTTCGCGGCTATTTATTTCCAGCCGTTTATCTGCTAAAGGATCGATTTTTCTTACTGCTTCAGGTCTACTGATTGGCTTCTGTTTACCCGCGAGGGGAACACGTAGAGAAATATTCTGTTGACGTTTTAAATGACAACTTGCTTGCTGAATGGAAGTATACATCGGCAGTGACCTCAGGGGAAATTAGAATAGTTGAGAATAGAATTTCAAAATATGCTTATATGCTTAAGCTGTTTATCGCATCGCATGTTCATTTAAAACGTCGCGAATGAAACTGATAAGAAGAGTCTTGGAATCAAAGCAATTCCTTTAGAAAGTCGTCGAATTAAGCGTCAAAAGGATTAAATTAGGTCCTGAGGAATTTGTGGCTTTGTTCGATTGATCTTTCATTTGACTTGTTTAATAAGCTTTCGATAGCATAAAATACATTTATACTTTAAGTGAAGAAGTAGAAATTTCTGTTTTCTCAGTGGAGACAGATTTTAAAATTTCTGCTACATGTAAAATGTATAATTATTCACCCTTTGCGATTATTTTGACAGTTTTACTCTTTTAAAAATACATCAAAAATGTAGGTATAGTTTTCTTGATGCAACAGTTATAAACTTCATTTTAATAAACAGCGTGGTGTTTAAAATTAGTTAAATTAATTTTATGTTTTTGAAAATTGAAACATGTAGATTTAGATGCAACGCAGTACGGAACATACGTTTAACTAATGATAAGAAAAGATAAATTCTTTTAAGAATCGAATATTTCCACCTGAGTACTTTTAAAAATAGAATACTTTCAAGAATTGAATCGAATGATATCATCAATAGTGGAAAGCTATCAAAACAAATAAATAAAATAAAAAACGTCTAGATGAAAAAATAAAATCCATACATATATATTTCTATGGCGGAATACATGTGTAACGCATCATTACTTATCGTTACCCGCTGTAAATTGATGAATATGATAAACGCTTCAAATTCAATATATTTATAAGACCGGCATATTGCGCTTTAATCTTTGTAATCATAGTCGCTTTAATCTTTCATTGTCACAACCCAAGTAGCACGACATCTTCTACCAAAGAGTGTTAGCAATATTGGGCAATATCGGTAAAGCCTGGATTGGCCAATAATTAACGGTTAATCTTTTTCCGACATAGGGGATTATCACAGGGCTCGATTACGACAAACCGGGGCCTGGGGGTAGAAGTCTGAATGGGGGCCCTTGCATGTTGTTACTGTGTCTGACAACTGCATTATATATTCTTCCTGATTTCGCATATAAATCTTTGTCATGATTAAATGTATCCAACATGTAATAGACTAATATTAGATAAATGAGAATGTGTGTGTTTATGAACATTATGAACATATGAAACATTAGCATCATGAAATAAGCTTAAAAATGAAGACTTAAAAATACAACTAAAAGCCTGTCTTTTTCATAATATCAATAATCATAATCGGCAAAATTCCTATTTATTAGTGCCCCATTCTCCCTGGGTAGCCACTTAAGAAACTTCAGTGGGTCGGGCAACCTACCGTGTAATTACTTAAAATCTAGCAGCCATCCTAGTTACCACTTCTTTTTTTCAAAAATCGTTAATCTGCTGTGATTTTTTTTTTCTATGGAGAGGTAGAATGAAGGAAAACAACAACAAAAAAAATTGACTATTTGTAACCTGTAAATTCTTAATTGAAAAAAATTAGGCATTTACTACATTGGAAAAAAAAAGCCTAAAACTAAATCCACATACTGCAATAATTTAGGGGCTCCTTCACATACTGTAATAATTTAGGGGCCTGGGGCATATGCCCCTCTTGTCCCTACTATATGATATGATCTGTATTGGCCAATATCGGTGAAGGCTGAACGGGTTTAAAAGCTATTTAATGATTTTTGTCTAGTGATTAATTTTATTTTAGTGTTACATCTTCGTAATAAACCTCCTAATTAACATTCGTACATGGAAATAAATTTTCAAGCAACGTTTAGTTATTCGACCAGCTTAGGATTCGAGCCCCTAATCACAGGCGTGACAGTAGAACGTGCTCACCACTAGACGCCGCCGTGTGTCTAGCACCGGAATGTTAACAGTTTGAAGTGAATATTTTCAGTTTCGGAAAGGGAACTTAAAAAATTATAGAGCTTTTCCCTCTTGGATGTTTAGGGAATTTTCTTTTTGGTATAAGGTAATAATGAGTTTCTTTTTCCAGAATGCCGTTTTTAACAAAATTGCTCGGTGTGACTTTTATTTTGTAGAATCTCCGAAAGTTAAGACGGCGTTACATTATGGGCTTTTTTCTAATTTATGAACTTAAAAGTTCAAAAATTAGAAAAATTGCCTTTAATATAATTTTAATATTTTAATCTTTTCAAAAAATAAATAAACTGGAGAATATTAAATATCGAAACTTGTACAAACTTTCAATGTCACAAAATCAGTATAGGGTAATGTTGGCCGAAATCGTGATACAATGGCTAGCAGACGAGTATCCCCCCCCCCTTCCTTTTCAGGGTACCGTTCTTAGGAAAGATCAGCCAGTATGGCACGATGTCGAACTACGCATTTTTAGAATTTATGGAGTTAAAATTGTTTTTCAGCTTTCCCCTAAGAAAAAATAAAATATTAATTAAAAACAACAAATATAACAATTATGTCATATGTCGCAAGGGCAAAATATGAAAGGAAATGTCGAAAAAGGAACGTTTTGGAATGTCGTTGTTTTGTGAGATAGCCTAGTACTGCCCGATGTCAGTCTGCATGTTTTATATTTTACGTCAGATGAACGAAATTTAAAACATTAGTAAAGTTATTTATAACCTCTACATAAGATAAATAAACAGAGTACACCAGCTCAAAATCTAATTACAAAGCTTTTTATGACTCTGAATATCGCAGTACTAATATTTGCCAATATTGGCCGAAATCGAGACAAGACGACCGATGTGCGCCGATTTATGCGGTAATTGACCAATATTGCCTCAACATTGGTCAATACTGCAATGTGCTACTTGGGAAATATCCTGATAAGCTGCTTCTCCTTTAAATCCTTCTTCGTTCAGCAGAAGAAAATAGTTTATTTATTTTAAGCTCGTAAAAAATATCGAACTGCGTAATCTCCCGGAGATATTTAGAATTGCAAAAATTTCGAAAATGACGTAAATTTTGTGGCAGAGTGTATTAATTGCAAGCAATTTTTAATGTCACGTTTTCGACTGCCGTCAGAGAAATCCCAGATAGTTCATTTAGTAAAACTTGGTTTACCCAGTTAGTTTTTTAACAGATTATTATTGAAACTAACAACGATGTTGGAAAAAAGCATAGGACCGTTAAGGTGGAACGTAATCTTCCGTTAAAAGGAGTCAGGGGGTACGTTGACCTCCAAAAAAATTTCGTATTATTTCATGCATATGTTCCGGTCCCCCTGAGACTAACATTATTATAATCCTGATCTCTATATTAGTTAATTTTAAAGAAACAATTTTGAATCTTGCTTAAGTGCAGAGACTCGTAAGTACTGTTTGCTAGTTTAAGAATCCCATAATCGATTACTGATATTCGAATTAATTTATTAACTGAATAGTAAATATCTGTAATTCGAATTGCGTTGCCAATCCGTTTGTACGTGCATACACATTGTTAATCAAATTGAATAGATCATTAAAAAAAATTATAAGTCATGATTATGAATTAATATTAAGGATGGGTATCATCTGTAAGCGTTTATGTTGCGTGTAATTTTTAACCTGGCTTTAAGCTAATATTTTATTTTTCATATTTATATTACTTTGATTTTCCGAAACTGCAAACCTTAAACTATACGAACTAAAAACCTCAAGTTTTCTTTGGATTATTAAACGTAACAACATAGGATTCTTTTACTACGGTAACTATAACTAAAAAAAAAATAGAATATGAAATTCATTATTTATTTTAAGTGGCCAAAATGAATTGCATTTTGAGTAGTTTCATTCAGATAATAATTATTTTACCATCAGAATATTGCTTTTTACAAGCACGGATCGTAAAAGCCTCGTGCATAGAAGTGCTATCCGATGTCTTTTTTTTTTTTACTATTATAATACTTGTTTTTTTTTAATCCATGGTCATGATTTTTCTTAAACATTTTTTACTCCTGCAAACGTGCCCTAATATGTAGACCCACAACTGGGGTAAATACCATCCAAGTCAGCGGTGGCCAACCTTTTGAATATCATTGAGCGAATTCCTTTCATAAGGAAGTTTACATCCGCCTTGCAACTCAAGCACCTTTTTACTTATTTACATTCACGGGTATAGTTGGAAAAAAATGAATACCGGTAAGCTTTAGTACGGCAGGGGAAAAGTTAATAACGTGTGAATATGAGCTTGAAATTGTTCTGAGGATGAGGAATTCTAGCATTAATTTTTCGGATATTTAGTACGGGATCAAAGATTGTTCTATTTTTTAGTGGCAGTGTATTAGGGATGGACGCGAGACGAGACAGAGATTTTCAGCTTTATTGCGAGATGAGACAGACATTTTTGCGAGACGAGGCAAAGCTTTCAGGCTGAATTGCGAGACGCGAATTTTCCGTCTCGCGCGTCCATCCCTAACCCTGAGCCGCATCTGGGTCGCACAAAAATTGACGTGCAGGATTCTACTAAATTTTAGAGATGAAAAAACACTTTAGAACTCGATCTCATTTACAGTTTGGTGCATTACTGTTTAACGAGTAATTTAACTTGCTCGCTCCCGTTCGTTGCAAAGTGCAGTGATTTTCTCTTCTGAGCACATCGTTACTTCAGAGCATTCAAAGGCCCATGCCGGCATGGGTCTTTGAATTCTCCCGCTGTGGCCAACTTGTTTAGCCACAACGGGAGCATTCAAATATCCATGCCTGGAAGCAACGGTGTAATACAGAAGGAACAATCGCCTCCAGCGTGTCTTTTCAACGATGTGAGCGAACAGACTAAATCCTGCAATAAGACAATGAAGCACTTATTTTAATCAGTGCCCTTAACCCTTTAACGCGCAGTGTTGCTGCTCTGGCAACGCCAAACTCTGACGTTTTGACTGTTGCCAGTCACGAAGAATAGATTTGATTTCTATAAAAATAGTTGCGGGTGACATAGCTCCACGAGAATCTTTTACTTTTTAGCACGTCATTTTCGTAAAAAACGATTATTTTTAACAGCACTGACATCTGCCGAAAAATGGAAGAACGCGAGAACAGCTGGATAGATTGCCCAATGCTGAAAAAAGGGCAGCCGTTGCCATCGCTCGACTTAACTACCAGAGAGATGGCGGACGATCGAAACGTTCATCGCGTGCCAAGGGTCTCTAGATCGGTGGCACGCGATGAACGTTTCGATCGTCCGCCATCTTGCTGGTAGTTAAGTCGAGCGATGGCAACGGCTGCCCTTTTTTCAGCATTGGGAAAGGGTTGCGCCTCAAAGGGTTAAAACCTAAAATTAGTTGTTAGTTGTCTTTAATAAGCTTCACTAATTTATATGAATTTTGTTTTGCTCAAAATGGATGAAAATATCCGAAATTCAATTTAAACAACAGCTGTCTGTAGAAGACCAAAAAATCCATGCTTTAGCTGTACCACTCTTCAAAGTTTGTCCCGATGAAGACATGCTGTACACATACAGGATGTCCCAAAAAGCACGCTTTAATTCTTTATCTATTAGAGATATAAGTAAATTTGTATACGACAACCCGTACGAAAAAAAATTCCTATTTACTAAAATGCGCCTTTTACGCTGATCGTGTGATCTGCAAAGTTTGAGAATGATATCGTAAAATATGTCAGAGATATGAAGATAAATATAAGCTGACTTAAACCACTTTTCAATAGTTGTTTGTTGAAGAGAAGAAATCTCGTCGAATGGTCGCATTCCTAGGGTCGTACAGAAATTAAGAAAGAAAATAATTTTTTGCACTCTTGCAATAAACGGTTACATTCATGTATAGCCCTAACTGCCTTTGTTTAAAGATATATCTGAGACGTTTTATGGTGAAAGGCTGAAATTTTGTTCAGCACCTCATTAGTGTATGGGGGAAATTTTACTAATTGGGATTTTTTTGTGTGAAGGTCACATAAAAATTTAAAAAGTGTAACTTTTTGAAAATCAACGGGAAGTATTTTTTTTTAACGTAGTTCTTTTTCCTGCCTTATTTCGAACACTTTTTCAATTTTACACTGCCCACTTATCTCTAATAGATAAAGTGATACGTAGATGCAGATAAATCGATAATTATCGAATTAATACGATCCTGGAAATGCATATATACTCGTCAAGATTTTCTACATAGAAATTATTTTAACAACATTTCCGCATGCAGACGAGAGAAGCGGTGAGAGACTTACCCAATAAAGAAGACTTGAACAGCATAAAACGCTGTTACGTGTGAAAATTAAGCAGCGTTAAAATGTTTGCTCTTCCATTATTAGACATTACAAACATCAAATTGACAGCCTAATTATCCAAAGCCATCGAACCGGAGACAAAATATGACAGTGACATGATGATAAAACTTAGACGCGGGAAAACTAAGTAAATTATTCCATCTAAAGAATACAAGTTGGGGGAGAATTTTAACGAGCAATTTTGTGCGTATGGAGAATTGTATAAGAGTTTATTCTCAAATTTTGAGATTGTTTACTGTTAAAATTTACGTTACTATAACTAATATATATATATATATATATGTATATATTTAAAATCGATCGGGAATTGATCATTTTAAAAACCTCTTAAATAATATTATTAGAACTTTTATGGAATCAACTAAAACTGTAGCTCAAGCTAATACAGTGACATTTTGAAGGACTTCTTTGATTTTACTATTGTGGTTTGGCATCAAGGTATCTAAACTGCTTGTAGTGTTTTCATTTTGGTAACACTGATAATATACATACATACGTACATATATATATATATATATATATATATATATACCGGGTGTTTCCAAAATGACCGGTATATTTGAAAAATCAGTAAAAACTAAACGGGCAGCGATAGAAATAAACTGTTTGTTGCAATATGCTTGGGACAACAGTAAATTTTCAGGCAGACAAACTTTAAAAATTAGTTACAATGTTCCACAACAGATGGCGCTGCAGTCTGGAAAAATCTAAAATATATATATATATTTTTTCCACATATCCACCATGCACAGCAATAATATGGCCCATATGCGCCATCTGTGCACCTATCGTTTATTGACGAAGCCGTCCAGGTAAAAATAAGCTTCGTCAGTAAACCAAATGCTGCCCACGTGGATATCGCCGTCATCAATCATTTGCACCATATCGTTAGCGAATGTCTCAGTCAGTGCTGCATTAATGGAAGCAGCTCTGAGGGGTTGCCGAGTTTGAATTTTGTATGGATAGAGGTGTAAACTCTGGCGCATGAGACGATACACGGACGTTGGCTTAATTTGTACCGCAGCTGCAACACGGCGAATGGAAACCGGAGGCCGCTGTTGGATCACCTGTTGCACAAGCTGAGCATTGCCCTCTGTAGTTGCCCTACCATTCCGGCACGTTCATTCTTCACGTTCCCAGTCCGTTGAAAATTTTCGAACAGATCCTTTAATGTATCGCTTTTCGGTCCTTTGGCTACATTAAACTTCCGTTGAAAACTTCGTCTTGTTGCAACAATTCTGTGTTTCGGTGGAATTCCAAAGAAAAGTCCTCTGTTCTAAGGAATAAACAATTTTTTCACAGCAAACTTGCAATCTTTGAACAGCATACGCTTACAGCAGAAGGACGACTAACAGAATGGCGAACTCACAGACTGCGTTTTCTTCTATATGTTTCAAATCGCCTGCAGCGCCATCTGTTGTTGAAAATTGTAACTAATTTCCCAAGTTTGTCTGCCAGAAAATTTACTGTTGTCCCAAGCATATTGCAACAAACGGTTTATTTCTATCGCTGCCCGTTTAGTTTTTATTGATTTTTCAAACCAATATACCGGTCATTTTTGAAACACCCGGTATATATATATATATATATATATATATATATATATATAATAAACTAGCTGACCCGGCAAACGTTGTTTTGCCATATAAATTATTCCTAGGATTATTTTGGTAGAAAGAAATGACTAACTTATTGTAAGTGTGTGAGGATGTGGTATATGAGTGGAAGAGGCACGGAGGGCTGTGAACGATGCTGGAATATAAAAATAACACAATACCAAACATTTATATTTTTAATTCATTATAATTTATTCTTTAAATTTATATATATCGCTAATTACAATAATTTTACTAAAAAATAATATCAATCCCTTGACGGAATAGAGTGAACAATATTTATTGTTACCCCATCTTTAACTAACACAAACAAACTGGATCTTTTGCCCACTCGAGAACACGCCACGCATAATTGTCCGTGTGGAAAACATGGTGTGCTGAAATCTAAGCCACAAACAGACATAGTTTGGCCTTGAGACTTATTGATAGTCATTCTACAAAAAAAATAAAAAATTGTCCAAAAAAGTAAAATAAAAAAAGGATGAAAATCTGAAACACTTTCAGATTTTAAATACGCACTATAGTGCTATATATTAAAATAGTATCATAATTTATGCGTCGTCCCTATTTTTCTTCCTTATTCCATTACGTCCCCTATTTTTCTTCCTTATTAAGTTGGAAAGTGTATCATTTCATGACTGTGTTGTATTTTTCTTTCTTGTTTCGTAAAACCCATCTTTGGAATCGAAATCTATTTAAAAATCGCCTACTAAAACTGTTTTGCAATCTTCGCCTTAAAATCTAGTTAGAACCTTTTTTGATTTAATTTGAACTGCATCAATTTTGCGTGGAATTGAATGCAATCTATAAATGTATTAACATTTATGAAGTGTTAACTCGAAATTTTAATCGCCATTCAAGTACAAGATATAGCACTCTGAAGCATTTAGCAACAAAGCTTACTCACTAACACTCAGCAACAGAGTTGAAAAGGGCTTGTGATTCCGGTTAGTCTGTATGTCCGTCTGTCTGATGTAACTGACGCAAATATGTATTGATTCCTACAGAATTTGCATATACTTTTTCTGTGGACCGCATCATGTACCCTTCCGAAAGCGGTGAATATAGCACTTATAGTTGATTTACGGGAGCAACCAAAAGAATTCCATTAAGGTACGTTTTATAGGTAGTCACTATTTAAAGTACTTATATTTAAGAGATATTCATATACTTTTTTAAAAAATTGATATATGATGGGAATGGAGTTTGGCGCCCAGACCACTGCGAGACAATTGGCTGTATTCGTAAACAACAAACTCGTTGTGTAGTGCAAAAGGGGAGCCCACACACGAAGAATAATTTACAATATGCAGACATCGTGGAGCCAGATGTGTCACTACGGCAAAGTCAAAATTGCCCCATAATAAATTAAAGAAATTTATAGTGGGCAGCTGAGTTACGAGATGCAGACATCGTGGTGCCAGAAAGTGTCACGAGGGGACAGTCAAAATTCCCCCATAATAAATTAGAAAAATTTATTGTAGACTGTCTCAGAAGGCCAATATTACGCAGAAAGACGTAGGTTAGGAGGCGTAGAAAATAAGGACAGTGAACCAATCACAGAAACGGAGAAACAGAAAATTATGCACGTAAAGGGACGTGAGCAAAAGGAACCCCGGATTGGTTGCTAAAAAAAGCGAAAAGAAAAAGGGGCTCAAGAGGTCTGAAAGAAGTAGGAGATGAGAAGTGACGAGAGAGTGGAGATGAAGTTCAGAGTGAACGGACTTCAAAAGTGATGTGGTTGAGTGAGTGTGTTAAAAAAAAAAGTGATTAAAAAAAATTCCGTAGTGAACCAGCAATTTTATTAAAAGTGCAGTGAGTGTTGCCGAGCTTCAATTGCTGAAAAAATACGATATAGCAACCTAGATGTCACGAGCCATCAAGCAAAAAAAAAAAAAAAAAAAATGCCCCACCAGTGCATCAGCAGAAAAGGTAAAAGACCTTTGTATTGATTTGTTTTAATCTTGAGTTGCACTATATCTCCCCGCTCTCTCCTATGTATATAATCAGCATTCTCACCGCAAAACAGATTTTATTATTAATCTTATTGAATATCCACAAAAAAAAAAACAAATAATGTCACGGTTATCATTATTTAATGTGTAAGAAAAAGGAAATTGCATAAGATATTGTAAGTTTGGAAGTTAAGTCATAATAATTAAAGAAAATGTTTTAAAATTTGTCTCTTTATTTGTGTCGGTAAATATTTTATTTCAGGTACCTTGAAATAGGAATGGTATTTTCTTTTAGCAATTACAGGTTGAAGGATTATTCCCGCAAGGTAGAATTTATGGGTTATTGCATACAACTTTATTTTTACTTCACGTTGCACGAGTTTTCGTAAGAAAACTGGAATGCGTGTGTTTAGTGCTGTCAGTGGTTATCAATTTCCTTTGACTTTACGAACAACTTCAGTTTTTTTAGTTTCGTCGCCTAGGAGACGTGTTTGTTTACAATTCCCGAATGCGTTAATTTTGCTGAGGAGAGATTTTAGTACATACTCAATATAAAATCAACAGGATTTTTAAAAGAAAGAGTGGCCATAATTGAAGTGCACAAATCAAAATTTAGAAATTTCAACTTAAACTTCATTTTTTTCAAAAGTATTTAGCAAGAGAAGTTCAAATTTCGCTAATAACGGATTAAATCAATTTCAATCTCAACACTAAAACATGCATTTTTGAATTTACTAAAATGAAAAATACAAGAAAATGATTACCTTTGAAAAATTATGTACCTCCGTAGCATTTTCTAACGTACGCATGAATTTCCTCCTCGAAAAAATAATATTTGCAGCTTTAGAAAACGTAAAATACTTTTCACAACAACATACTTTTCCCTAACAACGGACGCCATTTGAAAACAACAACAACGTGCAGCAAGTGTATCTTCTAAACTGACGAAACCTTTGAAAAGATCGGTTTATTTCGTTTGAAACTAATCGCATTCAGCTTTGTATACGAACGCTCTAGTTAAAAAACTGTATGCACTCAGTTTCCTTGACGAACACCTTAGATGGAAACTCATTGCACGAGTGTAACTCGTTCGGCGTTTACGAATGCAGTCAATTATTGCATTAAACGTGATATTCATTTAATCGATATTCCATTAAACGGAATCGACTGTATATAGACGCTTATAACAACTTTCTCATTATTTAAAGGATGGAAATATCCTTCAAAGTTATTTTAAGGGTAAAGTTACTGGGTACAGTTACTTTTTAGAAGTAAATAATTTTAAAAAGAGACACTACTCACGTACTTGAAATTTACCTTCGAAGTACATCAGCCATCAAAAAGAAGTTATAACATTTTTCAGAAAAAAAATATATATTCACTACTATAATAATTTTGTTGCTGTTTTTCCGAATGACAAGTCTTTCATTCTATGAGAAATACGTGTATAAAAACTCGGGAAAATGCATGCAGAAAGATGTCATTAAAGAAAATAGCTTCCTGAAGAACTCGAAGTTTCACTTATCTTCGTTTTGCAGAATATCTTGTTATACTTTTGACGGCTTTTCAATACTTTGAAAAAATTTGCATAGAAACAAAATATTTTCTTGCAATTTGACTTAGTTATATGTCAAAGGTTGCCATGTTATCATTTTCTGTTTTATCAAGTTACACGGCTGTTTGAAAGAAAACTTAGTTGGAGTAACTTGGTGATAATGTTAATGTCTTCCTTTTTGATAATGATCGTGACCTCGGCTTGCAGGAAAAAATATTCCTTATCAGGTTTTTCCATTGTTCGAAGAAAGTGATACCATTGTTTAACATTTAAGCTGTTTAGAAGTCCTACTTTTTAACCGACCTTAAAAAAGTGGAGGTTAAGTTTGTCGATTTTTTAAAAATGTACGTACGACGATAAATGTTAAACATGTCGACCGATTTTGATAATTTAAAAAAAATATATATAAAAGGGTTACGAATTGGCAACGGTAACTTCCTTTCATGCAATAGGAAGCTATTTAACGCTTAATTCTGGCCCCGATTTTACTATCATGGGCTCCGAGACTTCAGACATTTCGCCCTTTCCCCTTTCTCCAGGAAATACGGGGATAAATCAAAATCACTTACCACTTTTGTCTTCCAATCTTTTTCTTGCATATTGCCTATAAATTCTGAAAAAATGCAAAGCCGTTGTAACGCAAAGGCAGGATTGAAGCGTTCACTACGGGGCCTCCACACACGTACACGACAGTCATCACTGTCCAGACTGAATCCGGATTCGTCGCTGAAGACGACCTGGTTCCATTCGGTTGCAGTCCATTCTCGTCGAGTGTAGTGGTGTTGTGCTACGTATGCGACGGTATCTGCGTGTATTGGCAGCACACGTAATGGACGCCGCGATAGCAAATGCCCTTCTGTCAAGCGCCTTGAGATTGTACGGGCACGACACAGGGACCCATAGTAAAGGTTGCTGCCTGTGTCCGCATGGTGGACAAGAAGACAGCGCTATGCATACATGTCGTATGATGTGATTGTCTTCTCGACTACTGGTCTGTCGAGGGCTTCCTGAGCCTGGTGTCCTTCTAAGCGACTTCTCTATTGTCCACTTGCCCCAACACTTCTTCACACTAAATTCAGAATGGCGTAGATGGCGGGCTACTCGCCGAGATGACTATTCGGGTTCCAGCATTCCGATGATTCTTCCCCTCTCTGAAAGCTGCTCATATTGTCTTCGATGGCCGGGTAACGGCATCTCTGTTTAAAAAGCGACTCTCAGCAACAGATTAATTACATAGAAATAAGCTCTGCCCACCTGTTTTATACTCCAAGGAGAATAAAGTTCAAATCCCTCTAGTGGCACTACACAATGCTCAATAACGCTTCATTTTTAATCATTTGCATATCTTCTTGACACGTACCTTCAAGCGAAGTTTCGTTACGATCCCACAATTACTTCTTGGTGCGCCAATTTTTATGGCAGTGAGAGTGCATTGCCCAACTTAAAGGGGCTTTATTTTCAAAAGTATAGAAAATATACACATTTTGAAAAAAAGAAATAAAAAACACCATTTTAAAGTTACAAATAGCGTACACTAGTTCAACGTGACCACAAGTAGCTAAACATATCCATTCTGTAGTCAGAATTTGTGTTACACTTCTTTCCATGCGTCTGTTGCTGTAGTTCCAATTTCTGCAGCTATGTTCATTTCCTGTTCAACATATGTCAGCTGGTTTTAGGATGGAAAAGTAATTTATACAGGGTGAATCTAAACTCTCGGGCAAAACTTTAAGGGGTGATAGGGCACACAATAAGGAATCGTAATCACATAGCAATCTGGGGTCAAAAACGCAGTTTTAACTTACCCGGTAATAATCACTTTGGGAAAAGTATTAAAGTGTCCGTCTAATTTCTTAAACAAGTTTCATAAACAATAGGCTCGTCTCCAAAAACTTCATTCATGAAATAAAATAGAATTCTTTAATTATCAATTTTAGTCTTCTGTTCTAGGAGAAAATACATTAGTTCCTGACGAACAATGGTCGGCAAGTGCACTGTTGTTTCAGCACTTTTCCGAAGTGATTATTAACAGCTACACGAAGACGACGTTGCCAACCCCACATTGCTAATGTGATTCTGATTCCTTATTAGGTGCTCTATCACCCCTTAAAGTTTTGCCCAAGAGTTTAGATTCCCCCTGTATAAGTATTTTAAACACTTTAGATGTGTTTGTTTAAAGTCTTAAAAGTAGGGTACTAAATCAGGGTTTTGCGGAGCCAATGATGAGCATCGTCCATAAAACGTCGAATTTAAAGTGATGAATTTAGCTTAGTTATTACGAATACTTTAAGGTGCCTGTAGCGAACACACACACGGAGATACCAGATCTTTTTTTTTAATATAAATATAAATATTGCTGTTGTCCAAACATAATATTTCTCCGAATGTTTTTATTAATGTTAATGAATGAACCTTTCTATGCGGGGATTTGCATAATCGAAAGGCGAGGGAAAATATTTGTTTATTAAGTTTTAATTAAATGCTCATTACTTAAACTTAATTAAACCAAACCTGAAGACTTCCAGTTTTCAGTCAATAAGGATGTTTTTCACCCTAGAGAAAAAAGAGGTTATATCATGAGCAATCGGTAAAACATATCTTCTTAAAATAATTTTAGTTTGTAAATTTAAATTTAGGCTCCAGTTAATTTTAAAGAAATTAACTGGAGCCTAAAAAATGTTGCATATTTTCTCTTACATTTGACTTAGGATATAGCCATTAAAACTGAAAGAAAAACATTATATTTTTCTGATCTTTCCAGACGATTTCTAAGTGTTTTTAGATTATAAGGCTATAATTATGAATATAGACAAAACAGTAAGCAAGGTAATAAAAACAAATATCTGTTAGATTATAAGTTTTGTGAGAGTTTTTAAGGTGTGAACTCTGAAAAAATGAATAAAAATACATTTTATTTTTTAAAATTTTATCTTTTGTAACCAAATAAGGTCCCATCTAAATAAAATAGTACAATATAAATAATAAATAAATAAATAAATCATGCCATCATTTTTATCCCTCTCAAAAAAGAAGAAAAGAGTTTAGGACTGATCTATATATATATATATATTATATATATATATATATATATATATATATATATATATATATATATATATATACATATATATATATATATATATATATATATATATATATATACATATATATATACATATATACATATATACATATATATATATACTAGCTGACCCGGCAAACGTTGTTTTGCCATATGAATTATTCCTAGGATTATTTTAGTAGAAAGAAATGACTAACTTATTGTAAGTTTGTGAGAATGTGGTATATGAGTGGAAGAGGCATGGAGCGCTGTGAACGATGCTGGAATATAAAAATAACACAATACCTAACATATATTTTTAATTCATTGTAATTTATTCTTTAAATTTATATATATCGCTAATTACAATAATTTTACTAAAAAATAATATCAATCCCTTAACGCAATAGAGTATACAATATTTTTTGTTATCCCATCTTTAGATAACACAAACAAACTGGATGCCCACTGTATGGTTTGCCCACTCGAGAGCATGCCACGTATAACTGTCCGTGTGAAAAACATGGCGTGCTCAATCTAATCCACAAACAGACATAATTTGGCCTTGAGACTTATTGATAGTCATTCCATAAAAAGTTTTGCCCCCCCCCCCAAAAAAAAAAGTATGAAAATCTGAAACACTTTCAGATTTTAAATACGCACTATAGTGCTATATATTAAAATCGTATCATAATTTATGCGTCATCCCTAGTTTTCGTCCTTATTCCATTAAGTTGGAAAGTGTTATCATTATTCATGACTGTGCTGTATTTTTCTTCCTTATTTTATAAAACCCATCTTTGGAATCGAAATCTATCTTAAAATCGCCTACTAAAACTATTTTACAATCTTCGCCAAGTATATCACAACTATACTTCACCGTTTTATATATTGTTTCCTACTTTAACGCCTCGACTCTCGCCAAGGAGGCGATGATTAAACATATGCAGTTACCATGACGATTTTTTGCATTTATGTAGAAATCGTACTTTAGAATTAAAATGGCGATTTGGAACAACATGTAAGTACAGCATGCCGTTACATTTTTATTTATTTTGGATTACCAATTAATGTAGTTTTAATAATTAAATGTCTTCAAATTCCTTAACTGGTGCGTTTATCGCTAGTTTGTTTACTTTAGTTATCACCTAGTTCTTTTAGGTGCGTTGAAACGGTACTTACGTATTATCCCGGCGGTCACTTCCGCCAAACTACTTTTTCGTAGATTTTAAATACGTTGCCAATCGTATTCCAAACCATCAACAATTTCATGTGCCCAGCATTTATCTTGGTGAAAAAATTGCTTGTCTTGGCGGACAGCCTGGATAATACGTAAGTACCGTTGAAACTTGTGCATAACTCCCAGAGACCCATGACTACAAAGCTCGCCAAAGTACGGGAATTTTTTAGGTTGGCGAGAGTGGGGGGCGTTAAAATAGGAATCAATTCTTTCTTGTACCATAAAACACATCTTTGGAATCGAAATCTATCTTAAAATCGCCTACTGAAACTGTTTTACAATCTTCGCCAGGCATATTCTTCCTGAAGGCATATTTCAACTGTACCGCAAAGACATTTTAAATGCTGTTTGGAATGGGCATCATAATCCATGAGTGTACCGTGTTTTCCTTTCTTGTTCCACAGAGCATTTCTTCGGAATAGAAATCTATATTAAAATCGCCTAATAAAACTCTTTTACAATATACGCCAGGCGTTTTCTAACTATACGCGAAATATATTTTATAATAAATTGTCGCGTTTTGGCACCGACATTTAGCGATCCATTATCAAAAATTGCAAAACCTTGTGCTATATATATATATATATATATATATATATATATATATATATATATATATATATTATATATATATATATATTACTTTTATTTCTTACCTGGGGCAAACAAACATATCTTGTAGATTGGGACAGCGATTTAAAGAAATATTTGGAAGGTGCTTATAATAAAACGTAATGCATGATTTGCAGTTTCTTGTTAATTTTAACTATTAAGATTTTAAAAGTAATTATTAACAAAATTTTGAATTTCTTTAGTTCAAGTATTGCGAATTTTGAACTTTAAACTACAAAATATTTATTTACAGAAATGTTCATTGTATGCTTTATTTTAACATCATGATCAGCAACAACCAAAAAATAAAAATAATATCCACCAGTTTTAGTTGCCGAAAATTGTTTATTGTCTTGGTATACATCAAGTGTGCGTTGCAGTTCGCATTCCTTACCATTAAATTGTGTCAGGGCACCAGTCCTACATCATAAAAGCCTTTTGGTACCTTCCTCGCCCTTCTAACTCAAGAGAATGACCAAATAATATGAAACTTGTGTTGAATGATATTACAAGCAGTGTAAATTATTCCTTATCATCTGTCTGTTAACTAAACGCAATTGTCATCAGAGTTATGACTTGGTTTATTTGGAGGCGCATCACAAACTTAATGACCTTTTACTGCCACGGAATATTTTACCCTCAGACACGTGTGTAATTTACCTTATTATTTACTCCACGATGCGGAAATTTAAGTAATAATTTATTCAGAACTTTGGGCTATGCCTTCTTGACATTCGAGCGAAACAATACACGCATTCAATATCTAGAGTGTCCAGGAAAACTTCAAGTTCTATGAATCACAGATGGCTTGTTAGCATCTTAAATTACAGTCGCGAACTGCGAACTGTTTTATTAACTTTCGATTTAAGTAAAAGGAGCTAATTTTCCTCTCCTCATAAGAGTTGACTATTTCTACGTATTTCATTTTTCTGAAATTTCACAACAGCAGTCTCGATATCAGGAGCAGTGATATATATAGATCATGTTATAAATTGGTACACATGTACGTCGAATTACATTCAAATAACAGTAATTTATTGTGTGGCTTCAGAGACAAAGACTCTGTGGGAATATTTTCCCTTACATTGAAGTCGGAATTCGTTGGAATATGCATTAGTGAATAGAAGAGTGAACGTTTTGTGTTATTCTATTTATTACAGCATTTGCTATTGCCTCTTTGAGGCAACGCATTCTTTGCATTCCGTTGACTGAAAGCTTTTCACTCAGTTTGAAATCTCAGACAATGAGTGGTGTAGTTTTCATTAACTTTCCCCGAATCAAAACAAACTCATTAATGTTCGTAACAGAATAGTTAAATAAGAAACGCAATGATTAATTGAATAGTTCATTTGAAGCCTTCAGAATTGTGAGACTCCCTTGCTACTTCGCGCATTATACGGTTGCTTTGAATCTGCGCAACATTCACTTTGATTCTGTGATTGAACTCCGCTCAGCTATGTTATTTGTTTGATTAGAATCTCGTGACTATCTTATCAAATGCATATCCTGTACGCTCCTTTCCAGAAATATTCTATTTGGAAAAAAATATATATTGAATGCCAATGAATGAAATGTACCGAATATGAAAGAGTATGGTTACAAAACTACAGACGATACTCGCATTTTGATAAAAAGAGATAAAAAAGTAACATTGTAGAGTTACTAATGGCATAAAGTTATAAATGCATAGATTCTCATTGAAAGCTGTGCGTGAAATGGAACGCAACATCATACTGTTTAGAAGATGTAGTCTTCCAAAGTTGGCATATTTATGGTAATGAACCAATACATTATAGCTTTGTCACACCTATTACGTTTTAAACTTAATGCTAAAGAGTTCAATTCTAGGCGGAACCGCGACATCCATGAGAATAGCAAGAATGCTCAACAAAAATCTAGTGGTAAAAGATAAAATTAATTAAAGCAGGTAGAGGATATTTTAAGATTAAATGTATCTGCATTTCATTGGATTCTGCATGATCTATCCCACGGGAAGAAAGAATTGTTTGCAAGTGCACATAGACTGACTGAAGAGAATAAGACAACATGTGACTTGGTGCCAGTAAAAATGTTTGATAAGGGACAAAATAGATTTGTTAACAGCAACGTGACAGGTGATGAAACTTTCCTATGCTATTATGATGCATCGACTAAGTCTCGAAACAAAATTTGGGCCTTTATTGTTGCGGGCATACACATAGAAATTCTCAGTCTTTGAGAAGAAAGTTATAGCTGTACTTTTCAAATGAAGTGAAATCGTGGAGCATGTCGTTTTGGACTCACAAAAGACAGCTACAGTTAAGTGGTGTACTAAGCAGTGTCAGATTAAAGTCCTCTAATCTTATAAGAACTTACAGAATAAGTCAAGAAAGAATACCGGGTTCCTCCTTCCTGACAACGCTACAGATCGCCACATTAAAGCCCGAATCAAGCATTTGGCTGCTACGGGACTGAAACTTTTCGGCACACTCCGTTCAGTCCAGACTTTACTCTCTGTGATTTTGAACTGTTCCTCATGTGACAATTAAACTGAAAAAGATTCGGTTTTCCAGTGATGAGGACCCTCTGAGGGATTAGGACAACATGATTGTCATATTCTTTAGAGAAACTTGGAAGAGCTATTTTAAGGATTAGTTTCGAGAGAAGGATAAAGAAATACATTACTTGTAAGGGAATTTACTTTGATAAAAGTAAATAAAAAAGCCCGCATTTCAAAGCGTTCCTATCACCATTTACATTTGATGGAAATTTAACTGCCAATAAAACGGAATCTGATAAATGTATAGATTTCTCTCTATTCTAAAAAAAAGTAAAGGCCGCTGGCGCTGTCAAAGCTTGTTGGCCTATCTCCTCCTAAACCGTGGGAATTTAAGTTTCGACTAAGGTGCCCACAGATTCGAAAAATTCCGAGGAACCTGATAAGCTGACTTAAATTTCAAAAATCGAATTATTTTGGAAGATATTAATAAAAAACTGAAAAAATAAACAGAATGGTTGCCAGATTTGGCATAAAATCATTCATTTCTTTGCAACACAGCTTTTACAAGTATGTAGTATCACGTGAAATTGTCAAACATGAAGTAGAGATACACCCATTTTACGCCAAAATAAAAACTATATGAAATAAGTAACTCAAAATGTGTTACACAAAGTTGACAATTTTCAAATAGTAAGTTCGCTTAGACAACAGGAGTTTAGAATTACCGATTATTCGTTTTTCCAAAACAGAATAACTAATATCTTGAAAATTAATAATAATTAAAATGCAGATTATTTTAAAGCCGGTTCGGTCCGGCTGGATTATTTGCTACCAGTAAAAATATTTGGCGGCGTTAACTGTGCCATTATAGCAGTTATAGTACACTTTGGATATTTGCCAGCCGACGAGATGGTATAATTCGTGGTGCTAAGTACGCCAATCTGCAAAGGATTATGTAAATGAAAATATGGATAACGGTTTTCCGGTAACCTTAAATGAACAGTAATTACAGGTTGTGAGCATGTGTAAATTGCCAAATAATGAAAAGTCGCCATGGGTGGCAAGCTATCCTATCTGTTCTGTAGCTTTTATTAACTTTACATGTACGCAAGTTGTCAAATAATGAAAAATCGCCATGGGTGGCAAATTTGCAAGGTGTCCAATAGGTTTTACATTATTAAAAATACAGCTCAAACAGATGTTCTGATTTTATTACACTTTAGCTTCTAATTAATATAACTTTTGAATGGCAACATTAAATATCATTGTGTTTCTGAGGAGTGCAAATAATTTTTCCAGTGATTATAAGCGGAGTCCGCACTCCAGATGGAGTATAGCTCAGGACCCGTACAACACGCATTCCCATAATAAAATATCTTCCGTGTTATGAGGGGGGAAGGGGTCTACTGTAGTGTGAAGTTTAAATTTTTATGTACCAATGAACATGCAAGAACCAAGCAATGTGTAGTTCAGTAACATTCTATCTGATCCAATCTTCGGGTTTTGTCTGTTGAAATTATGTCTTTTTTACGAATAAGCCTTATTAGGGGCCGAATGCCTCATACGAAAAGCGAGCGTAGCGAGTCTGAGGGCCTTGCCCCTAGTAAATGAAAAAAATTCAAATTTTGAAAATTTTACACACATGAAATTTATTTTTGGCATAGTTAATGTCTTAGAGCTAAAATTTCGTAACATCAGTTCTATTAAGATCTACATGTCTAGAAAATTGTAATCTTAGAGTTTCTAAAAAATCTTTTTTTTGAAAATCCTTTACAAATAAAGTTACATTTTTTAAAGAACACATTAAAAATTCAGAACATACGAAGGAGTGGCGATGCTGAATCTTTGGTGTCGTATTGCATTAGTTTTCTTTTTTCTTAATGGTTGCTCTTTTATTGCACTAAATTTACATTTTACAGCAAAATATTGTTGCAATTAATTTCAATTTTATGAATAACAGATTAATGAATAATATACTTCTATTGGAAAATCATACAAATTCAGTTAAAATGAAATTTCACTTTAACCTTTTCAAAATTATAAATTTGGTCTTCGTTGTTTTGAAATATATTATATTGAGATTTTATTATACAATAAATATTAATTATGTAGAGTTTAAATGTCACTAGAACAGAAGAAAGTACGCTGCAAACTTAGTAATGCGTACCAAAAACGGAATCGAAACAAACAAAAAATAAATAAATAAAAATGTATGTTAACTCTCCAAACAGTTGCTCATGATCATGGCCAAAAGCCAGAAAATCTCTACCCTACCAGCGACAGCAATAAAATTGCTCCAATGGCTTTATTGTAAATGATCGCCGTTTATTCATACAAGCATGAGCGATTTCTGTTTGAAACATTAGCATGCCTCAAAGAGCGCTTTTAAAAATCGATGGTGATATCGACAGAAGAGGTTTAATCTGTTCATAAATGAATACATATCAAATGGATATCTTTTTTGAAAAATTACAAAATTTTCCGAAAATTTATTATAAATCTTTCTTTCTTTTTTTTTTTTTGCAAAAAAGGGATTTTTTTCAGACTCCATTTTCATAACTTATTAGCCCCTTACGAAAATATTATTTTGATGAAAACTGCCATAAAATTCAGTAATATTCCATTGCTTAAATTGAACATTGCGTATGTTTCAAATACGATAATGAATTATTTCAAAAATTTGGGCTAAATTATACTTTTTTAAAAAATTTTCAAACCATGTTGTGATAATTTTTTATGAACTTCAAATGTGCTCCTAAAACAGTTCTTTTTTTAAATATAGTGGGCAGAAAATTGCCGATTAAGCATTCGCCACTACAATGACAGGAAAATTATTCTACACTCATGTCCATAAATTAAGGATAATGAAGTTTCAGGCAAAGAAAGAGAAAGAAGCAAAACAAATTTGACTTATTTGTAAAGTCTATTTATTAAACAAAAAGTAAAGAGCAAAAAAAGATGCTATATGTTTGACATAATTAATAAAAATTGCAAGTTTTACTCCCTTGACCAAATTTCAAAAAAGAACCTATTTACAAAAAACAGTATAACATGGTTAGTAGGATGGTTAATACGGAGTATGTCTCCCGGACGATGCAATACAGGCCTGACAACGCCTAGGCATGCTGAGTATCAAATGATCAATCTGATCTTGGGGACTATTACACCACTCATCAAGCAATGCACTCCGAAGTTCCGGTAGACAGGTGGGAGGGGGTTGACGGGCTGCAATTCGTCGGCCAAGCATATCCCACACATGCTCTATTTGATTCAAGTCCGGTGAGTATGCTGGCCAATGCATACGGGTGATATCCTCCGATTGAAGGCATTCGTCTACAATGTTTGCACGGTGAGGACGGGCGTTGTCATCCATAAACACAAATTCAGCACCCATGGCGCCCCGAAACAAACGTACATGTTGTTCCAGAATGACATCCCGATAGATGTGGCCTGTCATCGTTACACTCTGAACATGCAGGTCAGTTCTGGAAAAGAATAATTCCTCCCCAAACGAACCATCCTGCACCACCGTAACGGTGTCTTTCAATGGTGTTCTCTTGGTGGTAACGGGTACCTGGCGCTCTCCAGATGAATGTCCGGCGAGAATCAGACTCCAAACTAAACCTGGACTTGTCGGAAAACATGACACAAGACCACTGTTGCGGTGTCCACAATGCATGTTCTCTACTCCAGGTTAATCGCAGGCGACAGTGAGTTGCGGTAAGTGGAACACATCTGACAGGCCTACGAGCATATAGACCAATGTGCCCTAAGCGTCTGTACACGGTCTGCCTTGAAACTGTCGTACCGGTAGCTGAAGAGAGCTGACGAGACAGGTCTGATGCTGTACTCCGTCTGTTTCTTTTGGCAGTAACTGCCAAATAGCGGTCCTCATTTGGCGTTGTAACTCGGGGGCGACCTGTGCTGTAACGTCTACTCACATTACCATCATCTTGGAATCGTTGCCAAAGCCTGGAGATGACACTCTGGGCGATTCCAAGTTCCTCGGATACTTCCAGCTGGGTACGTCCACATTCCAGTCGTCCGATAATTCTGCCACGTAAAACATCATCCAAATGCCTCCTTTGTGCCGTAACTATGCGGTTTTTGCACTGAAAGGCTTTCACAGCGCTTGTGAACAATTTTACTTCTTTGCCACCATTCCTTATATACCCCTCTTTTACACTCTCGTCGTTGTGACGTACCATCCACGCCATCTGGTGGTTTCCTGTAATTTGCATATTCTTCTTCAAGATGTGTGTGATCATTCCACAGGTGAAATTTTTATTTTAGAGATCAATTTCTGTGTGATTCTGAATTATCCTTAATTTATGGACATGAGTGTACTATGGGATTACGTGGCCAACTTTACCCCCTATGAAAGGACAGACGAGTTAACAACCAAGTTCAAGCCAGGAATCGAACCCAGTCTCAAGGCGTGATAGAATGTTTTTTTAGCCTCTAGACCACCGGGGATGATCCTAAAACAGTAAAAATAGTAGATGCAAGTGTTTATAATCAAAGGGAAAATGTTTAAAAATCTATGTTACATGGGCTAGTACTTTTAAACTTGACATTTTATGTGGTCAACGATGTTAAAGATGCGTTCTCCATGTCAAACGTACGAGATTAAGATGCCGAAAGTCTCATCTGTTAGCCCCAAAGTACTGCAATCAATAACACTGCAAGTGGCAATTGAATTCCCTTAAGAGGCAATTCCATTGAGTATTCTGTGATAAATTTCTGATGTCTCGAGTTATGCATAATTTGTCTACAGATAAACGAACGTACTCAATAAACTTTAGGCACTGCATCAGTTGTTTCAAGTTTCCACTGATAGATACATACTAATAGCTTCTTTATTGTAGTGGATATTCATCATAAAACATTTAGCAAAATAAATAATCAAAAATTAAATGCTTTTGTAAGATATATGCATCTTATTTCAAATTTTTGCTTTTATGTTTGTTTAAAATAAATATAAAGGATGTTCAGAACAATTTTTCTTTTCATGTTTTTCTTTTTTCAAGGAACATTTTTCTTTTTTTTTTATTATCAACAATTATACTTTACACAATTTTGAGTACATTGAAAAAAAACTGTTACAGTAAAAAAAAAAAAAAAATTATTTCATATTAGTAATTTTATAAAATATTTTACATGCTTTTGTTTATTTTAAACAACTTTTTCAAATTTTGCCTGAATTAATTCAGTAAGAAATGTTGCTATACATATAGGCACATTTTGTTTTTAATGAATTTTATCTAACAACATATGAAAGGAAACTTTTGTTTAGTATTTGGTGTCGATGGTCATTGCCTGTCTTTCTTGAAATACAACAGCATAATACATTATTTTGCGTACACACCTTTTGTATTATGCTAATATTGATTTCGACAAGTGCACCTACTTCAAAATGATGGTATATGGACACACTAGCATTATAGTGTCATTAAAATGTTATTGCTTCCTTAGTAATCTGTAAAACTATATAAGTACAAAATAAAAGAAGAAAGTATATCACATTCATTTTTCAAATAACTAATGTCTTCTTGAATAAAGTTTATAAACATAGGCAAAGAAAATATATAAAGGTCTGTGAATTCTGCATTTGATGAAAGATCAATCACGAAATTACTGTTAGAAAACACAATGATGTCCACTAACTTTCTCAACTAAGTCTAAATTTTATTGAAGCGTACAGATGTAAATATCGTCTCTATGTAAAGCATTTAATGGAAAAAGAATTCCATATTAACACTTTATAAAACATACAAGTTGCTGAAGATTTGGCATTCTTCTGCTTTTAACTCATTTAAGCCTGACGTCCTTTTTTTGGGACGACATTTTCGCTATCAGTCGAAAACGTTATTTATTTTTCCTAGCCTTTATTCACGAGTATTGAACCTCAACTCCACAAAATATTTGAACATGAACAAGTAGGTTGTTGACGTTTCAATTTTTATACATAATGATTTTAAGAGAAATCCTCCTTGTTCAAGAAGTTGACATCAGAAATTTATCCATTATTGCTGATATTAGCAAAAATCGAAGAAAGAAGAAAAACTATCTGGTCACATATGGGTTAAGGTTCGTATAACATACGGTCTCAAACTTTTCTTGTTAAGTTTAGTGAAATAATATACAGGGTGTGCCACAATTGATTCCCTGACTGGTTTGGAAATATTTATAACAACGAAGTTTATTTTGCTGGAGAAATAAACATTGTTTCACAAATAGCGAGCTTCCTCGTCGTTGGATTGGACGAGGTTCTGACGACGACAATCGCCTTCTTCCGTGGCCACCTCGCTGTCCGGATCTAATTCCATGCGATTTTTTTTTAAGGAGTTACATAAGATATCGCGTGTTCGGGCCCCCTATGCCACGTGATTTATATAAGATTCATGCCAAAGGATCACAACCGCTTTCGCTATCACGGATCGTGACATGTTAAAGCGAATTTGGGAAGAATTTGACTTTAGACCTGACATCTGCCGCATCAGAAAAGGTTTCCATATCGAACATTTGTGAAACAAAACTTGTAACGTTTCTTTCTCCAGTAAAATCAACTTCGTTGCGAATTGGTCGTTGAAGTAATGGTCCAAACCCGGAAGGAAATTGTGAAACATCCTGTATAATGCAGGCAACTTACATTCAAAAACTCATTTTATTATTATTTCTGTAAACCGGTTTTTTTTTTTGTTCGAGAAAGGCTCCATTCTTTTTATCACGTTAACATATTCATCTTCTCAGTTCTCCAATTTCGTATCTGGAATAAATGAGGCTTAAGAAATGGATTATGTGAATGAAAAAAAATGCAAAAACTAATTCCGACAGTCACTCAAAATGTTAAAATTTATACCCAGCAGCCCCGAAACAAAAATTACTAAATCATAAGGTTTAGTTCTATATATATATATATATATATTAATTATATACATTGACATGAAGAGGTTGTGCGATTTTCTACTGAGTAACAACGGAATCTCCCAACTTATGTTTAAGGTTTGTAGGGCCTCAAACTTTTCTTGTTAAGCTTAGGGAAATAAGATAAAAACCAGATGACCAACTTTCAAGGACTTAATTTATTATTATTTCGGTAAACCAACTTTTCTTTCTTCGAGAAAACTGTATTTCTTTGAACTCTTTCGATTAATAAAGATTTTGTCTCGTAAAATAGGAACTCAGTAACCCAGAAGCAGAAAAACAAATGTTGCATTTACCTACCCGTTTCGATCACGCTTCATTGCTTCGTTTGTAGATACTTCCGAGAAGATGTTTTTACTCTTCTCTTTCATTTAGTTCCCGGTTTACTTCTTCTTGACCTGCACAGCCTCTTAATTGAAGATCGACCGAAAGCAGTATGTTTCTTCTGCTGTTATTGACAGCTGAATTATGAACGTTGTTGTATCGTTTCATTTCGCAGAAGGTCTGAAGTATTCGCATAAATTCTCGACTTAGTTTTTATGTTTTTCGGAGAACCGGAAGTAACTTCATACTTTATACTTTTTATTTAACAAGCTATTGCCAAAAATATAAATGTAATGTGATTAAACTTGCCAATTGAAAAAACAGTGATTTTAAAGTTTCCAAAGGAACTGAAAAAATTCCAGATCAATGTTAGATATAAACTAAAACGACATTTTAATGGTATTAATATAATTGAGAGAAGGGAAGACTGATTAAAGGGAAGTTAATTCACTAACCTTAGACGAAGGTTAATTTTGCTTTGAATACAAAAGAACAAGAGTTGAGACTAACGTTTCTTGTGATTCAATAGGAAAACAAATAATTGGAGCTAATGTGTTTGAACGTTACCTTACAACACTTTTTTTATAACTTACTGCACTTTTAAAACAATAATATTGTAAATTGTTTTTACGTTCCAGAAAATTAAATAATTATTTTACTTAAATTGATTATTCTTTATAGTTTTTGTCTTATTCCCACTGACTGTAAACTGAAAAAATAATTGCTGCAAAGATTGGTAGGACTTAGTTTTTATATTTTTCGGAGATTAAATTGATTATTCTTTATAGTTTTTGTCTTATTCCCACTGACTGTAAACGGAAAAATAATTGCTACAAAAATTGACAGAACAGCAGCACTTAAAAAAATGGTTTGACTTTTGTCAATTAATTTTAAAGTCACAAAGCTCCTTATTTCTTACCGTTAGTATTAGAAAACATTTTAGCTGGTTCTGCGTTCGTATTTATTCTACACTAGCCACTTCCGGCGACCAGTTGGTTCGCCCTCTTAATAAATCTTGTTAAGAGAGAATCCTGTTTCTCTCCGGCTTCCTTGGCACTGAAATCTCTGAATGGGCGATACTGAATGGAATTTAAAATTAAGATGGTTACAAACGGGACGGCCCCAGGGTATGTGGCGCCCTCAGCTAACGTAAAAAAGACGCCCCCTTTTACGCTCTACTTAGTTTTTGATTTCGAAATGACACCCCTTCGAAGACGGCGCCCCGATGCGATGCTTACCTTGCTTACCGTATCGGGCCGCCCCTGGTTACAAAAATGGGATGGTTTTCATGATAAAAACCTACAAAAAAGATACAAATTATGTTCATCCTATATTAAGTCTGAAGAGCTTCTGGATATATTGGCCGTTATCAAACACCGGAAAGAAAAAAAAAAGTAAGAACCACTCTTTTCAGCTCCATTTTATTTCCGAGAGTAAAAGAAGTGAATGATTGGTGTAACAAAATTAGATCTTTGAAGTGAAAATGACGTCACACAATTGGGATTCCAATTCGTTTGAAGTAGTTTTCCCAGTTAACATGGTTTAATTTTTTTTCATTAAAATAATCGACTGCTGAAGCATGAATATAAAAGGGGCTGAATACACAAGACGAAATCGTTCGAATGCGAATCGTTTCTGGGCATTTCCAGAAGAGTATGAAATTCGATTTGGGTATATAATAAAAATTGACTATGCAGTTAATTATTTTAGGTGGACGAAGATTAAATAAATTGAATGTAGACATATTTTCGTCATAAGTTTTTTCTAGCACTCGAATTGGTTCAACAACGGGCTCTTTCTTCTAGCAGAAATGGAATGGGAAAAAGCTGTGCAAAAAAATGCAAAATTCGAACTGAATGGAAGTTGAAACAACTTATTTCAGTGTATTCTTTGTCCAAGTTAGGCGTAGCAGACGATAAAATGACGTTTAGTCCTTATTTTAGCATCATTTAAAGATATTCCACAAGTTTACGCCATCTGTCGGTTGCTCTGTAAAATAAAAAATTATTGTATTCTGTTTGTTTTCGATAAGGTAGTTTTTTTTGCATATTATAAGAAAAGTGGTTTTTTGCGCGATAAAATGTAGCCTATATGTTAATCCAGGACTTGAACTGTTTTTATTCCAAATTTCCTCCAAATCCGTCAAACCATTTCAGCGTGAACGAGTAATAAACATACATACAAACATTGACATTTATGTATTAGTAGGGTTAAAAGGAATTTACTTGAAATTACTGACAGATTTGTTAAAAAAAAATCCGTAAAACTGATAACTAAAGCATATACGTAAGAAAGGAAAAAATGCAACTTAATATGCATACCAAAATAAATAAATACATAAAAAAGTTATATCAGAGGAGAAAATCGTTGTGAAATGTGAGACTAAAACAGTACAGAAAATAATATGTTAATAGTAGAGAAAAAACTGAAATCATAGAGAAGTTAATGTTACAGAAACTGCAAGGGTTAATATGCGTGTTTTATGAATATTAAATAATAAGCTGAGGAAATAGATAAGAGAGATTTTAGCGTGATACATGAATATTCAATTGCAAAACATGGAAACCACAATTTAAGTTTTAGGAAATATTGATAGCAATTTTTGTAGCATTAAATATGTAAAAGCTTTAATTTTACATATTTAATGCTACAATTATCTATGTATTGTTTGAGTGCAAATCTGTGTCTAAATACCTTACGAAATCTAATCCCAAGACTGATAGTGTTTTATTTTCGAGAGAAAATGTTTAGCAGGATTATAATCGTTCGCTTTTAAGTCGATTTAACGGCGTATTTTTTAACCAAAAATATTTTACTATATGAATATTAAATCGATTATACGGTATTAAATCATTGAAATTATATAATTTTCATTACTGAAATTATATCATTTTCAATAATAGGTATGTGGTTGTCTCTTGTTTTTGAAATTGGAAACATTTATTTCAATCTCACATACATTTACATTATGTAAGAAAATGATCTAATCCTATATTAAAGAGATTTTTACACACGGAAAAGGGCAGTTTAGAACTCAAAAACGATTTTTAAAGCTATTCATTTTGCCTTCCTCGGGAACATGTGTAAAGATAAACGTTTAATGGGAAGGACTTCGATGGGAAACTGCTTTGCATTTGCAGATCGCGGGAAAAGGAACAAACAAACAATTCCAGACTAACTTTTAAAATTATCTCTGCGTCTACTCGTTTCTTAAAATCGGTGGCTATACCGTGAAACTGATTGAAATTAGACCCATTGGGGACGGGACATTACTTATTGGAAAATATGCACTCTGATTTATTAGCTTAATAAGATTCAGTAAGACTTCCACAAGACAAAATATGTTTCAAGAGAAATTCTATCATTTAGTACCATAATGTGGCAAGTAAAATGTGAACTATACATAAAATCACCATAAAAACATAATAAATATCCTTCAAATATTTCTATAAAAATATTTACAAATGTTTAAAGAATTTTGTATTTTATACACATTTTTGTGTTTCTGAGATATTGACAGTAAAATAGCAACGAAATAAAATTTTCTAAATATAGACTATAACTTCCTAAATTGTCCTGCAAAGCGTTTTATGAAACGTATTTGATACAGCTATGGAATTTTTCGGATGAAAAGATTTAATATAAAGTTGACACTTTAAAAACCTTTACTTCCATTTACTTTAATGGACCTGGTGGAAACTGCCGAGGGATTTGAAAAAGTGAAGGTACTGTTATGCTAAAACTGTGAAAATAGAAAAACGAAAGAACAGATTTCTCAATCCCCATAAATTGTTGAGTGAAAAAAATTTAAGGATGCCAGATTTCTTTTGAAGTTTAACATTTGGAATTATGAGATATACCAGTATCTACGTATCTACGTATATATAGATACGCTAAGGAAAACTTTTGTGTCCCTTTTGAAGCACATTGAGTGAACGGATGAGCGTGAAATTCGGCGCAGTTAAAAGTTCGTATGGAGGTGGTTGTGCGAATGTTACAATTTTTATGTATTATGCTATTGCACCGTAAAAAATTAGAGAAGTAATTTGGCACGCAGTATTTCGCGCCAAGTAGGGCGATGGTTTCATTGTTGTGTCACTTTTGAAATAACAACCACTAAGTTTCAGCAGTACTACAGGATTATAATATTACAACAAAATTCGCAAAATGTGAAATTATTACCCAGTTTGGTGAAACGCCAATGACTAAACTGTACTTTAGCCCTGTTCAAGGCGACTTTTTTTAGATGGTCGATAAGTGCACGAAGTGTTGTAAATTCCATGTTTTAAAGCTGTGGGAAAACGAACCGAACAGGGCAGGTTGCAGTCCAAGAGACGTTCGATTGAAACGCGCCAATTCGACAATTTCTTCACAATATTCCGCCACGCAGCATGCTAAAGCAAATTTTCTCCGCAAATATTATTGAAGAAATACCTCTGCAATTAATAGGGAATGAAAATAATATTATTGATTAAGCGTATGGAAATATTTCCGAAAACATACTCTCAGATAACACATTAAAGTCAGTTAGAACAGAACCTAAAAATGATGATTGAACTTTTTTCATGCTGATTTAATCGAATATCTGATGAATAGAGAACATATAGCCATAGCTACTGTAAAATGATTTGCTATAGTGACAACGAAATCAATAACTATCCAGTAGAGATTTTGAATTCTTGGACTACGAGTGGTTTGGGATTTTATTTCGATTAGCCGGAGCAAGTGAGAAATTGCCAAATAATTGTGATACAAAATTAAAGCGATTTGCAGTACATAGTTGTTTCTCCCTTTCCAAATTTTGGAAGTTTAATTTAATTTCGTATTTTTATTTAATTCCACACGTTTTCCCCAGTTCCACATTATGTAACCAATAAGCATACAAATTTCTTTTTAGTATTTTTGTATATATTGAATTCTGTAGATAAATACTATTTTGCATACGGATTAAAATTTCCGGCTTTATTTTGGGGAACGACAGTGCTTCAGAAGTAGTCTTTAAACGTTTCCGAGAAAAAAAACAGTTGGTGGGATTTGCGCCTGACTAACTGAAAAATACCATAATTTGCCACCACATAAGTTAGTATTGACAGTCATTTGCATCGTTATACTAATCAAAAACTTAAATACCAAGGAACATTAGTCAATGGAAAAAGAATGCGCATCAAGTTTATATATCGCAGTGATATTGGTTGCGAAGTTTGAACTGGAACCGCAGGCAACAAAAGAATTTTAATTCCACTTATAAAATATTCTGGTACTATTTTACCATATCCTTTCAAAAAACTCAATTTCAAAATATACCTGCATTTGCTATGACAGTAAATAAATCTCAAGGACAATCATTCGATAAAGGTGCAAATTTATTGAGGCAGCAAGTTTTTATGTATGGTAAGTGGTACACATGAGCAAGTAGAATTCAATTATTCGACGATAGATTTTATAACTCGAACATAATGGGCCTTTAGCTGAGGACGGCTCTCAGCTGAATTTTCGGAGTGGGCCACTAGACTTTTTAGATTAGCCTAACTTGTTCAAAACGCAAACTGAATGTGTGAAGTCGTACAGGAACGTATGAAATCCAAGGTCGGTAGAGGGAGATGCCCCCTATTAGACACGCTAATATGGGGCATCACCTAGCCACCCTATTAGATTATTCGCTGGAGCTACCTTGCATTTAGCAAAATATGATTGAGTCTTTATAAAAACACCCTTTTCACAAAAAAGTGTGGTGGTTGTAAAGTGAAATTGTACAAAAGTGATCACTATAGACCGATGGTCTCTTAGCCAAGGTGGCCACTTTAGTAGATTTCACAGTATATGGAATCTTGAGACATACTCTTTGACAGAAGAACTTTATTCAAGCTCAAATAAAAAAAATTAATGCTTTATGGTCGAACCTAGATCACTGGTAGACAAATAGTACGGTGTTAAAGCATAAGACATAGTATTAATTTTGAAATGAGAAATATGTATTTTTCATTGCAACTTTGATATTTGAAAAATTTGGTGTTTTTATGTTGAATGTTCACTCAAAAATGTTTGGAAAAAATAGACCTGAACTTTCTCAAAAGCTTTTAATCACTGTGAATATATCTAAAACTTAATTTAGTAATATGCGTAAAAATTTTATATTTTTACAATAAGTAAAATTTTGTTCATTTCCTTATTTTATTAAAACGTGGTTGGTGCCATAAAAATACTCTCCTTTAAATAAAAAATGTTAGCAAAAAGAGTTGAACAGCCACATTTTCTTTGAAATGCTTGTAAAATAAAAGTAATTAAAAAGGTGATAGAGCTAACGAAGTTAATCATAGTTACTTAGCTTTTAGTATATTTTAAATGAGCTGTTATGAAATCGTTTTATTTTATAGTTACAGTAGCATGTACATATCTAAAAAAGAGAATTTTTAAGGCATCAAAAATGTACACAGTCATATGATGATGTAAGCATAGTGGAAAATATTTCTGGCGACAGTTATTTGCAATTACAATATTGTTGTAAGGATTAGGTACACGAAATACAATCTTGATTATGTAAAAAGAAAAAAAAAAGATATTTTAAGAAAGAAAGTAAGAAAAAACAGCGATATGTCTAGTTTCGATTGTCGCAAATTTGTTTATGCATATGCTTATTATAGGCTTTGTTGTCTTCCTATATAAAGCATATCATATCCATTTACATCATCTTTAAATTTTTATATTCTGTGGAGGTCATTCGCATAGTCATATTTTATCAATATTTCCTGGCCTTGTTGTCGGCGAAGGCCTTATATTGCCAGGCAACGCACCATGATTATATACTACCTATACATTTTGCATGTAGATGTTCATAAATTTTCGAAGAGCATTATGTTAGGTTGAGCCTGTAGGTAATGTGCAGAAATTTGTATACAGCCCCAATGCAGATAAAAAGCCTTTATTAAGAAAGTGCGATTCCAGAAAAATCTGCAGGTGTTAAAAACCGTTCATTAGTGACCACCTGAAGGTCGACTAAAAACATGCGGTATTCTCAAAAGAATTTAGCACAAAAGTTGCGTCAGGAGTTTAATAAAAGCAAGTCTCAAAAATATACGGAATTGAACAGAATAAGGGATAATGTTGGAAGGAATGGAATTCATGCACGTGCAAAAGTCATTGATATCATAGAAAAGTGTACTTCAGCTAAATGTCAGGACAGGAAATTTATTAATAATTTTAAGCGTTGCGCTCGGAAGAGTTAAAAGAAATCTTGGTGAAAGTCGAACATATAAATTTCATCTTTTGGCGTTCTTTGAAAAGAGTGGGAAAAACGAATGTTCGCTAGCTAGAAATCATTTTTGTGTATCGCGGGACGCCTTGCAGTTTTACAATAGAGTAACCGCGAAAGAGCGGGAACCATTGAATGCCTGCCTGACCTTTGTGGTCAGGACGTGCGGTCAATTTGCGGGAAGCTTTTGATGTTGGTCGGTGAGAATTCGTAGGCAAAGCTTCAGAAAAGGAAAACATATAATAAACATCAAGGGGAGAAAAATTGAAAATAAAATTTAAGAAAAACATGGAGGTGTTGACGATAAGGCTGTAAAATCCAATGAGAAAGTGTGAGATTTGAGGAATGACCAATGGCAAGTTAGAGAGAGGTAAATTTCGGGCAAAAGAGTTAGTAACTGGTCGGTTTAGGAGAATTAGGAGCCACAGAGTGGCTAAACTAATTATTTACGAGTTTAGGAAAAAAAATGGGGGACGAAGATTTGAGCAAAAACTGGATTGCACAGCCAGAGAAGACAGATTTTCTCAGATTTCAGCAGATTTTTGCAGATTTCCACATTTTATTAGATTTTTCCAGAGTTTTACATACGTGATAGTGGATATTTATATAAATAAGTGTGTTTAGAAAATAAATCTAAAATGATCATCACTGCTCTGCACCGGATTACAGGTAACTTCCAATTGCCATCCTTTCCATATTGAGTGACTTAATTTTAATAATTAATAATATTGTTTATGATTGCTAAAGTAGTTAGAATGTGTTTTGATAAACAATAATAATTTAATTGTTCTAAATTAAGCCATTTTCGAGATCAGTTTAAATATTTTTTTGTAAATGTAAATAAGATTTTTATATTTAATAAATGTTTGTTATAGTTAATATTTTAAATCCATTTATTTCTTTCCTCAGAAATCACAACGCAATGTCAAATTTTATTTTATACTTATTTAGAACAGTTTAAATAACTCTATGAGTTAAAAATAAATTACCGAAGGGTCTTTATAACAATGAATCCAATTATTTCATACCTTATTTCACGGCCAAACTAAGGTTTAAATTATTTCATCTATTTATTACATGTTTTAATATGTCACGCATCGTTACAATTATATAAAAAAACCTTTCTAAGAGGTAAAGAATGGTAAATTATATTTTTGCCAAAACTTTAAATCGAAATTTGGAACAACTTGGATATTTGCCTCCAATGGCAGCTTTTCATTCTCTGACTCTGCGCGGTCAGAAAACTTCTAATCGAATATTTAGCTCTGTGGCGCCAGATGAATGATTCGATTGACCACCATGTTGTTAGTAGTTAAACGGCAACGGCTGTACTTTTTCAGCGTAGGGACCATTTTAACCCTATTTTATTGCAACTAGCAGTGAAAGCGCTTAAAATAGAAGGCGGTTTTACAGCGCAACCACCACATGTTCAAGAATTATATTACCTGAATCTGTCGTTGGTCTCTAGCGTAATTTGCCAGACATTTAGTTAATGAATGCAGTTGTAAAAGTTTTTGTATAAAAGTCATATTCTAACATTATACCCACAAGTATAGAGATTCGCAAGTGAATTTGTGATATCGTATCTTTCATTATTTATTACTTATTGCTACAATCAAAACTATTCAGGCTATCCCTTAAAATATGCTCCATATGAAAATTTAATGCACTATTTAATAAATTAAGTTTATATTTTCGAAGTATTCCGCAGTTTTTAATTTAATAGCTGTTTGGCTGCAGTTGAATTACGATAATTAATAAATTTTTTTCTGCCGTTTTAAATGTCAGAGTATGAAGAGCAAAGCGGATCATACTTAGAAGCAATATTTCTGATTAGCATTTAAAAATAGCGTAAAGTTTAATTACTGAACAAATTTATCATGGCCCAATTTGCTTTATTTTAAAACCCGATATTATCCTTGAGGGAATGAAGATTAAATTGTCTTTATATCACTGAGTACTAAGACATTATTTTCCCAATTCCAGTTTTCCCGAGTTAATTAAGAAATGCATGTTTATTCACATTCAAAAAGAGAAGATAACTTTCAGAAGACTAAATCTATTATTTTTAAAAACTAGAATGCACTATGCTTATTAATGATAATATTTTTACAAGCATGTTTTTCACAAGAATTGAAAGTGCATTTAATCTCTTTATTAAAAGGAATGTGATACACCAGCGGTTAAGGCATAAGGCCTGCTACTGGAGGGTTGCTATTTCGATTTCCCACTACAGGTCACGGTGTACGTGCACGTTAAATCCATAGTAACGGAAGTCATCTAGGCCGTCACTAGCAATTTGCGAGGGTTGCGAATAATCAGAAAGTCCCCACCTCCTGACGAAAGTATAAATTGTAGTGCGAAATCTATGTCAGTGTTAGGCCGTAGGCTGCACTTTTGCGCTTCAAGTTGTCTCCTGTCTGCAAGTATATGAAAGATCTCAATAATAATTAAAAAAACACACCATTAACCCATTTTACCCCAAGCATAGAAATTTTATAAAATGTGCTATTATTTTGCTTAAATATGCATTATTTTGCTTAAATTGCATTTTGGAATTATTTTGCTTAAATTGGCATTATTTTCTTAAATTACACTCATTAAAACACAAAAGTTTCAATTATGTAAAATAATATTTTATATAAGAAATAAAATGGTGCACATACGCACCATTGGCCACCGGCAAACTTAAGTAAAGTATTTTAAGTTTTTTATGACATTTGTTTTAATTCAATTTTATTTTCAAGACTTGCAACTTTAATCCATTATAAAAACACATGATTAATCTCAAGTGGAATAATTACACCCTTTCAAAAAGTCGAATTTGTCAATAACCGTTTCAAGTTGAAAAACCAGCGTATTTTGAAAATTTCTAAACAAAACGTGTTTACTCTAGTTGAATTACTAATATTTTATAAATGTCTTCAAAATCCTTAAAAGTTGCAGAAAAATAAAATTTTTGAAAAATATATGTCACAATGTTAATAAAAAATATTTATTGAATGGTGCGTTTACGCACCTTTGTCCCAAAATTGGTTAATATTATCTTAATGCAAAGTGTTAAACTATTCAATCCAAACTGTAAAAGAGGAAAGCTTTACATTGATTCTTTTTTTTAAGGAGGGGGGGTAATGGGCGGGCACTTGCTCTTCAAGTATAGATTGATTCTTTATCAACTGTTATTTAAGTTCTAGTGGCAACATTGTGATTCTCATAGAAGTGTTTATACAGCTGTTCTTTAAATGGTGCAAGTACCACCAAGTCATTAATCAGTCAAGACATTTTGTGAGATTTTCAATGAGATCTAATGTCTACTTGAAAAGTAACCGAACATTGGGTTCGCTATTAAACAAAACGATTTTTAAAATTTCTTCAACATGAGATCTACAGCCTGCGGAAAGGGCTTTAATCTTACACACCGCAGTGTTGATGAGGAGCAACAAGGGCTTTTTGAGATATCCCGATAACTGATTAAAAAAGTGCTTAGAAAAACATTTGAATGCCTGTAAAGTAAAATGGATAAATAGTCATGCACTTTTAACGGATGGTCAACTTCGAAATTACCGAAAACCGACCAAAAAATTGGAAGTTATTATCTTTTTTGTGTGTGTATTAATATTTTATGAATTTACTGAATCTGATGCAAAGACCACATGTACCTAAATTAGTTAGTAAAAAAAGATATAAGGGGGGGGTTATAAAAGGAAATGTATTACTGTCTGCTTACTGATTAAATAAGTGTCAGAAAAACATTTGAATGTTTGTAAGATGCAATTGATAAATAGTTATAGACTTTTAAGGGATAGTGGACTCCAAAATTACCAAAAAAATATATATATAAATAAATAAAAAAAGAAGCCAAAAACTGTAAATTATTTTTTTTGTGTTTTAATATTTTATGATTTTATTGAGTCTGATTCAGAAAAACAAAACAAAACGCATTTGCCCAAGTTAATTAGTAAAAAAATATATAGGCGAGGATATGAAAGAAAAAGTTTCAAAGGTAAGATATTTTATACGTTCCTTCCGATTAAATTTGGACTTTGAGGAGTTCCATGTCTTTAAAATGTTCAATGCGTCTTAGTTTTTCTAGAAATATTTTAATATTTGTTATAGAGATTTCTGATATGCTTAAAACTAAACTGGGTATCCATTTTAATTTTTGTTCTCATTATTATTATAAAAATTCGATTTAGTTGAGAAAGACACGAAATTCTAGTGAAAGTTCAGGATTAAAGTGCAAAAAATGTTGCCTAAAACTTTACTTTTCAACGAGCCTTTAAAGTAGTATCCAAATATTTTCAAAATATAATTAAAAAGAAATTTAAAAGTGTAGGAAAAAAGTAAAAAATTCGGCAGATGGATTATTTAAAAAAAATTCAAAAAGTTAGTTTTTTCTTTAAATAAAAAAAGGTTACTTATTTTTTAAAGTTCTTAATTTTGCTATATAGATGCAACAATTCATAAATTTTGATGAAAGCTAAAAAAGAAATTATATAATATCAGCTGTTCTCTTTACAAGAACATGAAGCTACTTTAATATTCGAAAATAATATCAATAAAAATGTTAGATATCAGTTCTGTATTGTTGTTTCAAATATTAATTTTTATCATGAAATACGAAATTTATGCTTTCAAGTACTGCATATGACGCAGAGCTACTAACAAATGGAATATTATACTACAAATGATAGCTGTTATTAATCAAGGAATAGCTATAAATATATGTCGTTTCCAACATTGTAAAATATGTCGGTGTTATTTTAGAAATTTTTATGCAAAGTTTATTTAAATTTTGGTGCGAGTTTTCACTGAAAAGCTCTAGAGAATGAAAAACAGCAAGAGAAAATTTGCAAGAGAAATTGCAGGATAAAGCGAAATTAATTTTCAATTGTTGCAAAAGAAAACTTTTTAGACATATATTTAAATTTTTATGATATAGTTCTATTTATGTGTATTTTTTCCTTATTAGGGTCATCTACATTTTTTTAAATTTGCATTTAAAACTTCCACTGCAAGCCCCTATTTTTATTTCATCAGTCTATTTCTTTAGCTTCGTTCATTACAGATATAAAATTCAAGTGCAAAGCATTAAAAATTGAGCAACTGAGCGATTGGAAATTGCATTAGTATTTATAAAAGCCGAAGTGAGCTAAATAAAATGTTAGAACAATAAAATTTTAATGTATGCTCCCTAGAGCTAAACTTTTTATATAATTGTTGATATTTTCCAAATTTTTGGTCAAAAAGCAGGTAATATTTATTTTCGAGTTTTTCAACCTCTGCATTCAACTGAAAGCAAACATACTTATGTTCCTAGTTACTTTTTGAAAAGTCTTTAATAATTAATGATTAATTAACATAATTAATCTGTAAACGAAAATTTATAGACCAGGAAAATACATGTTATCGTTATCTTTGGGAATATGCTTATTCCATTTTGAAGCTAAAGAAGCATTAATTATTAACTTCACCTATTTATAAACTAAAATATTTAGTTTCAGATGACACCAAATACCCTAGTAAACTTTATGTTTTGATTTTTACTCAACTCAGTTAATCCAAATATGAAGCGCACAATTTGGTTCGCCGCTGAATTTCAGAAAGTAAGGTTTGTTTTTATATGCAAATGCCCTGAAATCAAAATTTAGAGAACATTTACCTAAATAAAAGGCTGTCTTTCTTTCGCGTGTCTGTACTTCAATTTTAAAGAAAAATATCACTTGGGTGTTTTTTCATTTTCTGGAGGTACTGAACATAAAAATGATTATCCCAAAACGAAAGTAGTTGAGATTAAACTCAAGAAGCCTTTTTAAAATGAATTTCTTGCAAAATAAGTGCAATTAATTTAAAATATTTCTTATTTAAGCATGTAATTTGAGATGAAGTCACCAGCTGTTGTTACGGTAGTATGTCACTCTAGCTTGTAAAATTTTTAGTTTAGTTTCTTGTAAGCAGAATATGCACTACAAGAGCTATAACAGCTGAAGTATTAAAAACAAGCAACATACTTTTCACTATTAAACTCTAAAAATTCCCCCGATTTTGACTTAAGTTACACACCTGTCTTTTTAATAGTGTTCTTTTTATCACAGGTGAGGAATGACATGCAATAAGTATCAATAATACCCCCCCTCCCCCCATTGGAAAACGAACGTGTTGAAATGAAAATTAATTAAAAACTATGTAAAGTGACAAAGTGATAAGTACCTTTTATGTGCGTTATTTAAAAAATATTTAATTAACTTTATATAATAAATATTACCATTCGAATATGTCTGTGTCTGTATTAATTGCAATATGTGAGAATAAAAAAATTGTCCTGTAATCAAGGAATTGATGTCTCAAAAATCGCTGAAAGACATCAGATTTTAATGAACCGAGCACCTATAGAGATAAATTAATAATGCACAGAACAACTCTCATCGTCATTGCCAAAAATACAAATGCTAGAAAAGGAAATACAATGAATGGGGACATGAAATGATATCGTCTATTAAATCACACTTTTGATACTGATCAATTAAATTTATTTCATTTGAAATTGAAGTATGATATTTCAATTATGTTAAGGTTTAACGATTTCTTGCCGAATATGAAAGATATCGTCAAGCGGCAAAACTAGATGTCATAACAGTTCAAATTTAAAATTTCAACATCCTACGACTAAACGTTTATGAGTTGTGCAAGTTGCATGCGTATGTAGAAACATATCTATGTTAAGTCGCCACTACAAAACTAGTCAAAATGAATTCACGTTCAGCCAAAATGGACCGTACACGCATAAATACATACATGAAAACATAAATACGTTGTGATTTCAAGCAGAAACTTTTCATCTTCTGAAAATGGCTATTGCAACATATTTTGACTTCTGGTGATTGAAACTATTGGCGATTTTTTTCATGCTGCCTAGTCATTTTTACAACGTTTACTCTTTTGCAAGGTTGGGCCTCACCATGGCGTAGTGGTTATGCCACTAGAAATGGTAGACGGGCGAAGTGTGAAGGTCCCGGGTTCGGGTCCCATCGCGCGTCCGTCGACCTAACCGTTCGGAGGTTTTCTCCGAAACTTAGCGTAAATACGGGTTAGGACCCCTTAGAAAGACCCCCACGGAGGGCACCCCACCCATAGGCCTAGAGCCCATGCGTAGCTAATCGGCCTTAATCCCACAACACAACACAACTTTTGCAAGGTTGTACCTGGGGGCGAAATTAGATATTTTGCAAGGCCAATTACCGGATTTCTTTTTTTTTTGTATATTTCTGCAGGTGACGTATAATGTATATTGTAGAGTATATAAATATCTATTTTTCTCCAATACATGAATGTTTGCTTAATTTTTGTGACTGTGATATGAGACGTGGTCTTTATATGTAGAGTTTCCCTGGTGTTCTTTCTTTCTTTTTTGTTTTCCATTTTTTTCTTATAATTATTATTTTCTGAAATTTTGGGTCTGTATTGCTGCTTGGATATCCAATTTTGTCAGTTTACTATTAACTTTATGTACTATTCTGTTTTAAGGTGCTACTCTCAGCACTTTTATTTCAAATAATTGTTTATTTCTTACTGATAAATGCACATTAATAAAAGAAATGCAAAATTTTCGCAAGGGTTCAATGTTTTGGTATATAAATTGGCGTTTTTCTATAGCAGAAATTTGCTAGAGAAGGGAAAGGTTGAGTTTTCAAACTTTCCGCTCGTAGAAGGATGCTATTTGAAGAAAATTGTCCTGGGCAGTGACTAGACGGAAAGCAAAATCATCAGTTTCTGCCTCATAAATATTCAGTGAATTATGGCCTTTGTATTACTATCATGCTACATGAAAGTGAAAATAAAGCATTTTTCTAAAACATTTTTGTGCTTATTTTCATTACACTATAATATAGTTATGCTATCACTGATTTTAAAACGCTTCCTTTTTTAAAATAAAACATTTACCTCCATTACTTAAAAAAATAAAAGTTAAGTTTAAAAAAAACGTGATAAATTCCACACCATTCGTGCGTCGGTCTCGAAAATTTTCACAATTAAAAAATAAAATAAAATAAAAAATCTGCACTAGTTTGAACATATGAAAATCCACACGTTCCTTGATTTGTTGCAGTTTGTTCCTCTATTTTTAACGTGAGAAGATTGCTTTATGTGGGTAAAAAAAGTTGAAAATTGTCTTATCTACGTCATCGCTTTAATTCCAAATGTACTTATTCGTAATATTTGATCTTTCACTGGGTTTAAAATAGCTTCTTGAACTTACCCAGATTTTCGTTTGCATGTTGCCTTGAATTAACGATTGATTTTAATAACTTAAGCGGCTGCAATGGTACTTAGTCAACTGTCATATTGAAATTATGAATTTTATATGAAATTATTCATGGTGGAGCTTGAATGTTTGCCACCATGGTGAGATGAAATACTTCGCCTTGCTGAATACGCCAATTTACCAAGCATTATGTAAAAGAGTGTACGGAGAACTGTTTTAATGGCAACCATAATGGGAAATGATTATCGAATATGCGCATTCGCTAATCGTCAAAGAGTTACCCGAGAATGATAAGTCACAATTGGTGATAAATATTCAAGCTCTTCCTTATTTATTTTAAGTGTACAAAGATTAATTGTATAGAGTGTACACAGAGTATTTTAAACATTTTTTTTTCTAGCGCCCATTGTAATTGCCTCCACAACGTGTCTTATTTACCAGTTTAAATAAAATTTCTTGAATTTTAGAATAAAACTAGCTTCGTTGTTTTTGTTGGCTTTAATACGGCTCAAAATATCGTGTTTTTAGTTTAATTTCCAGCTTAATTAAATTCTGAAAAATTGTAAATTGTGAACTTTTTCATCGTTAGCAAAGTTTCTTAAGTTATGCACTGTGCTTATTAAAATATAGTTATAAATATTAATGCACCAATAATAATTATATTAAAATTTTAATTTCAGCCAAACTTCTGTAAAATATATAAAAAATTGTAGCTTTGAAAACCGGAAGAAAATGTTCACGTTAAACATTTTACTAACGAGCTATTGAACAGAGTATATAAAACGTGTTACCGCTTATGGAAGTCATTAACCGTTAGTAATCTTAATTAAAAAATCTCTCATTAAAGGTGTGGGTGTATACACTTAGAGGACTACGGGAACTTAGTCCTTGAGAGTATCACGCCTCTCACAAATGAGTCATGAGAAAAGGTGAAAATATCCTAAAAATAGAAATTTTTCATTGAATTAAAAAGCTAAAATATTATATACCAAAAGAAATTTAGAATATTTTATTTTTAAAAGTTGTCTTCTAATTATTTCAAAAGTTATTCCATGAAAATGGAATTCGCGTTTAAAATAAAAAATGCATGTATACTATTTATACTGGAGGATGGGATGAGTGGAATTGTATCGACATGCCTCATCCCTTGAAAGTTTTCTGCATTTTTTTTAATAGCTTCTCCGGAATACTAAAAAAATTGCCATCGAAAATAACCTTATTTTTTTTTTTTAGAATATTTTTTCAATTTATACACTTCTTATGTGAGTAATTTGTAACTTAATTCAATTGGAGAGTATTAGTAATAAAAACAGCACAGTTGTGTTAGTTTAAAAGTTGCATTTAATAATTATTTTACGCTAAAAGAGTAGTTTTATATATTCTTTGCAAAATATATTTTATCACTCAATCTAAATTTAAATGCAGTACTCATTACTCTTAAACTTCATCACACATACACATATATACATATAAACTGAAAGTGCATGTATAGTACATATTTACAAATATAATCACATATGTATACACATAGTACATTCCCTCTAATCCCCACTGTTTGTGACCAAGGGTTCTGCGGATTGTAGAATTTTGGAAATTATAGGTCATTTCTCTTTTGACATCCAAACAATGAATGCTTTACTGAAAATAATGGTCAACAGTATAATGTATATGCACGCATTGCATGAACAAATAAAACATTTATTTTAAATAAAATTAGAAAAAAAAATATTTATTTTCATCTAAAGGCTCTATTTTTTAAGAATTATTGAAGAAACTTTAAAATTACGCATGTATATTTATACATGTATTATTATGCAGCTTATTAATAAGCATTCGTTTTTGCTAGGAGACTAAAGCTTATTTCAGTATATAGCAGATATTTTTCCAAAATGATGCAAAATCATATTCTATATGGGATCTCATTCCTTGGCATGAATCGGTATATAACAGTGAAATTTCAAAAATTGATTTTCTATCTATTGGTATAACTGATAATATTTAATCACTCTTTAGACTGATAATATTTAATTACTCTTTATTTTAGACTGATAATATTTAATTACTCTTTATTTTAAGTAATTCAACTTTCTATAAAGTAAAAAATTTCATGAATGTTGGATTATAGGAACTTGCAGATTATAGGGTTGCGGATTAGAGGGAGTGTACTGCATACGTATGAACTTAAAAATTTAAAATGCTGATAGAAAATAAGTTAATTACATGTATATTATGAAAATACCATTTCAAAAAATTAAATGAATGCTTTATAATGACATTATTAAAGTTAAGCTTACCTGACTTAACATTTTATAATATACTAGCCGGCTCCGGGAACCAGTTGGTTCGCCATCTTAATAAATCTTGTTCGGAGAGAATCCTGTTTCGCACTGGCTTCCTTGGTACTGAAATCTCTTAGATTCTGAATGGAATTTAAAATTAAGATGGTTACAAACAGGAGCGGTCCTAGGGTAAATGTAGAGACCCCTGCTAACATAAAAAAGACGCCTCCTTTTATGCTATACTTAGATTTTAAGTTCGAAATGACGCCCCTTCGAAGCCGGTGCCCCATTGCGATGCTTACTGTGTCGGGCCGCTCCTGGTTACAAAAATAAGATGGGGTTTAATGATAAAACCCTACAAAAAGGTATAAATTATTTTCGTCCTATATTAATTCTCAAGAGCTTCTGGATATATTGGCCTTTATCAAAAAACGGAAAGGAAAAAAAAAGTAAGAAAATCTGAAACACTTTCAGATTAAAAAAAAAGCACTAAAGCGCTATATATTAAAAGCGTATTATAATCCATTAGTCTTCCCTATTTTCTTTCCTTATTCCATTAAGTTGGAAAGTATATAATTGTTCATGAGGGTGATTAAACAAAATTAAAATTGATATTTCTAACATCCTTTTTTCTGGACCTAATACATTAGAAATAGATGGGAAAAAGCTGCGCAGAAAAATGCGCAATTCGAACTGAATGAAATTTTCTCAAAAACTTATTCAGGTGTATTCATAATCGAAGTAGCAGACGATAAATTGCTCAAGCGTTAGGATCACATCTCCTCAAACTCGAACATCAACCATTTTATTTTTAGCCAAATTAAAAAGTTGCACATTTTAGTTTCAAAAAATTTCCATATCCCATTTTCCTTTTGTGTATAAAACATTTCATTCCTGCTCTGATTTAACATGCACACGATATTTTAATTAAAAAATAACCTTAAAAATAATCTAAAGAAACAAAAAAAAATCGTTATTCTTTTATTTTTACTTCAAGAGTCTTAATCATTTAATAAACTTACCAATTATGGCAACCTAGATATGCTTAATCGTCGCTTTTTCCACTGCGGGGTTACAATTACGAAATGGCAGAGAGCAAAAATTAGCCTTTTGCGACACGTTTTTTTTTTCAATATCTCCTAAAATAATTCGAATTTCGAAAAAATCGTTTCGAGGTATGTCGGGACCCGTCCTGGAGAATTTCCATACAAAATTTGGTAAGTCTACGATCACCCGTCTGGGAGCTACGCGAGACACAGACAAACGGACTAACTAATGGACAGTTTACACTGCGTTTTATTTATATACATTGATTTACAAACAGACAAATACAAATAGACGAGATTCATAATAAAAAAAATTTAAAGAAAAAAGGAAAGGTAATGCGTGAACAAATTTAAATTATTATTCTGTGTAGTTTAATCCTTTATGTTTTGACTTTAGTTTAGAATAAGGCATCCCTTTTATTTACTTGAAAGCGAAAAATGTCTTACTGATAAAAGCAAAATTATTCTGAGCCTAGATAACGGCAAGAAATTGATAACTACTCTTGAACTAACTTGTAAAAAAACTCTAAGAATAAATAACTATCACAAGATATTAAATATTTACAAAACCAAGCAATTTGGCTATCTTAATTTAAAAAACTTATTGCGATATTATACTTGTATAAAAGGCCGTTTTTTGGGGAAAGTCATTAGATTGAAGTTAAAAGTAAGATACGTTTAAAAGTATTTTCAATACGAAATTTTTTAATTTACTTAATTGAAATTCTTCGAATTTTTTAGTTAAAGGCTCCACATTTATTAAGTCTCTAATTTTGGTTTTATGTAATCACTCGCGGCCGATTGTAAAGCTCAAGAAACCCATTTTATGGATTACAACTTGAATAAAGCAGAAATCCACCATTTAATGATTATTTACCTCTTCAAAGAGGCTCGTTTGATTAAGGTTGAAATTAAAAATTTGAAAAAAGATAGTGAGAGAATATTAGTCCTTTGGAAATTCGTAGTAAATTTTTCTGAGTGTATAGTAGAAAGAGGTGTTTTGTGCGTGTCCGAGAAGTTATAATACTTTATTTCTTGTGAATGGAAGTACTTTTTTTTTAATAATTGCTATGTCTTTGGGGTTGTGCACTGTAAAAAAATCAAAAACGTTTCTTGTAAAAAATAACGGGAAAAGTTAGACGCATAAACACCCCATACGGAAACATTCCCATCTAATAACTTTATTGAACTGAATCTAATAACTTAACTGAAAAATTTTATTTATATCTACTAAAAGTATTTTTTCCCCTTTTTTTCGTCTTTGTATGTATCTTATCAAAATTATTATTGTATTTTTAATTATTTTGTATTTCTTATTATTTTGTATATATTGTGTATTATTATATGAAATATGTAATTATATTTCTGATGCATTCCTATAATATGTAAATAAAATGTAAAGTGAAAATTAAACTGCCGTTGAATTTTGCCCCCAAAAAATGGTTTGCTTCAGGAGCAAGAAAAAGTCTTAAACCATGTAGGTAGGCTGCTCCTGAAGTTACTTTTCTGTACTTTCCTAATAACTTTACTGTTTAATTTAACCCGTTTTTCTATGAATGTTGCCCTCACAATTCGCTTAAAAACACGTAATTCACTTAAAAATGACCCAAACTGTAAAAAATCCAGGATCGTTCCTTAAAATGGGCAATTGAGGTGCTCACAGAATTCTAAGGAACATTACATGAAAATGCCAGGAACTTTACTGAATAATTTATACTCAACTATGGAATTCACTGGAACTTTTCTGAGTTGTTCAGTAAAGTTCCTGATATTTTCATGTAACTTTCCTTCGATTTCTAGGCCACATCAGATGTCCAATATTTCCAAGGGATGTTCCTGGATTTTTTTTTTTTTTACGCTGTAGTGTAACAAGCTTTTCAGGACAGTGTTTTGGACAAGCTTTTCAGGCATAAATGGTTTGCTACGTAGCAACCGAACATCAAAAACAAAATGATAAAAGTTTCGAAATTAAAGAATTAAAATGGTGGGGATTTGAGGGCGTATGATCGAGTTTGGGGGAAGCCCAATTTGCAGAAAAATCAATATTCAAGATATTTAAAAATTTTGAAAATTTGTCCTTGCCACTCAAGCAACATTTGCCTAAGACCTCCGAGAAGTTTACTGGACTACTACGTAGCAACTGGACGACTAACATAAATAAGAAAAGCTCTTAACTATGCAGTAAAGCCTCGATAATTCGAGGTGGACGGGACTAGACGTACCTCGAACTATCGAAATCATAAAATTTAACAAACAAATGAACAGAGCTAAAGCAATTTTTTAATTTCAGTTAATATTTAAAGGAATATGTAATTACATATTATTACATTACTGATGATAGCAACATGTTAGTTATAGATATAATTAGAAGAAAAAACCCGTTGTGGAGGCAATTACAACGGGCTGTAGAAAACACATTTGACAAAAATATGCCTACACTCAATATATTTAATCTTCGTCCGCCTAAAATAAAAATTCATATTCAATTTATATTATATATTGAAAAACGTTTAACATAAAACTGAAGGGACCAAAATATTTTTTGGTTCCTTTTTTATTATATTAAAAAAGAACAAAACTCACCATATTTTCGATGTTCTTATATTTTATATCGATTTCCTGTTAAACAACAACCAAACTGATTCTCTGATACAGATAAGAATTCTAATCATTAGGGGGTGGGTGGGGTAGACCTGATGGATGATGCTATTAATATTTCTAGGATGACAAAAGGTAGACTACTAAACTATTGACTAGAAAAACCATTTCCCAGAATTAAAAAAAAAATTATTTTCCACATAAACGTTCTAGTGACTTGTCGCAAACATGCCGCTGAAGATTAAATATGAACTTTTTTTCGTGTTAAACGATTGTTCTTTCATGTTAAAAGAGCAAAAATCCATTAAATTGCATATTTTGCGTTCCGGACCGTTGTGTCATTTCGTGTTAACCAATTTTTCATGTTAAGCGTTTTCGTGTTAGCCGTATTTCACTGTACCCAAATCGAATTTCATGTTCTTCTGGAAATGCGCAGAAACTTTTCGAATTCGAACGGTTACGTTTTGTGTACTCAGCACCTTTTACATTAATGCTTCAGCAGACGATTATTTTAATGAAAAAAGAGTTAAACCATGTTAACTGGAAAAACTATTTTAAATAAATTGGAATTCCAATTGTGTGACGTCATTTTCCCTTCAAAAAGGTAATTTTGTCACGCCAATCATTCATTTTTTTTTTTTTTTTTTTTATTTTACTCTCGGAAATAAAATGGAACTGAAAAGAGCGAAAAATCGCCTAAAAATGAGGGAACGGGTGGATTTTCAGATTTTTAGAGTAGCTCAAACTATTTTTTATATTATTATGCATGATTATGAAAAATTTCAAGCGGATCTTACAAACGGTGTGAATTTTATTACAGTTTTTGACCATAACGTTTTAATCTCTTCGGATTAATGACGGTAAAAGTTTTGTTTTGAAGTGGTCGGACCGGAATTGTTAAACAGTGAATGAGTCAGGGATCAGTAACTATATAGCAGGAAAGCCAATTATTTTTTGGATTAACCCTTTAATGATCAGTGTTCCCGCTCTGGAACACCAAACTCTGACGTTTTGACTGTTGCCAGTCACGAAGAATAGACTTGATTTCTATAAAAATAGTTGCGGGTGACATAGCTCCATGAGAATCCTTTACTCTTTAGAACGTCATTTCCCGTAAAAAAATGGTCACGATTTTTTTTAACAGCACTGACACCTGCTGAAAATTCGAAGAATGCGAGAACAGCAGGATAGATTAACCGATGCTGAAAATGGGCAGCCGTTGCCATCGCTCGACTTAACTACCAGCAAGATGGCGGACGATCGAAACGTTCATCGCATGCCACAGATCTAGAGACCCTTTTTTTTGACGCAGCTGGCTGTGCTCGCGCACAATTTTCCCGTCAATTTTCATACTTTTTCATTAGAGATAGGAACTAAACTATTTACACAACCAAATGGATACTGAATTTCAATTTTGAAAAAGTTCACAATTGTATTATTTTTTAGTTAGTTATTTTTAACCGCATGTATGATACGCAATTTATTTAAACTTTATTTTTATTTAATTTGTTTTTTAAATAAAAAAATAAACTCAAAGGCCAACTTCGGAAAACCACTTAACCACGGCTTGTGAACCGCAGTCTGAAGAACGTTTCATAGTGAAATAATAAATGAATTATGATCTTCGACTAGACGTGGTCTTGAAAAGGACTACATCTAAATCTTCCACATCAAAAAGTTTTTTTTTTCCTTTTTTGAACTTAGATTAATGTTATTTGAGATTAAACGTGACATTTTAAAATAGTGGGCTGGTAAAAACATTCAAACATTCAATTTCCGAAACTGCGAGACTTCTGAAATCAAGCAATTTCCCTCGTGAAACGCGAGATACGAGAAAGATATTTTTAAGCCGCAGGACGAGGTGAAATAGTTACTTTATATGTGCGACGCTATCAATTTTATGCCATGCATTTGAGCGAATATTTAGATTATTTCATTGGATATATGTGTGGAATTTTAGAAATGATGGAATTCGATGTGTAATCAAACATATGGTTTAATATCTTGAGAGCATTATAGTTGAACAAACAGAATTTATTTTTACAACTATCGTTTTGAAATTGAGAAATTCACTTTGAAAAAAAAAAATATATATAAGATAATAAATCAAAAGCCCGCTAAAATCCCAAATTTCTGGGACTGCGCAGTTTTAATTCAGTTGGAACAAAGGAATTCGCTTTCGAAAACTGCAACTGCTACACGGTCCCTTGCAATTCCTTTGTAATTTTTTAGACGGTCCCCACGTCCAGCCAATCTGACGTCTTAACAAACCTTGAAAAACCGCCGCCGAGATTTTGGGTTCAGCCAATAATTGCAATGTGTGCGTGTCATGTGACACGACCTCAAAAGTTAATAAAAGGGGGATGACGCAGCCCAGGAGAGATTTTTCGCGTGACCACAACTGCCAAAGAAACTGGTATCAAATCGTCCAATAAAATAATGTAACTCGCAAGACTTTTTTTGCTTGGCCCAACTACGAGTTTCAGCGAGGCCGGCCGGGGAGGGGATCTAAGCGAGAGGACTTACCCAGTCGCGCCGTCTCCTTCTGCTCAAACACCGACGGTGATATTACGCCACCGCTAAACTCTATAACGCCGCCTTTTATCACACACACACACACACATACATATATATACATACACAGTACACACACACATGTGACGTCAGATATTTCAAGTAAGCTTCAGAGTTAAGGCAGGTAATATGGTTTATTGAACATTACAATTAAGTTACAATTTAGAATGAGAAGAGGGGAGGGGAGACGGGTACAAGAATCAGCGTGGACTCATTAAGCCGTTCCAGTGGCAGAAGTCCCCCGATTTTCGATGTGCGGGAGTATTTACGCTTACCACACCACGTGGTCTGCGAAGACACAACTCCTCCTCTCTCTTATCTCTGATGGAACCACACACATTTCCCAACATGACCCACATCCGGGGACACAAGGGCGTGGGGACACGTGTACATCTAAAGAACTCAGAATCGACGGCCTGATGTCTGGCAAATAACAAAATAAATAAAACATAGCTCCAGAGCGCGCGTGGCAAGTATGACAGGAAAGTAAAACTTACAGTGAAAGTACCCGCTTGACCAATACCCAAACTAGTAAAACCCAAATTACCTTTTTATACATTACATATATCATATCTGCCAACCTTCCAGGAAAAGATTAAGGAACACAACACGTGGTCATAAAATCAGAAATAAGGAACACAGTGCGTGGTCATTAAATGTATCATTAAATATACAATTAAAAATCTTGCATTAACAGAATTAAATTATCATGTGTAGAGAGATGATGTGCCTATATAATCATTAATTTATAAAAATAAATTATTCTTAACTTATTTCTACAGGACTTAAATGCTTAATGTAATAAATACATGAAAGAATAAGATAAATATCATTCAATTAAATTTATTGCCTTATTTACAAGGATAAATGATTTACCAAAAGCTAAAAATGTACATGTTCTTCCTTTTTCCTTTTAATTTTTAAAAATCCTTACACAGAAGCTGAAAAATGGAACATGTTGGCTTAAAAACGTATTTACGGAACAAAGCTCAAAAAACGGAACGAATCCGTATAAAACGGAACACTTGGTAGCTATGCATATATATATATATATATATATATATATATATATATATATATATATATATATATATATGTACTCATAGTCTATAATAACTACATTCTACATAATAATAAATTATATAAGCAAGTTATAGGAATACCACAAGGTGGTTCTAATTCCAGTTACTTAGCAGACCTATATTTATATAATTATGAAAAAAATTACAATAATCCTTATCTTATAATATATAGGTACATAGATGACATAATAACAATAGCTACTGACAATAATTATAGTGATACTGACCACCTACCCATAGCTTACCATTCAGTCCTAGAACTAATAAAAAATCCTAATGATGATAGAATAATTAATTTTTTAGACTTACAAATTAGAATTAATGATGATAAGAGTCTATCCTTTAATATATGTAATATAAGAAATGACTTTAATTTTCCGGTTAATACTTTCACTCATTTCACTTCATGTATGCACACTTCTGTGTTTAGAAATATTATCTCTAATCATAAGTATAGAATAGAGTCTCTATGTACCAATAGTTTTAAGGCCAGTAACTTAACTGACCTATATAAAACTGCTATAAAATATAATTATCCAAGTAAATTTCTAACTTCCATTTTATACCTCTATCAAAAAAGCTGTATGTCCTAATCAGAATATTGGTTGGTGAGGATGGGGTTGGTTGTTGGTTTTTTCTATATTTAAAAAAAAATCATAAAATATATATCTATATATTTTATTAAAAAAAAATCTATAATTAAGAATAGTTGATTACTGGTACTTTTTTCCTTTTTTATGTGAGTCTGTAACCAATGAAGCCATACAGAGTACTGTTCTACCTAAATATTTACAATAATATTAGCATAAATAGTAATTAATAAATGTGTATAATTATTATCAATATCATTACTGTTAAAATTATTTCTACAGTTTTTCTCCTTTCCACAACTTCAACTAAGTACTTCTTAGCTACTGCAGCTAGTACTACGTTAAACATAGGCTAGCTATACTAGTGTTATATTTATTTTATTATTTATTCATTTAATTATTACCATTTTTATTCTTTTTATTTATTCATTTAATTATTACTTTTTATTTTTTCCTTTCCTTTCCATACTTCCAAAGTATTATTAATATATCATTTTTTTTTCACACTCCATGGCATTACTTGTCTATTGATGGCATTAAGTCTTCTCTGATGGCAACATGCACTAATACTGCCTCCATTACTGAGCTTTGATCTTCTTGTCGGTCCACTTCCTCGTTGTTTATTTCTAATAGCTAAGGTCGCGCCCCCAAGTTACAAAAGGACCCTAATTTTGGTCAGGTAACTTGCAGAAACCTAGCTATTATTGTTTTTTTCGATTCAATTGAAATGTGTGTGCGGTGGCGCCTGATGATAGAGAACACCATTTCAATTTTTCCATTCCATTTTCCGTCTATTTGTGGATACATGTGATTAGGCTTAAAAAGCCCACCAGTTCTAATTTGGCGCTTTATATCCAATTTATCCACTCTTTCATTGCCTTAAAAGGCTATATTTAAACACTTATCCGGTATAAGCTCGTTAATTGGCACCATGTGCTATCTACTTTTTTATTTTTATATTTTTTTACTTTATCAATGGATTATCTTGGGATTTCACTTTACGTAAGTAAGCTATTATATTATATATATATATATATATATATATATATATATATATATATAAATACTTGTAGAAAATATTTTTTTTAATGAATTCACCATTAGATAAATTTTAACTAATCGTTAAATAAACTGACTACTTTAGAAGCTTATGAATATATGAAGGGCAATTTTATTTGGGAAACAAGATAAAAAATAGTTATATTCTATAAAATTGAAAATTTTGACCTTTTAAAATTTACGTTAGATTTAAATTTGGTTACAGTCTATTTATTTCTAAATAACAGGCAACTGAAAAATAAACGAAAATAAAAAGATATAATAATAAACTCATATTGCGTGTTAATCTAAGCTATTTAAATATTCAAGAAATATGATGTCAGATATTTAAATAAGTATATTATACTAAAATGTCAGTATTTAATAACTTAGAATGAATAAAGATATTGAAAAATGGTGTATTAAATCCATGAAGCTTGTATGTATCACAGAATTTTATTTTAGAAGCAACATACGAACACCAGGAATCGGCAGTTGATTAATAAGAGCTGCAAATAAATGTTTTAATTCCGAAATAAAAACAACTTTAGAATTTATCATTAAATGTTTCATAATATAATCTCTTCTCCACCGATTTTAAATAAGCTTGTGAATCTTATTTAAGTTTCAAATAAGCTTAATGAAGCTATTGAAAACTCAACAAAATATGAATTTCGCAACCCAGCTTTTGTGTTTAATAGAAATTTTAATGATCATATCTTTTTTGTAGAAGTTTCTAAATTCAAACGATTCTTCAAAGAATGTCGAAATTTGGAAATATGGAAAATGAAAGGAGAAATTAAAAAAAAAAAAACGCATCCTCTTATAATTGGCCTCTACTAAGTCAGGAGTATTGGACTTTTTACTACAGGAGCACATAGTAGTCGGCCAATACTACACGCTATGATGATTCAACTACCAAGCCCAAATCGAAATTTTAATCTGGACCTATGATCGCACATGGTGATGCGATATTCATCATACAATATCAGGCGGCTATAGTAAAATATTTTTGGACTTAAACTGAAAGTACTCTATTTACGTTATTTAATTTCTTTTATGATTATTTTTTTTATACTGCTAAACCTGCCTAATGTAAGTAGTGTATTATTATACCATTTTTCAATATTCAGCCTAGGTTTGGTCTGTGTGCCTCACGCCGTTTCATAGATGCAACAGTGAAGATTCCTTTTCCTCGCTTTTTGTCGTTAATATTTGAGTACTCAGGTAGATACTAATATTGTACACAGCAATTATAGATGCAGAAGAGGAATCTTAAACGTTCGAACGATGGAAGCGGACTGGTAAAACGTTGACCCAAAGTATTATTATTATTTATTATTTATTATTACTTTATTATCATTATTATTATTATTAATGAAATCAAATGGCATTTCCGTACATTTTCAGGACGCTTTGAGAGTTAATACTCAGAAAGAAAAATGAAAAAATAAATTAAGAAAACCTAATGCAGAAGGACTGAAGTGCGAAAGCTTCGTGGATTTACGTCATAATAAACATACTACCTACATAAAATAGATGCACTCTGTTGTAAAATGTAGCAATTTCGTATCTAGCACCGAACGAATATAAATGGACATTTCAAGTCATTTGACAGAGTCAATACTTTCATTCAAGCAGTGAAGAAGCTGCCTAACAGTTCAGTTATACCAGAACATACAATATCTTTGCACTGCTGTTTTATTCCACGGAAGAATGGATGAACGTCGACGCATTCTAGCCTGGAGTGAATTGTACTAGAGTCATTCATAAACATCTTATTCTAGTATGTGCTCGGACTTGATTTTGATACAATAGGATTTCTCGAAAGCTTTTTGTTCAGTTTGAATTTAGAAGAGAAAAAGTAGGCAGTAAGGTCATATCAATTTGTTGATGCCTCTGAAAATTTTTCGTTATATGTAAGACGTGCGAAGTTATATCAATGAATCGCAGATGATGACTTGAACATATAATTAATTAATTTTGCGTTAGGTCATTAGAAGAATGTATTGAAAGCAGGAGAAATTATAACAATAGAACCCTAACAGTAGAAATAATAACAACTGGTAGCATGTTCTACGTTTTAAAGTGTTACAGAGAATTTTTCTGATTCTTAAATAAATTTTAGCATGCCTTTCTAATTATAATGATTCGGCACAGTACGAGAAAAATAAATTTCATGAAGTTATTTGTAATCAACTTTGATGGTATATGAAAAAAATCTGGTACATTTGGTTTAATTTGTTTTATTTTTAATAAATAACTGATATTATAAAATTATGTATTTTTCGAAATCACAAAAAAAAATATAATCGCGAGTTGAACGACTACGTTAACTTTAACTCGTTTTTTTTACAGCGATGCCAGTTAAAATTTGGATATTTACGAGCCTTTCCTGTTTGTCTTTTATCCTGAATGAGAAATGGGTATGCTTTGCAAAATTCAGATTTAATAGAAATAATTTTAATAAAGTGAGAAAAGAATGGGATGGGAAAATATAAATTTTGCACTTTTTTAGGGTGGAAACACAATTTTACACCGTTGTAGTATTACACCCTTGTATACTACAAGGGTTATAAAAAATTCACAAGAAAAAAAAAAGTGCGGTAAAACTATGCGTTGTACGCGTCAAGCCTATCAACCGTCTTATCTGCATCCTTAAGAATGTTAAACTGATGGTATTTTAATACGGCAAAATAATAATGTTGACAGCTAAATTGTACGCAAAGAAAATCTTTTGCATGTTTTAATGGTAATGCGGGTGTGGGTAATACGATGCGATGCGGTGTCATGCGATTCACAACGGATTAAGGAAACCCTGAAAAATATGGAATAGTCAGTAATTTTATCTTAACCGAAAAATAAAAGAAAATCGGACACTCCAGCTAAGATCCAAGAAGATCTTGAAATGTGACCTGGAATTATCTGAAGTTTGAATTAATAAAAATTTATTTTTCAATTTCCTTATGTCCGGAATTCGCTAAGTTTGACTTGATAAAAGTACAATAAAATAGCGGGCACAATTCTTTTTTTCTAGTTATAAGAAGTAAAAACATTGATTTACAGTAATATTTAGCTTTATTTTATATTTTTTCGGGTCAAATAAGTTTTAAACAGTTTTTTAAACAAGGTTCCACCCAATTCGTTGCACACCTAGGTCAAGTCATATTCATATTTTTCCAGACATTCAGCAAATGATAAATTATTTCATAAATGCAAACTTCAGATAATTTTCCAGTTCATACTTCAAAATTTCCCAGCCTTTTAACTAAAAATTGCAATTTTTCTTGACTTCTTTTGTTAAAGTAAAATCTTCTGACTCTTCCAGGTTTTTCTCGACCACTGGCAAGCCCGTACACGGCAAAAACCTAACAGCACAGCATCCCAAAATAATCTTATGATCGTTATCAACACACGCCATATACACGAAAACATGAAGTAATGCTTTAGAACACAATTTAACGGTCAACATTATTCCTGTCAAATTAAAACTTCAAAATTAAAAATATATATATATATATATCACGGCATTATATAAAAGGGACGTAGAAGTAATTTTAAGGGAGAAACTTGGATTGGTCGTCTGATCAGAAGCCCGACAACTCATCCCGAAAGTTGAATAGGAATTCTTCTGCGCAAGTCTCTGGCCGGACATAAAGGAGCATGTGCCGCTATTTCTCACATGTTGATTCCGACTGCTCCAGCTCAAACTTTCTCAGAAACGCGGTGCCGTTCGAACATTCCGCAGGAGCACTTTCGCTCCCGTTTCTCCTTTTTCGGGCCTGCAAACATCCCGTATTTTTATCCGGAGTTTTCTCCTTCCTCAGAAGTTTTGGAATTCATTGGTTTGTTCCGTTTTGCGAAGATGATTGAAATTTTAATGATACATACATAATTATTGTTTATTTTTTTCTGATAAATTTATGGTATGTAAGTGTAGATTGCAATTTGCCGGTGGTATCGATATAAGTAAAGGAGAATTAGTTTGATTGCAGATTAGAAGATATGTTCCATTTAATAGATTGGATTTCCTTACTACTCTAACAGTTTTTACTATTTAATCTTATTTGAAAATGCATCTGTTTCGTGAAGAAGCTTGAATTTTTTGAAGATTGAATGACGTGGAAATATTATTTTCTCATAAATTAATAATATGTGAATGTCATGAAATTGGGTCGTTAAAAAATTTGACCGTTTGATAGCCTTTCGCGAAATCACAGTGTTGAATGATTTATTTGCTTTGGCATCGGCCATCTAAGGAAATGAGTGCCATGTTAAAATATAAAAGCAGTAAAGTTTATAAGAAATACATGCTTTTAAAATGAAATTAATATATTTACATTCAAAATGAATTATGGGAATAGCCTTCTTATACAAATAACAGCATTCTTTTAAATCCTCCTACTACTAAATTTATTATGAAAAAATATCTAGATTAATAGTTGCTGATTGAAAAGTCATCAAAAAAGTTGAGTCTGTATAAACTACGAACTTAAATTTTATATTAGAGTACTGTTAACCGACAATTAGTTCTAAATAATAATTACATAGGAGATAGCCTGTAATTTCTTTTTAAGAATAATACGAATGTAGAATATGAAAATTAAAAAAATCAGTGAAGCCCATTTCTCAAAGAATTTCTTCTAGTTTTTATGTTTTCAAACTTAGAAATATACTTAAAATTCTGACCCAATAATTGATGATTGTGCATGGAGACAACAATTGAGTACAAAAATATACAACTGCCATATCCGTTTCCTTTTTAAAAATGATAAGAGACAATTTAAATTTTAGGGTGCATCTGCAATATCAGAAAAAAATTTAAACATTACTGAAGACGTATTAAGTTTAAATAATTCATCCGACGTGATTCATTTTAATCTGTGCATTCAAAATTTCTCGGCAACAGTGATAATTTTAACTTTATTTAGTATTGCTAAAGCCAAAATTAACTCTGAGCAAATAAGTTGCAGCAGAAAACTGTCATCATCATGTCTAAAAAGATTAGAATTGATCTACTTTTACTTTTGTTTTTTATTGCAAATTTAAATCAGCAAACACTTTGTTCAACGTCAGCATCATCAAACAGCGTTCCGTGTAAATGTGAAAACTATGGATCAGATGTCTTTTGTCATTGCAGAGGAAAAACCGTAACGGATATACCATGGGATATGCCTCCAAATACAACAAAAATGTAAGTACGTTTTTTATTTTACTGAGCATCGCATAATTTGAAATTTAAATCCACAAACTGCATTACTTTCACATGACTTATTAGCCTTACTAGATAGATGTCTATATATAAATATATATATATATATATACCGATCATTCAAGACCAGTATTTTACTTGAGCTGTATTTTCTTGTAAGGCATTGATTTAGTTATCAATATCTGCATTACAAAAGCCTCGAATGCTTTTCAAAATATTTTGAACATTTAAAAATTTTCATCTCTTGCAAAAGCAAAATGTCTACCTTTTTCTCAAAAGTTTTCTTAGTTTTGCAACTTTCATTCATTTATGGCATATCTTTGCAAGGATAAATTTTTATTTTATGCCTTTTATTTCTCCACAATAGAAAGCATCTGCTTCTAAAAATCGTTTTGTTACTATATTTTTACTTTTTACTGCTTATTTAATCGAATTTGATTGCGAATTGCAAACATCCCCTGTATGATCTGCGATAAACTTTACTATCCAAATCAAATACATCGAGTCTCTATTGCATCTTTCTCTGATTCAACAGGAGACTACTCTCCGAATGAACTGCTAAATCAAGGTGTCATTTTAGTGTTTAACAGTCATAAAAATCACTTGAGAAATGCCAGAAGTACTAATATGCCATATTCTGCTTACTGGAGTAATATGGATCCAGGTCTCACTCCAAATGAATTGAAGGGTTTTTTATTCTATGATACTTTCATTCCCCATAAACCAATAATAACTAAATTTTACCAGATATTTATAGTAAAATTTACTGTCTATCAAATTTAACCGTAAGAATGGACCTCCCTTCCCTCCATATCTAGAGCCCTCCCATGAGAAAGCTTAGCTACGCGCTTGCTAATTATTCATATTAAAGCATGATTAATTATTATTCATATTTTTGAGTAAAATAATTTTGTAAATACTCATTGTATAGTGTTGGAAACTGTTGTATAGCTTCTAATGAATGCACGTTATTTTCAGCTAAAATTATTTGTCCAATCTAAAACCCCAATACTTTGTATATAATATTCAATAGCTTTATTCTGCTAACTCCGGTAAAAGTACTGCTTTTTTAAACACTAATAAAGAAGTTTTCTAGTTCCCATCTTTTTAGGCAATTGAGCATAAAAAAGTACGTGTATGAAAAAGATCTCTTATGCAATACGTTTTTTGATTAAACTAGTTGTTCATTGACTTCTTAACTAACAAATGCGTGTAATATTACGATGAGTTATATTACGTTAAAAATTAATTTTATTTTATGCTCCTTAACTGAATAGATCGCAGTTTTAAAAAGTAATATGATGATTCCGTCTGTAATATTGACATTAATGTGTCTAATATTACCATTATTCAAAGGATGGAAGTACTTCATAATTTTCTCTAGTTGTTTAGAGAGGAGTCCAAAAAATTTAAAAGCTTAAAAAAAAGATATTATCTTATGAAATTTCTTATAATTACCATAAAACTTGACGATTACATAACGAAACCCCTTTTCCTCCAGCCGGGAATCGAACCCTGGTCTCCTGGGGGCAACCAAGGTATCTTAACAACTAGACCAAACGGTATTCTAGTAAATGGGAATGTAAGACCATGCAAGTGTGCGGCCCGCACAGCCGGCTGTATCAAAAAAGGACTTCAGTTCTGTAGAACGCGATGGGCGATTCGATCGGCCACCGTCCTGCTGGTAGTTAACTCGAGAGATGGCAACAGGTGTACTTTTTCATAGTTGGACACTATGTAAAGCTATTCTTCTATACAGATGTGAAAACGGTTGCGCTTTAAAGGGTTAAAGGCAGCAATTGATACCACATTCGCGAGAAAAATACATCATTACGTTTCACTGCGCTAAAGTCTTAAGACAGAGAAACTAGTTTTACAGGCATAGAAAAGCTATTGTTCATGAAATATTCGAGAACTGTATCATCAAACATCTGATTGTCTATATAATAATAATAATAATAATAATAAAGAGGTCAATTAATGCTATTTGAACGAAACATGTATTATTTACATTTCATGGCATCTTAACTGTTTATGCAGAAAACTTAGTTTTGCCTCCCCCCCTCCCAAATTTCTTTTCTTGAAATATTTTAAGAAAATGTGTATAATCAGAAAATAATATTTGATTAGTATTTGTAAACTATTTTTAATTTTGATTACAAGAAAGAAAAACACCATTAATGTTAGAAAAGCGTGGGATGCTTGATATCATTTGTCTTAATGCTTTCACCGAGAGCTATTCGTGAACACTGTAACTACGGATACCCATTTTACCCTATCTTACTCTGCAACGCCGTGATGTTAGAATACAATGTTTGTCTGTAACCTAAGTTTAACACAGTACTCTATATCATATTTTGAAATTTGAATTATTTGCAGGCCGTGAAACTAAAGAAATAAACTTTGTTAAGGTATATGCACCTTTTCATTTTTAGGGGCTTTTTAATTTTTTTTATCCAGTTCACTCCACTTTCAAGAAAAGAAATAGCTTTTAAATACGAATTTTTTTTTTTCCATTTAAAACAAATATGAAGCATATAAAATTTTTCAGGCGTGAAGATAGTGAAAGCATTTCATAAAGTAACACAAAAAATTGAATATTTAATCTTGTTAATGACAGAAAACAGCCTTTGATTTAGGAAATACCTTTTTTCATCCCACTTTTTTATATGAAAAGAAAAAGAACTAAAAATTATTCTAATTATTTTAGTTACGATATTATTATGCATAAAAAGCTTTCTGCAAAGAAAATATGTTATGATTAAACATAATTTTATGGGCAATATTTTAAATAACTAATTCTGATAAATAAACACACAAAACGAATTTTTAATTTAACTAAAAATTGTAAAAATAGCTCCAATTTAACTTTTTCTGAATTCACCGAGCTATTTCCTAAAAATACATACCTAAATCAATTCTTTGATTTCCAGAATAAATTTTTAATGAGACAAATCTATTGATAAATTTGAAAACTATTGGTGGTTAACTTTGTTAGAAAACCTAGTTTCTTCCTCATGTTTTTATATTCATATTTGATATTAATTATATAAATGTTCCAACTGTTACACCTTTATAAATAAATCACTATAGAAAAAAATAATTTTCTGAAATATTTCAAGAAAACTGTGTCATGCAGTTAAGAAGACGGAATTATTGTTTATATGTTAGGAGTGGAACTGCCATAGTAATACTTAGTAAGAGATGTGTTGAAAGTCAGTTCCATCAAATGACAGTACAGTAACAAAACCAGCGTAAGTTTAATAATTAAATGCAATGCTGGCTTTCCTAAAAATAAAACTCTCATAGTATAAGAAAGGCTCTTGCGTACTTGAGAATGTTTAATTGATTGCTGCTTAAGTAAATAATTTCATCAGTTTATTACAATTTGGTAAAGTTCTAGAAGAAGATATCTCCCCTTTAAAAAAGTACCAGGAGACTTAATACAACTTATATTTGCAGTCTTATCCTGCAGGAAAAGTAAAAACAAATGATCAAGAGCAGTTATAAACCGCCCCCCCCCTGCCCTCTTTCTTAGAAAATAACATAAATAAATTAATTAAATAAAAATATCATCGTGTGATAAATTTTTTTAATAGAAAATCCCATTTTCTAGAAGGGGCTAAGATTTTTGGGAATGGCTCTTATCTTCCCTAGTCTAGAAATCTCCTTTTCTGACACGTGTCTAGATTGAGAAGGGGAATAGTGAGGTTATAATCTCCCCAGACTCTCTTCCCTACTTCTAGGGGCTTTCCAGAGATGCAACTTTTCTTCTTATATGTATAGCAAAAGGTTCGTCTTCTTTGATAACACTGGGAATCTCAAGTGAGGATGAATCAATGAAATAGAATATTGCAAAGCTTACTTTCTCTATAAGACTCTCGCACTAGGTTTTTCATATTGGAACGTGCTTATATAAACTTATAATTAACAGCTGTTAGATTACTGTGAGAAGTTTTATTATAATAGTAATTTATGATACGTAGAACTGTATCTTCAAAGCACCGACTATTCAAAAACACTGGAGTGCCGGTCATAAAATATATTGTTTCTTTCATAACCCTTCAAATAATGTATCATAACGGATACATGATTTTAGTTTATTGTTATATTAAAATGCTAGTATATTTCTTTCACTGGTACACATTGTATCTATTTAGATACATAAAATATGCAAATAAAGTATATTTTCAGTCTCTTTCTTCTAATACATGGTAGAACAGACGTATTCTTAGAAGTTGCAATTGAAATTCACCACCTTTCAGCTCATAGAAGTATAAACTTGTGCTGCATTTTTAATATTATAATACTGTTTATCAGCTAAGAATTTTTCTTATGATTTTTCAGGATATTTTCCTCTGAAATCATAAGCGAAGCGTGAGATTAACTTCAAAGAAGGTGCCTCCATACATAATGCATATGTTCTGAAACATTAATAATATTTCATTTCATTCCATCACTTGCTAACATATTTCCTTATTTTTTGTAGATAAATACAATGCAACCATTCCAACCACTCTTTCCCCTTCTTCTTCCTCCTCCTCCTCCTCCTTCTTCTTCTTTTTTTAAAATTTAAACAAAAGATAAATTATGCTGAACGCATCGGTTGTAATATACTTTCCAACACAAAACAATATTTTTGCGACGTTGCATTGTCCGCAATTCTATTTACATTTGAAGATATTCTCTAAAGAAAAAAAACCTTCTATATCACTATTAATGTAATTTTGCGACATCCTGCAAAAGAGTTTTAAAAGTCATTTCTATATTTTAACTGAAGGGTAAACTGACATAAACGTTCCTATACTTACAATATAGCTTAAAATGGATTAATTTCCCTAAACTGCCATAGATCATCATGTTTTGGAATTCTTTTAAGTGCTCCTCTAGAACAACTATAAATGCTACGGATACATTCTCTACGGAGAACATTATTAAGTAATCTTTAAAAGAATATATTGATTCGGTTTATTTTCAATAGAAAATTTCTCTAAAATACGCTTTAGCAAATGATTACCCATAGATCGTAATGTATCGGAATATACTTTTGGATTTTCCTTTAAAAGAACTATAAATTCTGTAACAATATTTTCAATAGAGTACATAGGACTAACATATGTAAATTTAGTAGAAATCCATGATTACTTAGGTTGTTAGAGCACTGAAAGACGGACGGACAAATCGACAAACCGAAATCATAGACACTTTTCAACTTCATTGGATGGTGCTAAAAATCATAGTCAGAAAGGTTAGTTTTATCATTGAGTATTTTAAGAGGTTTAGAATTATTTATTTACTTTAAAAAAAATCCGGGCACAGAAAACAGACAGTAGGGAATGCAGCCCCGCTGGATTGACATTTCAATCAAATCAAAGTTAATTTTAATAGAGAAAAGTAGGAAAAAATAAGATTGTAACCACTATCAAGTTTAATACTTTATCTTATTTAATAATCCTACTATATAGTTACGCTGATCCCTGACTCACTCACTCTTTAACAATTTCGGTTCAACCACTTCAAAACAAAAATTTTACCGTCATGAATCCAGAGAGATTAGAAAGTTATGGTCTAAATTTGTAATAAAATTCACACCGTTTGTACAAACCGCTTGAAAGTTTTCATAATCATGTATAAAAATATAGAAAACAACCTGAGCTACTTTAAAAATCTGAAAATCCACACGTTCCTTCATTTTTAGTCGATTTTTCGCTCTTTTCAGCTCCATTTTATTTCCAAGAAAAAAAAAGGGAATCATTTTCGTGACAAAATTATTTTTTTCAAGTGAAAATGACGTCACACAATTGGGATTCCAATTCGTTTAAAATAGTTTTTCCAGGTAACATGGTTTAATTTTTTTTCATTAAAATAATCGTCTGCTGAAGCATCAATATAAGTGGTGCTGAATACACAAAACGAAATCGTCCGAATGCGAAAAGTTCCTGCGCATTTCCAGAAGAGCAATTAAATATGAAGTTATTCATTTTAGGTGGACGATGATTAAATATATTGAATGTAGACATTTTTGACAAATGTTTTTTCTAGCGCCCGTCGTAATTCCCTCCATAACGGGCTTTTTCTTTTATTTGTCATGATATAGACTCCGCGAGAAAACAGGATTGCATTCCCTAACAGAGAGTAAGAATATTGCCATCTGAAAAACAAAATGAAAAGTTTTAATTTTTATTATAAAAACAACTAATACACTATGCAAATTAAATAATTATTAGTGCTTTCAAATTATGGTTTTATTTTTAATAAAGTTTTTGTTTCTGTTTTGCTTATTTTGGCGCTTTTCAAAGGAATTTGCCCTGTTTGTTACACCTAAGCTGAATGAATCTAGCTTCGGGTGGTACCTTTGGGAACGAGAATGGCGGATTGTGCTCCACAGCTCGTAAATCTGTATACTAGACTTAGTTTGGTCTGCCCATAGATGAATACATAAGGATAGGTATCTGCTTAGTAAAAAGGTTTCAGTATTTTGAATATCTAACATTATACATGAAAATATGCTTTATGCATAGTCTAACGACTAACATGAAAATAAAATCCTCTATTTTACCGTAATTTTTTGAAAATTAGAATATTTATCGCTAAAAACTACGGGCCGGTATTTTTTTGGGAGGAGTTCAATTTTCTTTCGAGAACCTGAATTTGAATTATTGTAGCTATTGTATTTTTAATGAAGCGTTGAATTTGCGTTGAAGCTATAGCCGGAGCATTTCCATTTTAATGGCTGCGTTCGGTAATCATTGACCTTCGATTGAAATGCCAATAATGACTTAGAACGGAAGATCGATATGTGCTTATTGAATTGCATGAATCGCCACATTGCGTTCCCTTGGTTATACATTAGAAGGAATAAATCCACCTACATTTAGGAAATGAATAAACCAGCTATAAACAAAACGAGATTGACCATACATTTAGTTACACATTCTTAAAAAATTCAAAACAATTGAACATAAGCAAAAAAGTAATTGTGGAAATAATAAATCCCGAATACCACGGAGATTTTTAATTCTCTGAGTTCATTTTAGGTTTAGACTGAACTTTTCAGTATCTGGAAATATTAAATATCAAATTAACCGAATAGACCCATATGAAAATAAAAATATATAAAATTTACATTTAAACACAAGCTCTGTTAAACAGCAGCTTACTAATGGTACATCTGCAATAAAAGTTTAACTGTTTGAAAAACATGAATTTTTTTTTTTCAATTTGCCTAACAGTTAAACTTTTATGATATATACAGAGAGATATAGATAGATAGATATAAACCTTTGAAAGATTTCGTCACTCAGATTACCTGTTACTTGAGTGCCCAATTCAATCCAAGTCTTTTTATCTACAGAACAGTCATATGTCAAACACAAAAGATAAATTCAATATCCGCCATGTTTTATGTATTTTGTGGAATGAGAAGTATTTTATTTGAAAATCTTCAGTTAGAAATTGAACTAAAGTTCAGACATTTTTGTTATTTACTTAATATCTTTTTCAAACTTATAGCATAAATGGGCAGAATATTAAGATGTAAAAACGATGTGGTCTAGAACACAATAGGCCCTTTTTTTCCAGAAAAATTTATCACAAACCTTCTATACATGTTCTATGTTATAGTGAAAACGTTTGAACTTTAGACTTTAGTTGGCTAAAAATGAATTTATTTTTGTTAATCAACTACAATTGATACTTTCAAATTGCATCTCATTTTGAACTATTCAGATTTCGTAGATATGTAGCTATTGTTAATGCAATCTAGTAGTTGAGAAATTTGGATAACTCTTCAACACTTTTTGAAAAAATGATTATTGCGTATTGTAACGTTAATTATTTACGTTAACGTATTACGTATAACGTTAATTACACACTCAAAATAGGCAATAACTTAACAAGGGAGAAAAATTCTCCCTTGTTAAGTTCTTGCCTATTTTGAGTGTGAAATTTCAGATTACCCTGTATGAAATGATGGGGCCATGAATTAAATGTTCCGATTCGTAACGATTCTATGATTTCTATAATTTTTTTCAGATATGAACTAAATAAAAAATATGAGTCTTGAATAAAAATCGCGCACGAAAAAATAGTCCTACCCCCACCCCCCACCCCTGAGAAGAAGAAGAAGAAAAAGAACTAAGCTAACAAACCTAAGGCGAGGAAGCCTATTGTTAGTTGAAGATTTTCACCTTACATGCAAATAATTTTCCTTGCAGTTATTTCCCTTGACAGTGTAATAGGATGAAACTTCAAAAAAAGAAATGTATTCGCAGTTACTGAAAGTAAACATATTTTATGGATAAAAAGCACACACGAGTGTGCTAAAACTTTTTTACGCCTTTTATGATTTATACTTGAAAGGGGGTAAATTTTTTATAGACTTCTTGAAACACAATGAGATTTCGATTTAAACAACCTTTTTTTATGCTCACAAATTTTTACTGTTAACTAAATATTTACACTTAATTATTTTTTAACATAAAAATAATTTTTCAAAAAATTCTTTAATCGAACTCACAAAAGTACTAATATGCTAAAATAAGCAAAGAATCTTTTCAAAAATATTTTGTGTTGATTACATTTATTTTATTAAAAGAGCATTAACTTAAAGCTAAGCACTTACCTCGAGATGAGTTTAATAAGCAAAGATATTGCAAATGGTGTACATAAATGATTATGCCAAATTTACAGGCTCATAAAAAGAAAAAAATACGTCCTTGTTCTTCATTGGAAATAAAACTTAAAATTTTAAATTTAAATTTAGCACAGTTACAACAGTTCAATGTTTACACATCCAGAAACACGAGGGGTGATAGGGTAAAACATCCCACAGTCGTTTCAACATGTTAGGTGTGACGCTTTGAATTTGAAGGGCTGCAAATATATTTATTAAAGTAGCCAACGTCAGTTGGTAGTGGCTAGTTTCTAGAGCGGCGCACATTGAACACCTATAATCACAAACGTAGCATGACTGACAATGATAAAAAATTGCGGTTGGTGCGAATTGGGTTAGAGAGAGATATCGGATTTTTTAATGGGAAAAAGAAATGTAGTTTAAAATGTTGCCGAAAGATGGCGCGGACAGACATAGTGTGAAGAATGATATGAAGAAAGTTTCTGATAAAAAAAAAAAAAAAAAAGACCGCTGTCTAATCCTATTCCTGGAAACAGGTGTTATTTTAATCATTATGTGTTCTTTTTAATGATTGTTTAAAGTTTGACCCACAGGATACTTAAAAAGTTCTTGAAATTTCAAAAATTCATATAAAAAGCGCAAATAATCATTAAAACACCGCGATTTGCGTGAATACAATTAGTGAGAGAGATTAGATTTTTTGGGAAGGCTACCTTGATTTATATTATGTATGTCAGCGCAATCTATGTCTATGTGTAACTCTATAACGTAGAGCTTTGATGTTATTAAAAACATTCCGATTTTCATGTTTGTACAAATTCTATTCGTACAAATATTTCTTCTATTTGTACAAATATCCGTTATTTTTCTGTGATTGTTTAAATTCTGCGCGGACAGTTTTGACACTTCTGGTATTCAAGAGTAAGATCAACGAACTTTCTTCAGGTTTTCAAAAAAAAAGTTTTAAAATAAGAGGCTTTCTAAACAAACTTTTAAGACCCAAGACCCCACCCCCCTCAACCCAATGCTACTTTTATGCTTATTATTATGATGACTTTAAGCTTTCAACTATTACTTTTGATTTTCAATGAATAACATTGTGCACTGCACTTTCTTTTCTTTTAAAATTTTGACAAAGTTGGTATATTTATTTATGGATACCCTGCATGATCAAATTCAGATATGCATGTAATTTACGAATAAAACATACGTAAATTACATGCACATCTGAGAACATTAAAAACTTTTGTATTTATTCTAAAAATGTTAAGTAAAAACCTTATTTATTCAGTACCAGCCCGAATATAATGCGATATTTTTTGATTGATCATTTCCCGTAAAAAAAACCTGGCTCGCGCTAAATTCGAGATCTAGATATAAGATTTTTCTAATTATGTCGATGAAAAATTTCGGTGTCGCGTTATATTCGGGCTAATACGGTAATACTATACAACGTAAATTGCAAAATTTATTTCTAGTGCTGCATAATTACATTTAGGCATAACAGCGAAAACTGGTTGATTGTATAGCTCGTTTGTATTTCTTTTATAGACGCTTTTCCTATTCAAATTCAAGTAGGTGAAATGCAAATCATTTTGTACGTCAATTAAAGGACTGTAGACTATTTCTTACGCGTTACAAAAGCAATAATTTGCCAGAAAAAGCTAATTTTTGATTTTTGAATATCTCTATAAATATTATGTTTAAAAAGGGTGACAGCTTTATGTATAATTTTAAAATATAGGATCTGAGTATTTTACTGATTGTAACAATCTGGATTGCACTATAATAGTAGTAATGTCAATAGTTAAAAAATTGCCCTTCTGACCAATCAATTTTAAATACTCTGTGTATTACAGACATCTATTTGTACTTTCATTAAAAAATACTTTTATTTCTTTATATTAAGACATTTATTTTACTGTTCGTTTCTTGTATTATTTAGCATGGCTGCATTTGTAATTTCATTTAACTGAGTGCAGCTTTCATTTTATGAAGAAGAAACAATTTACAATGTGGTCTAACAAGCACTTAAAATGAATGAAATTAAGAAGTATTTCAAAACTTAACTTAGAAAAAAATAAATTAAAAGAAAAATCTATCATTTATTATTTGAAAGGCAGAAAACATTCTAGCTCTCAATCTGTACCTTTAAGTATTATGTAAGAATGGCACATGTGCTATATTCTCACGCTTTTGAAATGAAATCGAAGTTCTTTGTGTTCTGCATCAAAAATAAAAATTCATTGAAATACTTCTGACATAAATAGATGAGGAATTGAAAGTCGTGTGGTGCGATCTGTCTTCTTAAGAAGTGACGTCAAAATGAATTTTTTATATTTGCCGAAGCGATGAATTGCTTCGTATTTCTTGAACAAATAATGAAGGTATAAATTCAACAGTTTCTTTTTTTTAAATTATTCAGGGATTTCTTTGAAAATATAGAATGATATTTTTTTTTTGTCATTCACGGACATTTAAAGAGATGAAGAAAGAAAAATAAATATATTAAAACTTTCCACATTAGAGAGAGAAATATTTTCAAATTTGTCGTTATTTTCAGTGCATGTAGCACGATGACCTGTTTGTGAAAATTAATGAAAAATAAAGTTTACGTTTTTAAAATCATTTTATCAAAATAAATAACTTTGTATCCTGTCCAATATTAGACAGATAGTAGATTAAAAATAGACTTAAATTGCAATTTTTAAATTTTGTTGCCAATAATTTTCCTTTACTCAGAATTCATAAAGCATGTAACGTCTGACTCATTCATTTTGCCACAGATGGCGAGGCTAAATATCATATAAAATCAGTAAACACTAGTTTTTTTGTGTAAATATAATGTATCTGATAACGACCTGAAAAAAAAAGAGAAATTAAAAAAAAAAAAACGCCGTTTAGTTTGATTCTTAAATTACTTTGATTTTAACTTCTGCAATGTATTTAACTGGCTCCTTCAATCTGGGAATTTATTTATTTTGATCCATTTCCCACGGGGTTTCAATAATATTGCTTGGGTTACACATTATCTGCACCGATCCCTTCTTGGCGAATCATATTTAAATTTTAGTATGTATGCCTAACCCCTAACGATTCTTACCTTTTTTTTCAATCTGGAGATTTATTTGGCGACCGTCGCTTCTAGAGCTCGGTTCTGTCGCCAGGTTGGCTGTCGTTTCTCAGAGCTTTTTCACACACACTAAATGCTTTGGTCTCTGCCCAAGAGGTCACGTTTATCGTCTCAATTTTGCCAGCCACCGCACTACGGTCTGTAATTTTTCATTATTGAAAGTGCCAATAAAATACTGTCACATAACTGTTCATCGGCATGGAGTTCCTGGGTGTTGCTTACTACTACACTATACCACGGAATAAACGAAATACGACTTTCTCAAGTGCGACATAACTCCCACCGGAATCTATATTACATATATGAAAGCAAAATTCGTGTTCTCGGTAAATTTACACCACTATAGCTGTCATAGAACGCATGCCAAATAAGTAAAACCATCCAATGAAGAACTTAGCTGACAATTGGATGTTTGAACATTAAAATAACTGTACATTTACTGAAAAGTTTCTGTAAAATTGTACTAAAACTCTCCATTTGTATTTTAAAGAAAAAACTTTCCGTAAAATTCTTTCTTTCTAAAGAAAATTCTTTTCTTTCGGAGCTTCTCTGGAAAGTGATTTCTTCCGGCATAACCCCCCCACCCCACCCCACCTAAAAAAATCCATAAGTATGCGGAAATAGTGATGGTATTATATTTGCATATTTTCTCTATATTTATGCTTTTTTTTTACCGTGAATAACAGAAACAAAGGCATCCGAGGAAAAAAAGTTGTTCTTTTCTCCTTTTTTTCTAATATTTATAACACATTGAATCCTGACTAACTCGTTAGTTAAAATACGTTCAGACATGTTCTGCTTTTACTATTCTGAAGCAAATATATGAGCACAAGATGCACGTTCCAATTTGACACTGCTATAAAATTTAGGGGACGATTTCCCATTAATTCGTAGTTTATGAATGTGTGATGAATGTCCCCGTAAATGCTAGTGTATTGCGTAAATCTCCGTTACTTTAGGTCCGTTACCAGGTGCAAAAGTCTCAAGAGTTTATTGAGAGTAGAGAAGACTATAGTGAACCACAATTCACAGATGAGGAAACGCGGGAAACAAATTAAAAACATCATCAATAAAGTTATGTGCTTACTGGAAGCATTGGCGGAAGTTTAAAAGGTATCTAATACTGCTAAAAAAAATTCAGTATTAAAGACTTTTTATTAGTAGTATTAGATGATCGTGATTTGCAGTATTAACCCTTTAACGCGCAGTGTTCCCGCTCTGGGATCACCAAACTCTGACGTTTTGACTGTTGCCAGTCACGAAGAATAGATTACGGAAAATTTCCTGTCGTTAATTTTCAAAATGCTACATTTTTAAAAATTGTGTACAATCTCTGTACAAAAAAAGCATACAATGAGTAAAATATCCCCTATACACTAATGAGGTGATGTACAAAATTTGAGAACTATATTCTAATATATGACAAAGATATGAAGATAAATATAGGATGGCTTAAACCACTTTTCAGTGGTTCTCGAAGGGAAAAAATTTATGTCGGATGATAGCATTTCAGGGGTCGTAGAGAAATTACGAAAGAAAATTATTTCTTCCAACTCTAGAAGTATAAATTTGCATTCAAAATTATGTAACTATGTATAGCCCCCGATCGTCTTTGTTTAAAGATATCTCTGAGACATTTTATGATGAAAGGCTGAAATTTTGTACATCACCTCATTAGTGTATGGGCCACATTTTCTAACTGGGAATTTTTTGTACGGGGGTCGTATACAAATTTAAAAAGTGCAATTTTTTGAAAATTAATCTCGCGAATTTTTTTCTTAATTCAGTGTCTTTTCCTACCTTACTTCGAACATTTTTTCAGATTACGTTGTCCACTTATCTCTAACAGATAAAGAATTAAAGCATGTTACCACCTATTTGGGACAACCTATATAATGTTAGAAATCAATACCTCACACTTAAAAAGTATTTTTTTTCATTAAGTGATTAAATAATATATTTAATAAGTTTCGTGATTATATCATCTTAAAATATGATTTCATTTTGTAGATGTTAATTAGTTACAAAAAAAATTAACATTGCAAGTGTTAATTATCTGTTTCCGTTTTGTATGGATTTACCTGTTTCCGTTTTTATAATAAATTATGTTCAAGCTAACACCAGGAAATTTTAAATATGTTCACTTCTTAAAATAAATAAAAAACTTTGTGGAAAAACACACATAAAATGATACTTATAACAAGATGCGATCGTTTCAACTGAAAATTTATTCAATCTTCGTCAGCATCGAGATTGCACATCCCAAATAGCATTGTAGAAGTAAGAAATTTCGATCTTTATGAGTACAGGAAAGTGGAATTGCTCTGACAACTCGACTTAGCAAATACTAACTGCGGAAATTTTCTGAAAAGATTGAAATATTCAAATTTTAGGAGGATGGGGAGATATATTTATTATTCAGATGAGTTTCCTTGACTATGTACATAAAAACTTATAGAGATTCGGCCTGTAAGGGAAAGTTTAGCCATTTTTGTTAATATGCTTTAGTGAAGGAGAAATCAAACATGCTGCGCCTTATTATTCTATTTCTTACTTTTCATTAGATGTACCAAAAACCCTGACTTCATGGTGACCAAAACCCTGACTTCACTTTCACCAAAAACCTTGACCTGCACGGTGTACCGAAAACCCTGAAGACGGTGTACCCTGACTTAGAATATCGGTAGAATAAAGACGGTGTACCAAAAACCCCAACTTCATCTTAAAAAACCTGACTACATCTTTTCTTAAATACTGATAATTAGTTACAAATTCAACCAAAGAAGCGTACAGAATTTTACGGAATCGATTAAAATTGTCAGAGGAACAAGTTTAAGCCTGAATCTGAAAGTTTTATACGGACGCCTTACAAAATAATTTAAATTAATAAAATGTGCCCCATACACTAAGTAGGTTATGTACAAAGTTGAACATTTTATCACCCCCCCCCCAAAAAAAAAAAAAAAAAACAACGCGGAGATACGAAAATAAATATATGCTTACTTAAACTACTTTTCACTCGCTTTAGAAAGAAAAAAAAAATCACGTTGAATGATCACATTTCAAAGCTCGAACACAAATTATGAAAGAAAAAAATTATTGCGTAAGTACATATTTTTGTTATTATTAGAAAAATAAAAAGCCCTTTTCCAACATTGTTTAAACATCCCTCTAACCTTTTTAAGATGAAAGACTAAAATTTTGCACATAATCACATTAATGTATGGATAACATTTTAATGACCGGGATTTTTTTTGTTCCGGAACCGTATAAAAATTTAAATTTTGTATTTATTTAGATTTAATCTCGATAAATATCGATAGAATAAAATCGATAGAATCTTGAATCGATAAAATAAAATGTGTTACCTTTTTTTACTGTTGGTATAGTAATTTGTTGTTTGTATTGTATTGTATTGTAATTTATTTATTGTATACAGGGTGTCCCAAAAAGGTAGAAACGCTTTAATTCTTTATCTATTAGAGATAAGAGAACAATGTGAATTGAAAAAACAAACGCTCAAAATATGGTAGGCAAAAAGACTACGTTTCCTTCCATTAATTTCCAAAAAGTTACACTATTTAAATTATTATACGAACCCAGTACAAAAACATTCCCAGCTAGTAAAATGTGCTCCATACACTAATGAGGTGATGTACAAAACTTGAGAATTAGATCCTAAAAAGTGTCAGACATATGAAGATAAATATACGTTGACTTAAACCACTTTCCAATGCTTCTCAAAGGGAAAAAATTCCGTTGGGTGATTGCGTTTCGGGGATCATACAGAAATTGCGAAAGAAAATTATATTTTGCACTGAAGCAATAAGCTTTAACTTTCAAATTCATGTATAGTGCCTGGCCTGAAAATATCTCATGGACGTTTTATGACAAAATGCTGAAATTTTGTCCATCATCTCGTTAGTGTATGGGGCACATTTCACTAATTGGGAATTTTTTTGTGCGGGAGTCGTATACAAATTAAAATATTGTAACGTTTTGAAAATTAACGAGGTAATTTTTTTTCTTAACTTAGCTTTTGTTCTATCTTATTGCGAACATTTTTTTCAATTTACATATTTATCCCACTCTCTAAATATTTTAACGCAGCTGAAAATGTTCTTCATTTTAAAAGCTACAAAGTTCGTTTTAAAGCTGGATATATTAAAAATTTTCTATTTGCTTTTTTATTTTTCGCATTTAATTATTTCGCAGGCATATATATTTCCTAACATATGCATGTTGCGAGTATAGTTTTAGTTTAACGTTGGATTACGTTCCTCAATAGTGTCCTATTCCTATATAAAGCAAAAAAAAAATCAACGTCGTTGTAAATTTTAATATGAAAGCTTATGAGCGAAATATCCAAATTAACTCCCTCAATCAACTGGGGTATCTTTTACGGTAGTTAAACAGTGACGTCATAAATTTTAAAAAATGCGTGAAATTTGTAAACTCTACAACTCTAACGTCCTGTCACAGTTATAGCGATTCTAAATAGCTCTTCGAGAATACAAAGTTTGATGTTTTCAGGAGACAGAACTATGGAGGATTTATAAAATATTGCTATATTGGGTACTTGGATATTTAAATTGGCACCCCTTGAATATTTTCCACCACGGTGAGATGAAATGTTTTGCGATGCTAAATAACCCAATCTTTCAAAACTCTGCATAAATTAAATATGTATGGAGAGCTTCCTTAATAGCAACCATTGTGTGAAATGAATTATGTTTATGGTAATGCGTAAATTACAAAGAATCGCCATAGAATAAAAAGTCCCATTTGTGCCAAATAATGTAAGCTGTTTCGTTAAATTGAGCATTAAAGAGGGAGAAGCGAAGATAGATAGTATTAATATGCGTAATAGGTATTGCAGATTGATAGATTTGTAAAGATATTATGAATAAATCACGATATACCACGTTAATAAATATTTCATGAAATTAAAAGTGTTCTGTTTATCCTTTTTCAAGAGTTGTTTTTCAATTAACTGCACGATAAGTAATTCTAATTTGCATTGATATATCCCGCAGTACTTTCAACAGAGGAGATAACTTGAACTTAAAAAAAAATATATTCTGTTTTGTGATATGCAGGTATGATTTTAGTAAAATATTCGCTTCCCGTATGAAGAGCGGGTGCGCAGCTATTAAATAAACGGTTGTCCATTTCATGTAGTGGCTGAGGTATTTAATGCTACAACTTGAACCTAAAAAACAGTATGATGTAGAAGTAACACATTTTGATAGTGAGGAGTTCTCTGCAAACCGCTAAACTTTTCACTTTTCTGATCGCGAGTGACACTAGCGTAGTTTTTTGAGTCATTGCATTGCAATGATGCCAGGTTAGTACTCATGACGCAAACTTTACATCAAGAGTCAAATAATTTTGATTTTATTTTACATTTCACATCACTGGAATTAATTGGAATTACACATGTTAGGAAAATTTTCGTTTACTACCGTGCGAAGAACGGGCACGCAGCTAGTGGGACATAAACAAAGTACGAGAAACAAAACAAAACAAAAAAGTCGTTGTCTCACTCGACTTCACACTTGCCAAGTTAGTCCCATGGAGAGCTCCGAGAAATAAATATGTTGACCATCCATAATGACTGGTTCACCAAGTAAAGATTCGCAAAGACACCCGTTTTGAAAAGGTGTCATAATTCAACACTGTCTTCTCTGAAGGGAAGCCAGAGGATTTAAAAGGCGCATGTCCCGTCATCAGTACTGAATCCATAAATATCTCTGACGTGAAACACATTGTACAATATTTCAAATCATATTTATAGTACATATAGTAACGGTTCTATATTATTCTAGCAGTAAATTCGCAGGCCGTGGCAGAATGCAAAAGAAACTCTCATTACATGAATATTTCATGACATCTGGAAACAAAGTGATAGAATTTACAATGATGATGTAAGACGGATGCTGCTTTTATTTTTGGGTATAGGAATTTTCTCTCGCTTGTTTTTGCTAATAAAAATGAAAATTCTGTCCTGTATCTTAGCGGAGTAATGTATATTTTCACCGAGACGGGGGTGTTGTTTTTTAAATAGCATATTTGCATTTTTATTGTGCTATAAACATCAAAATAGTTTGGTTTGCTATAAAGTTGTATAAAATTCAAGTTTACTTTATTGTGATTTGTTAAGTTGGGGAGTAAAGAAAACATAGTAAGGCTAGTTATACATGTTAATTAGAAAATTATACTTTCAATCAATGCTCGATAAATTTGGCATTATTTATTAAAATTATTTATTATTTATTTGGCATTATTTATGATTTATTTAATAAACTGTACAGATTTATGTTATTTTGAAATAGATTGAAAGTTATGTTTTGCAGTGTCTTAAAGTGAACGTAATTTAATGAAATGAATGAGAAGAAATTTTCAAACCTACTGACCCGGCCACGTCAATTGTTAGTTAATTACGAGACCTAATTAAAAGCAGGGAACTCTTTAGAGAATTTAAATTTTAATAATGACTGTATACAGCTATTAGATACCATATAGATATTTAAAACACAGAAACTAATTTACGGAATTAAAAGAAATTTTAAATTCAAACTTTGTAAAATTTAACCGAAGCTTAAAAAGAGGCAGAAAGTTACATTATGTATACTGGATCATGAGTTTTCCCCCTGAAAGAACTTTAATTTAAGCTCATAATGCTCAGTTAATACATTGCTTGTAATACGTACATAGCATAAAATAAAACTTCCCATGTCTCAGTAGTAAACAGTTCGTAGTTACATGAGGCATCTGTTTCCAATAATAATTTTAAGAGTATCTTCCTGATCACAAATAGAAGGCTTTATTTTTAAGAGAAATGTCTTCATTGCTTTTGTTTACAGGAATTTATTCGCTCTATATTGAAGTAAGATCTATGTTATATCACAGCATAAAATTGTTTTCCAGGTACAAATAACTAAACATCTCGCAAACAAGTCACTGGTAAGTGTCACAGTCATGCAGAAGGAAATTCGTAGATCTTTGACAGACGAAGTAATTTAATTTGAGGAACTGATGAGTAGAACTGAATGGTATCAAACAATGCATTTTTAAAATGTAAAGCAATTGGAGAAATTCTGATGTAAAACGTTCTGAAGCACCGATCTCTGTCTTGAATGTGTGTATTTTTCTTGACTTGTTTCGAAAATTCAGTCTTTTTAAAATTATTTCAAATTCTTTTATTGAAATTTTAATATTTCTCTTAGACAATATTTTTTTTATAATAAAGAAGACTAATGATTATATTGTAAGTAGTCAGAAAATTGTTTGGAAATGAAGAATTGAGAGATTATATTGTATTCACTATATATAATTTTTAAGAGAACATATCATAGTTAATTAAAGAAGAAACGAGGCAATTAGAAGAATAACAGAGAGATTATATTTATGTAACTTACTTATTCTAGTTACACACTTTTTATAAAATTCCCCTGGGGTTGAGGAATTGTAATTCCTATTGTAAAATCGATAACTTTTTCATTAATTTTGAAAGTTATGTTCCTATCTATAATTTAATGATTGTAGCAGTAGTCCTAATAAAAGTTAAAATAAAAAACTTTAATTTTAAAGAAAATAAAACTGTAGAAACTGGCGATAGTTGTTATTGTAAGATTTTTATTGCTTTTTTTTTGGTTTAGTTTCAGTACTCTAGAAAAAATCTGTATCTCCAGTACAAAAATTTTGGTCAAGTATCCATAGTTCAATTTGAAGTTCAAATAACAGTAATACTAAATAATCAGCCTATTGAAATTTAACTAACTAAATAATTCTCATTAAAACTAAAATTTGATTTGAATGCTCTTTCTAATAAAATTTCTAGTTTTAAAATTAATTACTGCTTCAGGCTCTTTCAAATCTATTCATTGAAAAGAAGCAGTTGAAAATCCAATCGCAGGCACACACTGAGTTTCCAAAAAAATGGGGTAACACGGTTTAATTCTTTATAAGTCTGCAATCTAAATTTTTTTAAAATGTTTAAAGTAATATAGGAAAATAGAATACCTTATTAAAACATTCCTCTCGTTTATTTTCAAAAAGTTGCACTTTTAAAATTTGTATATGACCCGTGTATAAAAAAATCCCCGTTATTTAAATGTGTCCCATACACTAAAAAGGTGATTTAAAAATTTCAGCTTTCCACCTTAAAATGTTTCGATATCTTAAAACAAAGATGCTCGGGATTTATACATGAATTTGTAAACGTTTACTGCTAGAGTGGAAAAATTATTTTCTTCCGTAATTTCTGTACGATTTCCGAAATGTGGTCATCCGACGTTATTTTTTCCCTTCGAGATGCACTGAAAAGTGTTTTAATTCAGATTTTAAGACTTTTCAGTTACTTTTGTAAGTGAAAAGTTTTTTGATTTAGATACATTAACATGTGCATTGAAAAAATTGTTTAGATACTTAGTTATTTAAAAACTTGAATATCATGTGTCAAGTATGTAAATTTTCAGGTTTTTCTGTGCTCAGTATCCCTTCTAGCGATTTGCAACTATCTAAACAAATTAAGTAAAATACTTTAAAACTGTTATTCAAGCGGTTTTTTCTTAATAGAGAAAAATGTTTTAGAGCTCGCTCATCTTTTATGCAGTTTGGCGTACTGGAAGGAGAGAGCTATTTTATTAAAATGTTCTGTATTCATGATATTCACAAAATGTTGTTCAAAGCATTAAAAATTTATTCACTATGCTGAGGTACGTTCTTCAATGTATATAAAATAAGGATATTTTGAATGCTCTATTATCAAGAAAAGGCTGATTTTTTTGAATTTATTAATAATCGATTGTAAAATATAATGTATATAACATTTAATTAAAAAAGGTACAATTAAAATATATTGTAAAACTTAATAATCCTAAAAAAAAAATTATTTAACGAGAACATCAATTCGCGTTTAGTGTTTTTTACGACATCTATTTAGTCAGCGTACAAAGCTGTATTGTCAGTTGATATATGTATATTTAACGTATACACATATTTGCATTCAAAATGTTTAAAGAAATGCAGTGGCATGTTTCTTAAAAAAAAAAAAACTGAAGAACTATTTATAAAAGGAAATATTTTTCTGGATCTGTGAAGCTTTGGTCCATTAACAGCTTTTATACGCCAGAAAACTTCTTTTCGGAAAAAAAAATTCAGTCCTTTACGGTTCCTTTTCCGACAGGATTTACTGTACCACTTGTGGAAGAGTTAAGTTTAAATATCTTTTAAATAAGAATGGAAAAAGTATCAGACATGAATGAGAAGCCTCAAAAACGAAGCGCATTCTTTTATTGCGAAAATTTTCAGTAAGACAATTTTCATACAACTATTGATAAAAAAAAACTCATTGGGAGTCCTCGAAAATCTAATATTAAATTATATAATTTAACTGTAGGGAAATGCAAAGATCTTAATACTAAAGTTTTTTACTTCCTTGTACGTAGTATAAGGAAGTAATGTGATCCCGAAAAATTTTGGGGGCCAAATTTTCGACATAAAAAACCGATTTTTGACTACCTCTAAATTTAATGTAAAAATTTTTTTTCGATGCATCTCATCGTAGGCTAGCATGCACGATCATATTAACGCGTCTGCAACTCATTTTGACCAGTGGCGAGTCTACTGTGGCCAGTTTTTTCCTTGCCGTCTGTACGTACGTAACGTACGTATGTATGTAACTCGCATATCTCAAAAAACTATTGGTCGTAGAATGTTGAGATTTGATATTTAGGATTGTTTCTATGATCTAGTTGTGCACCTCCCCTTTTTGGTGGCAATCGAATGGATAGTTTATGTACAGGACCGCCCAAAAGATTCGAAATACATTACGCTCTATGGGCCGAAATTCATTAAACTCGCCTAACTCAAAAGCTATTAGGCGTAGAATGTCGAAACTTCATATTTTTGGATAGTTTGTAACATCTAGTTGTGCACCTCCCCTTTTGGTTCCATTCGACTGGATAGTTTATCTACAGGACTGCCCAAAACATTCGAAATACATTACACTCAATGGGCCGAAATTCATTAAACTCGCATATCTCAAAAAACTGTTAGGCGTTTGAATGTTGAAAACTTTATATTTAGGATTCTTGTAACATCTAGTAGTGCACCTCCCCTTTCGGTTTCCATTCGACTGAATAGTTTTATCTACAGGACCGTGCAAAAGATTCGAAATACATTACACTCAATGGGCCGAAAATTCATTAAACTCGCATATCTCAAAAAACTGTTAGGCGTTGAATGTTGAAACTTTATATTTAGGATTCTTGTAACATCTAGTTGTGCACCTCCCCTTTCGGTTCCATTCGACTGAATAGTTTATCTACAGGACCGCCCAAAAGATTCGAAATACATTACGCTCTATGGGCCGAAATTCATCAAAGCGTTTTTTTAGAGGTATTGGGATATTTTCAAACGACTCAGAAGTGATATATGCTGTAAAGAGTTAGAAAAATGAATTTCTCCATTAAAAAAAAAGTGTCTTTATCATTTATAGTTCTGCTACAGGAACACTCAAAAGATTTCCAATACATTACGGCCAATAGCAATTTCAGGGGCATTCATCCATTTCAAGCACAATACCGTCCTACCACATAAGTTAGGTAATGGTCCGACCACGGTCACGTGCCTCCCTCAAGAACTGTGCCAAAAGTCGCCAAGCTTGGCGACTTTTGGTGTACGTGTGTGCATATTTAACTCTCAAATCTCAAAAAACTATTATGAAATTTTCATATATAAGAATGTTGTAAACATCTAGTTGTGCATCTCGATTTTTTGGTTCCAATCTACTGGAGAGTTTATTTTACAGGACCACCGAAAAGAATTTCAGTACCTTAATGTCTATGGACATCTTCATTATAATACAACTGTAGACAGTCATTGTTTGGTACATGCCCAAAATCTCGCCGTCTGTCCTCGACCGTGGCGAGTTTTGGCGAAATATCGCCAAATTTGGCGATAGTCAGTCATTTGGTCCATGCCCAAAGTATCGCCAGTTGTCATCGTTCTTGGCGAGTTTTGGCGAAATATCGCCAAATTTGGCGATAATCTGTCATTGTTTGGTTTATGCTTAAAATCTCGCCAAATGTCGTCGACATTGACGAGTTTCGCCGAAATATCGCCAAATTTGGCGCCAAAAAATTATTTCCTATTTTGTATAACTCTAAAACTTTAACCCGTAGATTTTTTTAACTTTGTATTTAGAACTATTGTAATACCTAACTGTTTTCAATATCTTTTTTGACAGCAATCGACTGAGAATTTATTTACATGGTGAGCCAAATGACTTTGAATACATTGAGGTGTATAGATGCATTCAACTCATTGAAAGTCTGTGGTCAATGACTACTTTGGCTATCCCCAAAATCTCGCTGACTATCTCAAGTTTGTCGGCTTTTGGTGAAATATCGCCAAATAAAGTGTCAGAAGGAAATCTTTCAAATTGAACTCAGCTTGGCGATATCGAAATATTTGGCTAGAATTCGCTAAACCTTACTATTATTGATATTTTATCTCTTTCAAACAAATAAATGTAGAGGAAGTGCGTCGAAAATATTTTTGATCTAATGGACGTGCAAGGAAGTCATGTGTTGGACACATCAGATTTTTACATACGGAACACAAAGACTGGAAAAAGATAACGACGTATACACTTTTCATTCATGAATTAATAAGCACTCTAAAATCATGTTAAAGTTTTATTAAAATACCTAACTCAGATTAAAAAAAAATATTTATAGTATTCGAAAGTTTACTGCTGCAATCGATAATTACAAATTGTTCTTTCGTGTAAAATACTAATGCAATTATTTAAAAAAAAAACGCATTTTTAAATTGTACTTAGAAAATTGAGTACACATTTTGAAGTGACGTTTGGTGTTGAGGAAGTTGTACATGGAAAGACACAGATTTAAAGTTTCCCAGATATTAAAACGTTAAATAAAATTGAGAAATTTCTTGGATCATTTATTAAAGGCGTAGATATTACTTTCAGTGGAAGAAAGGGAGCTACAAATACAGACACTAGTAGACTTATTTATTAATTGCACAATAACAGAAAATTGCGAAATTTTGTGAATTACTTAAGACGTGGGAATTGATTTCAGCGAAAAAAAAATTAGTTCCAAATATGGCTACTGGAAGGTGTGTTGTTGATTGATTACACCTTAAGGGAAAATTGTTAAATTTGGTAAATCACTTAATTAAGACTTAGGCGTTAAATTCAGCAGAAAAGAACTTTTAAATAAATCACTAGAAAGTGTGCTACTAATTAATTTCACATTTAGTCAGGCTATAGAGTCCTTCCCTTCATTGGGGGCGACTTTGGCCCACCTACTAGGCGTCCCCTTAATAAAGAGGCCCACAATTCCGGCCCGTTGTGGGCAAAGACTTCCAAGACAGCGGCCGGCCATTTGAAAAAAAAAGAAGCCAGGCTATAAAAGAACACGAAATTAAAATTAGATTTTTAGGGAATTGATAACAGCTACTGCGTAACGTAAAAGGAAATTGCATTTTTTTACTACATTCTTTTGATTTAAACCCGCCACCTAGTGAAGAAATTTTGTTTTGGATTATGAAAAAATTCACCCTTTCCCTAAATGTCTTTATTGAACAAGTTACAGATTTTCACAAATTTCTGACGTCAGGCACCATAATTCTCTGATGCCAGCTTCAAAATACAGTTATTTAAATACGAAAAGCCTGTACTCGGTCGTGTTCCATCTCCAGTCTCAGTTAGTTCGCAGAGATCAAAGACACCCTGTATACTCATTCATTATGTCCAAAGGGAATCAACTGATATTACTTTTGGTTACACATGGGGAAAGAAACTATCCTAGAGCAGATTCCATTATTTCGCGTTTATGAAAATGTGTAGAACTGTAATTGCATTGAATTCCCTTTGTGTGAGCTATTATAATTAACTGCATAATTTTTATTCTTTAAGTGCAAAAGTAATTTCTTCAGTTAAAATTAGAAGTTCTCTTTAACATTAAAAATTAGAGAAGGAAGTTATTACTTGTCTAGTTTAAAGATAATATTTTATGATATTTAAACTAAACAAGTATGACTTAGATGATTTGTTAATAGACTGAAATATATTATAATAAAAATAAAGTATATTACTATAAAAATAATAATTATTATAAAAATAAATTAAAATAATTAATTTTTGTTATGTTATGGTTTCGGATTTTGTTTTAAATATAAAGTAATGCAATTCGTGCTTATTTATATCAAACTATTTGAGAATATAATAAGAGTCAAAATAAATCTTCAAATCGGTCGTATTATAGAATTTATACATAAAAATTAAATGTTAAGTGTGTAATCCATGTAAATTATAGACTTTTTATCCATATTTACAATTGAAATAGGCTTATATATTCTGTTTTTTCACCAATCAAGATAAGTCCCTCCATTGTATAATATGTTCAAGTTAACATACTTTTATTAATTTCTATGTAGAGACTTTTAATAGAATTATTGCTCTGTTAAAAAGTCTTCATTCTTTTAACTAATCCGTACGAATTGTAATTTTTACTGTACTAACATCCGCAACATTTTATCTAGGATTATAATAAAGGAAAGCTTTATGAAAGCAATCAACAAAGACTGGCTGACTTTTAAGTAGATATAATGCTGTACATTTCTATGTAATCTCCATTTTTGTGATACATATGTGTTTTCAGCTTCCATTATTGTAAGTTATATTTTATTTTAAACGCTGCATTCATAAAAATAGTCAAATCCGCTTATTGGAAAAGCCATTTTGAAGCGAAAAGTTCTTCTAAAAATCCTTATTATTATTTATTCCATTATTAAACATTATTGAATTAACAAACTACTATGGCTTGGTATTTTTATCTATTACAGTAATAAGTTTTACAGTAACAGTACTAAGTTTATTGCAGTAAGCGGAATATTTTTTTAATGGATATTCCATCAAGAGTGTTCGAAAGTATATGATCTTTAATAAAAACCCAATAAAAAAAATAAAAGTTTTTTTTTTTTTAATAACGGGCGGGTATTTGCCGATTAGACATTCGCCAGTAGAACTGCTCGAAGGTATTGAACATTCTGCTATGGGGTTACACAAAGGGGGGCTTAACATTAACATCTATGAACGGACAGACGAATTAACACCCGAACCCAAGCCAGGAATCGAACTCAAAATCAAGGCGCAACAGAATGGTTCTTTAGCCACTACACCACTTGGGCGACACAAGAAGAAGTAGTTTCCCAAGTTTTGATTCTTAAATAGTATGCAAACGACTGGATATTTCTTTTATTGTCAAAGAATTTTCCCTAGTTCAAAATCACCCAATAGAAACGTTTTATCCGTTTATAGATATCCTCCTACGTGTTTCCAACCGTCAGAACATATTGTACGATGACCACTCACGAATGCTTACACGAAATTCATGAATAATGTGAGAATTTTATTGACAGAACAACGTGCAAATACAACCGCCAAGAAAACGTATTTCTCTAGTAAATGCTCCTCTCCCTCTTCGGGCTGCTTTCTCCAAATATACTCTTACAATATTCAAATATCCAAGTACGAGGCAATGTAGTCCTCCCGTCCGTGTAATATCCCACTGAAGATGTTTCTCCACGTATTTCACGAGCAGTAGCTCGAGAGAATTCTCGAGATTTCACGAAAATATTCTTCTTTATATAAGATCCAGTGAACGTTTTGTGAAATGATAACTCAGAGAGCGTTGAATTCAGCCTTTGGAAAATATTTCGCTCGCCCACTGTTCTTCAGCACCGGTATCGTGTAGCTTCTCAAATATTTCTGTGAATCAATTTCTTTAAAGTGCTTAAATTCGTGCTTAGTTGGAGAGAAGCATTTAGAAGAGTTGCTCTTTAATAGAATTACAGAACTTTCTCGAAAATTTGAATAATTTTTTTTTAAAAAGGCGGCTTGGGGGAGCGTATTAATCAAGTTAAAACCATTAGCAAGCGCCTTGAGACATGCCTTGCCTATTCCCTGTTGTGTTTTACGAAACAAAACTTTTACCGCCATTACCCCAAAGAGATTAAAATGATAGGCTCGAAAAAAGCAATAAAATCAATACCGTTGGTACAGTCAGCTTGAATTTTTTCAGCTTGAAATTTTTTAAGCATATCTATATATACAGGGTGAGCAAAAGTCCGTAAAAATTTTAAAAATTCATAAAACCCGAAAAAATATCCAAAATAAAAATTCGGTTGCAGGTTTAGCATTGACAGATTACGGGATTTTGTATTTTTTTTTTTTTTAAGAAAAAGAAATTCAAAAAACAGTCGACAGTTTTCAGCTTGAAATTTTTTTATACCTATATATATATATATATATATATATATATATATATATATAAAAGTTTTTACGGACTTTTGCCAACCCCCTTTGCCAAACATAAATAAAAATGGTTTGCAGGTTTAGCATTGTAGATCACGGGATTTTTTTTTTAAGGAAAAATAACTTAAAAAAGCAGACGACAGATGGCGTTGGTACTAACGCTTTTGCGCGAAAAGGTTGTTCCAGGTTTTCCTGAAAAAGATGCGCTCTCAGCTGTTACGTTTATGCAAGATGGGGCAAGAACTCACACTGCTATTCCAGTCAAGGAATTCCTGATACAGACATTCGGGGAGAATCATTAGCAGATCTTGCCAGTTCCCAAGTCCTTCTTCGTCTTCAGATCTGACACCAGCAGACTTTTGCCTATGCGGATATTTAAAATCCAGGTTGTGTCGATTCTTTCCATCCAATCTGTCGGAATTGAAAGTTGCAATCCTCCGAGAGCTGTCATGTATACAGCAGGACATGATGCATTCTGTCGTTGCTGTGACACGCCTGCTATGTATCACATGTGGTGGACATTTGGAACACATATTACTATAATAAATCATTTGGTAACATTATTTTTGTTATTTGCGTGTCTTTTCTTCTACTTATGTACGAAACGTCCCCTACCGGTTGCTTTTTAAATTAATTTTTTTTCTTATCGTAAAAAAATCCCGTGACTTATCGATGCTAAAAAGGCGAACCATTTTTTATTTTGTGGGGGAGGGATTATGAATTTTTTAAGTTTTTACGGACTTTTGGCCAATTCTATATATATATGTTTTGCATCATATCTTTTATTATCCAATTTTTGGTCTATTAATATATTATAATACCATAACTGATGTGTGAATGATTCCTTGAATTGTACGTTTAGCCATTTTATTATATATACACTGCTGGCCACCCAAATTGCAACACCAAGAAAAACAAGAGATATCACAACAAAATTTATTGTGTAGATAACATGTTGACCAAGTAACAAATGATTAAATTTACAGCATTCTATGAAGCGTGGTTCCTGCCAAAATCAGTACCCAGAGTAGCCGCCGTTGTTGGAGATCACAGCTGTCACACGCCTCGGCATTGATTCAAAGAGACTTTGAATGTGTTCTTGGGGTACAGCAGACCAAGCAGCTTCCACACGTTGCCAAAGTTGATCTGGTGTGACAGCTGGGGATGAACTCTGGGTCAGTCGTTGAGCAACCATGGACCACATGTTTTCTATCGGCGAAAGATCCGGAGAGCGCGCCGGCCAGGGAAGCAATTCAATCTGGTGATTGACGAAGAACCCTTGGACAATGCGTGCCACGTGTGGCCGTGCATTATCCTGCTGAAATATAGCTGTTGGCAAGCCCTGAAGGTAAGAAAGGACAACTGGCTCCAACACCTCGGAGATGTAGCGCTGGCTGGTTAAAGTACCGGCAATGCGTACTAGAGGAGTGCGAGAGAGATATCCGATACCGCCCCATACCATAATACCCGGTGCAGGACCAGTGTGACGGTGCATAATGCAGCTGTTCAGCATCCTCTCTCCACGGTGTCTCCAGACTCGAATCCGACCGTCGTGGTGTTGCATACAGAAGCGTGAATCGTCAGTAAAGAGAATTTCATTCCATTCTGTCGTCCACATCCTTCTTTCATCGCACCATTGGCGGCGGAGACGTCTGTGGTTCCGCGTCAGAGGTAGACAAAGCAACGGACGTCTTGCGGACAGACCATTCTGCTGTAAACGACGTCGAATGGTACGCGCAGACACTGGATGATGCGTTACAGACTGAATCTGCTGTGATATGGTTCGTGATGTGACTGAGCGGTCCGTCACTGCCATGCGTACAATCTGCCTGTCATCACGTGACGTGGTGCACTGAGGTCGATGCGGTCGATCACGTCTGTCCGTCGTACCCTCCTGCACCCAACGATCACATATCCGCATCAGAGTTGTTTGGTTTCGTCCAATTCGACGACCGATTTCCCTGAAAGATAACCCACAATCTCGGTATGCCACTATCCTTCCTCTGTCAAACTCGGATACTTGATCAAAAGATGATCGTTGTTTCCTACGAGGCATAATTTATCGTTTTTTTGAAAAAAAAGCAAGAAAAACACAATTGCTGTACTTGAAACCGTCGAAATCTCCAAGCCTTAAATAGCGCTTTGAGGTGGCGCCACAGGCGCGCTTGATGTGCGTCTGCGCTGAAATTCTAATCATTTGCATATCTCACCTCAGCTAATGCATGTTGTAAATTTCATATTATTTGCATGCTTCCTTCAGGGTGTTGCATTTACGATGGCCAGCAGTGTATATAACAAAACAATCAAACAATCTGTACTACTTTAAAAATATAAAAATCCACGCTTTCCCTGAATTTCAGCTTTTCTTATGTCATTTTTAATTTTAGGAAATTAATTTATTTGGGTAGAAAAGAAAATATAATAAAATTCAAATCATTAGAATGATCGACTAGCAAATTTGCACAAATGTGCTAAAAATATAGTGATAAAGTACACTGATTTTAAAGTATGAAAAATCTATCCGTTCCCTGAATTTCAAAGAATTTTTGTGCTTTGAAAAATTGCCCAAAACCTGTTCATTTAAAAAAGCAAAATTATCAAGATTATATATATATTTTTTAAAAGCACGAAGTCTTGAATTTAGAGTGAATTTAATAACTTGAGTGGGAATAATGTTACTTTGCTAACTACAACAACAATAAAAAGAAAATGAAATCTGTTTTAAGTGGAGAAATATTAAATGAGCGTAGACATTTTGTTGTTAAAAGTATTTTCTAGGGCCCATAGTAATTATCTTCACAACAAACTTTATCTTCTAGTATTACATAACCAACAGCAGTTTTAATCCCTTCAAGCTCAGGATATTAAGCTCTGGTGATTAAATAATATGCTTTTCGGAGAAGATAAATAGCCATATAAATTACGCCGCAATGAAACCTATTAAAAGTGTCCGCCGTTTTGACAGTTGAAAAGTCATTACTATTAGTAAAGCCATATCAAAGGCGCTTGCTTTAAAATTATGTAATTTAAACTTCTGCATTAGAAAAAGACGTCCATCTATACTTTCTTTGGTACGAACATTTTATCTTGCTATTTTTTTTAATTTTATGCTGGCAAAATTCCAAAAGCGGTCTTTTTCCCAGTCATTGTTTTAGATTATAACTTTCTCTTAAATAACTTTTAAAATGAGATTTTAGAGTTTTCAATCATGATATAAAAGATGTAAAATAATAAAATTAGTAAAAAAAAAAACAAAGTAACAAAGTTTTTAATTAATAAAAGTTAATATTAATTAAAAACTTGGCGAAATGGCGCAATGTATGTACATAAAGTTATTTTGTACAAACAATATAATATATTTTGTATATACAGGATAACTCAGAAAAAACACGTTGGTAGAAAAAAGCCCACCCTTCTTCAAGCGCAAAAATCTCTTTGATCCAAACAGGCACTAAATAACTCCTTTAACCGATCTGCCTGTATTTTTTTACTGTCTTTTGCTAATGAACCTTTCTTTACATTACTAATACTGTTATACGTTAACGTAAACTATTGAAGAGAAGAGAAACATAACTGTGTGAAGAGCACGATGTGATCTAATTTTAAATCTAGAAAGTCGTTATTTAACATATGTTTCCAAGAAAAAAAATATTGTATGGGATTTGCAGGGGTTATTTTACAATTAATATTTAATCGACAGATATTTTAAAAATTACTACATTATTTGGTTCATAAAACGCTTATTATTTTTTAAGTAAGGATATATTTTTCTTTAAAAGCCCATTGTTAGCTAATTCTACTAATTTGGCATTTTTATTTCAGGTGACACGTACGCAAAATTCATCCACATTTTACCCAAAACTTATTAAGTCTTAAGACATGATATTTAAAAGAGAAACGCAATGAAAACTTTCATCTGTGATTTAAATGACTTATACATACATACATACATATATATATATATATATATATATATATATATATATATATATGTAATAGTACTATCAATAACCTTGGAATCGTTAACATGTGCATCGTCCAACGAAGCGATATTGCTCGTTAATTACTTTGTAGCTCCAATTTCGTTCTTCGCCAGTTCTCTGCTCAAATTTCAATTCCCTAAAAGAGATAAACTAAATTAGTGTTTTCTCTATTATCCCAAGGTTTTAAATTCACAGTGCCATAGCAACATGAACAGAATTCCGAATAATGTCCTCAATCTTTGATAGGAAGGTAATTTACTATTGGTTCCTAAGCTATGCTTGGCACTTTTATTTGTGTAGTTTCCCGTTAATACTTTCCTTAACTCGATGCGCGACCTTTTAGATGAAAAATAGTTCTGACGATGAAAGTTCAGAACGTGCTAATTAATTTTGATTTTAACTATTTAAATTTTCTAGAACGAATAAGTTCTATGAATACACAATAGAAAAATATGTTTAATATTACAGTAAAACATTCTTTAAAAACTTATTTTGGGACCCTTTATAGTATTAAGGAAAAAAAACATTTATGTAAATTTGTAAAATAGTTTCATTCACTTACAATATTCGTCTTTAAAAATATATATAAATAGTTATATTTAGAGTAAATAAGGCTTAGGTTGTAATCTTTTGTTTTAAAATTTAAAAGGCTTAAAAACAGGTTTTTGTTAAACTAAAATGTAGGTATAATGCAGTATAAACCAAACTTCAAAAAGGGTAAAATACGGGCGTTACACTTGTAACAGGTTAATAGTTAAAAGAACGCTGTATTAATATTAGAAAAAGTGTTTAAAAGTTTGTACTATACTCACTACACATGTTAGAAAAGAACAAATGCAGTTATCTTTTCTAAAGAATAATCATTATATTTCTTTTGCCATTTTTCCCTAGTATTTTTTGATAGCTATAAAATGTAATCACATTATAAAATATAATCCGTAATAAAGTTTCGTAATACATGGCATACATGTTCATATGCCAAATGTAAACATCATTTTTGAAAATTGAAATGCGCTAATTATAGTTTATTGAGTAAATCTCAATAAACAAATTTGTTAGGTTTGTGAACTTTTACTGGTTATAATTGGACAAAAAAGCAAATTTGCTACATATCCGTCATAAAAAAGAGTAACCCGATTATGGTTAAGCCTCGTTATAAGTAGTTAACCTACAGTTTTAACTAACTACCGTTTTAACATCTGATACAAGGAATTACTTCAACGTTGGAATCGTTTAGTTTTGTTTAGTCTATTTGGTTTCTTGGCTGGGTCGGCACAATTTAATGAACCCTAAATGTGACCGTACATGGCGGAAAAAAGAATGGTGAGTTTCAAAGTTTACACCAGTTTTTGCCGTGAATACGCAACGACATTGTTTGCTTTTCTATTTCGAGTGGTTTTTCTGAGCACTGGTAAATGATGTACCATGGGAAAGCAAAAGAGCTAACAGAAGTGAATCGATAGATGCGATCAAGTTAAAACTATCAATGTTCTTTATGGGTATATTTATGCAATGTTAACATACGTAGAAATATTCAAATAACTTGTATTTATAAATAATACGTAAGGGTTGCCCGAATCGTAGAGCATGCGCCAAGCTTGTCTTATTGAATGATTTCATGTGGCACATCTCAGCCTCGCACCAACTTATTGTTAGGAGACAATATTGAAGATTTTCGGAATAATTTTTTGTACGAAAACATTTTATTTCTTATAATTTATGATGCTATGTGATAAGGAAGCATTTGAACATTCAAAAAAAAAAAAAAAAGAAAAAAAAAAAAAAGAAAAAAAAAAAAGAAAAAGAAAACTGATTGGAGAGAACGGATCAGACATTTTTCCATTCATGCTGAATGGAAAAATCGTATGTACTTAGATATATTGGATACAGAAAAATACAAGTTTTAAAAAATGTTATATTTAAAATACGTCCAGAAAAGAGATTTTGCATAATAAATTTAAGAAATTTGCATATTTGAATAGAATTGCATAAGAATTTAGTTGATAGGAACAAAATTACTTTTAAAAATTATTTTATGATACGATGTGAATATAGACATTTAACTAAGATAGACCAGTAAATAATGAGGCCAAATTTCTGAATTAACAGCATTTTAATGCACACTAGAGGCCAAAGCCCCCAGACTCGCTACGCTCGCTTTTCGTATGAGGCATTCAGCCCCTAATAAGGCTTATTCGTAAAAAAGGCATAATTTCAACACTCATGACAAAACCCGAAGATTGGATCAGATAGAATGTTACTGAGCTACACATTGCTTCGTTCATTGGTACATAAAAATTTAAACTTCACACTACAGAGGATCCCCTCCCCCTCATAACACGGAAAATATTTTGTTATGGGAATCCGTGTTGTACGGGTCCTGAGCTATATTCCACCTGGAGTGCGGACTCCGCTTATAATCGCTGGAAAAATTATTTGCACTCCTCAGAAACACAATGATATTTAATGTTGCCATTCAAAAGTTATATTAATTAGGAGCTAAAGCATAATAAAATCAGAACATCTGTTTCAGCTGTATTTTTCATAATGTAAAACCTATTGGACACCTTGCGAATTTGCCACCCATGGCGATTTTTCATTATTTGGCGACTTGCGTACATGTAACGTTAATAAAATCTACGGAACAGATAGGATAGCTTGCCACCCATAGTGACTTTTCATTATTTGGCGATTTACACATGCTCACAACCTATAATTACTGTTCATTTAAGGTTACCGGAAAACCGTTATCCATATTTTCATTTACATAATCGTTTGCAGATTGGCGTACTTAGAACACCACGAATTATACCATCTCGTCGCGCTAGCAAATATCCAAAGTGTACTGTAACTGCTATAATGGCATAGTAAACGCCGCCAAATATTTCTACTGGTAGCAAATAATCCAGCTGGACCGAACCGGCTTTAAAATAATCTGCATTTTAATTATTTTTCATTTCCGAGATATTAGTTATTCTGTTTTGGAAAAACGGAAAATCGCCAATTCTAAACTCCTGTTGTCTAAGCGAACTTACTATTTGAAAATTGTCAACTTTGTGTAATACATTTTGAGTTATATATTTCATATTTTTCATTTGGCTTAAAATGGGGGAACTTCATGTTTGTCAATTTCACGCGATTCTACGTACTTGGGATTGCTTTCTTGCGAAGGAATGAATGATTTTATGCCAAATCTGGCAACCATTCTGTTTAGTTTTTCTGTTTTTTATTAATATCTTCTAAAATAATTCGATTTTCGAAATTTAAGTCAGCTTATCAGGTTCCTCGGAATTTTTCAAATCTGTGGGCACCTTAGTCGAAACTTAAATCCCCACGATTTAGGAGAAGATAGGCCAACAAGCTTTGACAGCGCCAGCGGCCTTTACTTTTTTTTTAGAATAGAGAGATACCCAAATTAAATTTCATGCTGTTCTGGAAACTCGCGGAATCTTTTCGCAATCGAAAGATTTCGTTTTGTGTACACAGCTATTCTCATGTCCATGCAAACGATTTATTTGTGAAAAAAAAATGATAATAAACTGTGTAATCTGGAAAAGCTTTTTTAAACGAATTTGAATCCCAATTGTATGACGTCATATTCACTTGAAAAGGGTAATTTTGTCACGCAAATGATTTACTTTTTTGACTCTCGGAAATAAAATGGTGCTGAAAATAGCGAAAAATCGCTTAAAAAGGAGAGAAGGGGTAGATTTTCAGATTTTTAAAGAAGCGCAGATTGTTTTCTATATTTTTATACATGATCATGAAAATTTTCAAGCGCATCGTGCAAACGGTGAAGAAGTTATTAGGCTTTTTGTGTTAACTTTGTAAATTTCACGCGATTCTAGATACTTGGAAACGCTTTGTCGCAAAGGAATGAATGATTTTATGCTAAATCTGGCGACCATTCTGTTTATTTTTTCAGTTTTTTATTAATATCTTCTAAAATAATTCGATTTTCGAAATTTAAGTCAGCTAAGCAGGTTCCTCGGAATTTTTCGAATCTGTGGGTACCTTAGTCGGAACTCAAATCCCCACGGTTTAGGAGGAGATTGGTCCACAAGTTTTGACAGCGCCAGCGGCCTTTACTTTTTTTTAGAATAGAGAGATACACAAATGAAATAGCACAACACACCATTTAGTAAATTATGTGAAAATGCTAGCTTTTTACCCACCAATTATTTTGTTGCAAGTCCTAGCATCACATCAGTACATTTATTTTTCCGATGAATCGCTTTTTAAAATCCGTTTCAAGGAGTATGCTCAATAAAGGAGACATTTTTCACGAGCCCGAGCCCGAACGCAATCGTGGCCGCTTCGGGCCCTGGCTCGGGCTCGGGCTTTCGGGCTCGGGCTGAGCCCGTCTCATCTCTATTTACCACAGGCAAAAAGTATCGCTTAATCACACCACGTTTTCAAAATACTACCCTTGAGTAATTTAGAATGTATATTGCTTCAAAAGCGGTCGACATCTGGATAATTCGCTGAATTATTTTTATTGAAATTTTAATTTATTTCCTCAAAATGCTATTTTACCTGATTTGACTTATGACATTTAGAACAAATACTCTTTTCCATGACAAAGAATAAATTAATCAAGAGGAAAGATAATCTTAAAAGAGAAAAAAAACTATTGAAACACAATAATTTAGCATTTAATCTTATCAAATAAATAGAAATTAATAATGAATGTTCAACAATGGCTGTTGGATATCAGAGTGATACATAATATCAAAGCTTCACATTTCCTTATGAATTCCATCAAATGTAGCGCAACGCACATATACATATTTAATAGAGTCTGATTAAAGGCATATGAGAGATGTCTAAGACGCAATTATTCTCAATCCATCCGTACACAGCAACATAATATTTTGCTATTTAATTTCAACTGATGAAAATCAATATCTATTTCTTTTTTAAATTTGACATTGAATAAACGTCTTTTGAAGTATCCTTAAATGTACAAATATTTGTGAAGTTCCAGTTTGCATAAATGTTTACAGAATTATAAAAAGAAGTATACTTTTCTTTATGCAATTTCACGGAAGGATTACAAGTCCTGATTAGTGTTTTTAATCAGTTAGAGAATGGTAGGTAGTGCGACGATATATCTCGGGTGAAGTAACTCATTAAAATACAGAAGTGCGCAGTAGGATTCAGCTTATGTTACACAAAAGCAATTTTTTCAATTGTTTTATTTACAGTTTTAAATAGTTTATTTTTATGTGACGCTAGCTGTTACATGGCGAAATGTTTAACGTGTGCTTAAACTGTTCACAATTTAAAAAAATTCGGAAACGTTACACAAAAATGTGTAACTGCAATTGTAGTATAAAAGTACTGAAAGTTTCTATATCTGGCTGAAAAATATTCAAAAACGTTTTGTCCATATTTTTAAAACGTTTTCATATCTGACGAAAAATTATTCAGAAGCGTTTCTGTATATATCAGAGGGATGTTCAGAAACCTTCCTGCACTGTAAAAATTACGGCTAGTCAATTTTTGATTTAGCCGTAATTCTAACACTTTTAGAATAAATACTTAACTGACATTATGGATGGAGATTACAGACTATTGTTCTAATACTTACGAGTGATAATTCCGCAACTCTTCAGTGTTTTCGAGCTAAAGGCTCTTGGATAGAAGATGAATGTTTATACCACTATACGGAGCACTTCCTAATTCAATTTGCTAAATAGTTGAAGTAACGACTAAAACGATTCACTGAAATTCTAGTGGCTCCATCTGTGAATGGAAAAAACAAACAAATCTAGAAAATAAAAAGATTCAAACGCGTATGTGCAGAATATACGAGATATTTTGTTACTACCGCAGTAAATATTTGGTTGAACAACGAAGATTTTCCGTATGCGAGAGTTCGAATTGAGCATCGGTAACTTTTGCTAAATTTTCAGAAAACTTTCCAGTTTAGCTCCAGAAAACAGAAAAAGTTCCAGAAAACTTTCAAGTTTTTTTTTTTCTTTTTTTTTTCCCTCCCTTTCCCTTTCTCCCCTTTTTTTCTCCTCGTATGTGCAGAATATACGAGATATTTTTTACTACCGCAGTAAATATTTGGTTGAACAACGAAGATTTTCCGTATGCGAGAGTTCGAATTGAGCATCGGTAACTTTTGCTAAATTTTCAGAAAACTTTCCAGTTTAGCTCCAGAAAACAGAAAAGTTCCAGAAAACTTTTAAGTTTTTTTTTTTTTTTTTCCCTCAGAAAACGAAAACGAAGTAAAACTTAGTGAAAGCAACGATTTTTATTTGAACACTTGTTTCTCCTCAGAGAGTGGCAATATAATTAATTCTCTTAATGACCAGCTCACTTCTAAGTAATTGAGTAAAGCTTATATTATCCCTTCATAATTTAAGATAATTTTATGAAAAATGTTGGATATACGTCATTTTTAAAGATGAGAATTGGTTTAACGCAGGTATTTGGTCACGTAAAATTCATGTATCGCTCATTTACTGCAACAGTGTCATAACTCGAAAGTGATGATTTTTCAGTTTCAAAAAAAATTGAACTTTAAGTAATACAGTGACAGTTCTGAGCTTTTAACTTTCTCACTACAGGAGCATTCCAATACCTACGGCAATTTACAGTCTAAGGCAATTTAAAGACTTGATCCATTTCATGCACCATACAATAAGCATACAAACGTTTATAGCAGCATACTCTTAATTTAAAGCCCATATGGGCAACCGCCCGTCTGCGGGCCGGATGTGGCCCGCCAAGACTTTCGATCCGGCCCGCGGAACATATCAAAACCCTGTGTAAAACCCATACAATCCATTCAAAATCTCAATTATACGGCCCGCGACTTCGCTAGAATTCTAAAGTTTTCAAAGTTTGCCTACAGCTGATTAAAAGGATGGACACAGCATTCGAAGTTCTTTTACAGGGTCTCAAAAAATTACATTAACAGTGATGAACAGGTTTTTCGAGGTAATACCCAAAATCTCGCCAGGCTTGACGAAGGTACATCGCTGAATTTGGCTTCAAAAAAAATAAAAGACTCTCATGTTGGAAAATGCTGTAAAGTCAGTGCATTTGGCTTGATGTAGCTTTCTTATATCCTTTGATTTTAGATATGGATCGCTTTTCCCTTCCCATCTTTATTGTCTTTTATTTACACATTTCCCCCGGCTTAAGTAACATAAGCTTGTTTGCTTGCTTTTTAGAGTATGATCTGCCAATAATCCCCGGTAAAGGCCTGTCATGGCAACGGGAATGGGATTAATAATTCTTCATTTATATAAAAAGTAAGGCAGAAGACGGAAAGCAAAATATGCGTTGGAGCAAGATATCTTCTATTAAATATTTAATTTCAGAGTCTGAGAATGTCATAAAACAACTCCAATTATGAAAGTCATAAAACGTGTATAAATATTGTTTTTGTGGTTCCTCGTCTACTGTGGTGTGTGCATGAAGATTTATCGTTAAGAATTAATCCCGTCACACGAAGCAAAAAGAGTGGGTGTTCTTTTAGTGCTGTTAAAAATGTTGTTCCTCATAAAAAATGTTAACTGATAAATATTTTATACTAAATTAAATTCGGGATCAACAATACTATGAATTTTCATTTCATTTTCTTTTCCATCTAAATTAAGTTAAAAAATACAGTATAACGGTATTTAAAGCAGCATGTACGGCCCAAGAAGCGCAAATGGTTCGCATTTCGGTAGCAGGAAGGTAATGACCAACCCACATTCGTACAGGAAAGCAAAAAGAGAATTTCCTTCCATTTATGTTGAAATCTTGCGTAGAGATCAATAATAAATTAAGGCAAAACGTTTAAATAAATTGAAAAGAACTCCGTGCATTCGGTACTTGACTAAATTTGACTGTATTGGAGATGACGTTAACTTTTAGACTAAAAAAAAAATCAGTAATTCTAATAATTATCCGTAATTCTAATAATTATCAGTAATTCTAATAATTATCAGTAATTCTAATAATATCAGTAATTCTAATAATTAAACAAATTATCATATAATTATAAAATTCATTATTAAAAATATCTGCATGAATTTCACGAAACTCTAATATTTATCAAAAAATGATTAACATCCCGCAGTGGACACATTGGTTGAACCTTTGTTCCCATAAGAACACAAAAATAAAGTGGCGCCGACTTTGATCAGAGCTTAGAAATTTGACAATCCCTCTCAACTAGACTGATTCAGGACCGTACACTCTAAGGGAGCCGGTGCATGTGGAATCTATTGCGGTACCAACGTCCTCTATATAGTGTTTTTCTGATCAATGTCCTCCATGTAGACTTCTAGGGATGGGGGCAATATACGTGCTGGTATCTCATCTAGAATTGGCCCAAAATTAGGAAACCCCGATCTATGCCGGCTTTTCTTTCCACTGAGGCTCTTTTAAACGGAAGCCGCTCAATTTCGTCCATCGCCTTCTTATATGGAGGATCTCGTGGAGGTAGGCAGTTAGCTGGAGGGCATTAGAAACAACAAGATTAGGACGACGTCTAAAGTGAACCACGTTTAACTCGCTAGAATTAAGGAGCTTCTGTACTCTTTTCAGGAAAACAACCACCGCAGTACTTTTTCTATGTGGAAAACTGCCTTTACAAATTCAAATCTTAGAATGAACTATTGAATTTTTCCAATCATTCTTTTATACTCTTATTCACAGAACGTTCGTCTTATTTTACGAAACGAAATTTTTCTAGTGCAGTTAGAAGGATAGTAACGCCATTATGATACAAAGTTTTTCAAATGCAGTTAGAAAAGAAGTTATTCCATTAGAATCACTGTGATGTAGATCACATATTCAATATTCACAATCATTTGTTCTCAGGGACTTAATCTGTTTAAAATCAAGCAGTTTAACCTTTATTTATGTTCTCATTTTTCCGTACTTCGGCTTGCAAAATTTGTATTTCGCTTTTTTCTGAATGCAATAGCATTTTACTGTTTATTTATTTCCGTCTGCCCGACACCTCCTGAGCCAAAAAAATATTTTATTACGTCTGTTTACAATTTGTAACGGGTGTCTCATTCCCCTCTGTTGGCGTTTATTTTGGCACACTTCATTTCGATACCATGCACCAACTTTTAAAATTATTCAATCTCGGCTTGATTACTTTAACTGCTATTGTCTAAATTTATTGTAACTCTGTTATTGGCGTTGGATATTTCGGCCAAGTTTACGTTCTCGCCAATGCTAAGTCATGTTAGGTATCTGATTTTTCTAGCACTTCCCTCCTTTTCGATTGTAAAGTGAAGATGCAATTTTATTACGCTGGCGATAACCAGACCGTAATTTTTGATATGCTTCTTTTAAATCGACTTTTTATATAAATAGTTTTTAAGTATCTTACATCTTCATCCTTTATTGTAACTGAAGTGTTTTTTAACTTAAAGAACTCGTATTTTGTTGTTTCACAACGCCTTTTAATCATAAATTTAAAACTGCAAATGACTTCTTCAGTGCAGGTACTGTCTTTCTAATTGCAAGAGATAAATTTTTCTTCGAAAAAATTATTAGATGAGTGTTTTTAGAATAAGAAGAAAGAAGAATAGTTGAAAAATACTCTAGAGTTCTTTCTGAAACTTCGATTTTTCTATTGGCGGGTACTTGCCGTTTATAGGCATTGACGACTACCAAAGCCGGAATTACTTGTCTCTTTAACCCTTTGAGGCACAACCCTTTCCCAATGCGGAAAAAAGGGCAGCCGTTGCCATCGCTCGACTTAAATACCAGCAAGATGGCGGACGATCGAAACGTTCATCACGTGCCACAGATCTAGAAACCCTTTTTTGACGACAGCCAGTCTGAGACCTTTGTTTGACGAGAGTGGCTGTGCCGCACACCGCTGCGTCAAAAAGGATCTCTAGACTGTGTCGTCAAAAAAGGGTTTCTAGATCTGTGGCACGTGATGAACGTTTCGATCGTCCGCCATCTTGCTGGTAGTTAAGTCGAGCGATGGCAACGGCTGCCCTTTTTTCAGCATTGGGCAATCTATCCAGCTGTTCTCGCATTTTTCAGCAGATGTCAGTGCTGTTAAAAATAATCGTGACAATTTTTTACGGGAAATGACGTGCTAAAAAGTAAAGGATTCTCGTGGAGCTATGTCACCCGCAACTATTTTTATAGAAATCAAACCTATTCTTCGTGACTGGCAACAGTCAAAAAGTCAGAGTTTGGTGTTCCCAGAGTGGAAACACTGCGCGTTAAAGGGTTAATATGGAATCACCTGTGGAACAGGCCTTCTATGAAGGGACAGACGAAAATACACCCAAGGCCGTGGCGGAAATCGAACCCGGACCCGTGGTGTGATAGAATAGCTCTCTAACCACTACACAATGCGGACGGCACTTTGAATTTTCAAGGCAATTTTTTTTTTTTACCATAGAAAAACACTGCGGTGATCGTTTGGCCGGAGAAAGTAAAGAGAGGTCCCTTAAATTATTTTCTGAACTGTGAAGTTCATATTAAATATATTTTGGACAATGAATACATTTCTCGGAGTTACACGTTATTAAAAATAAATTTCGGGCGGAGGATTTCGCTTAATGCTTAGCCATGTTTTCATTTTCAAAATCGTATTATTTTTCGATTTTGCGTGTTGCCATTTGGAAACGAGAAAATAATTGAACATATTCCATTCGTAACGTTGCATTCTGTTCATTTGAAATTTAAATGCTAGCAAATCACTTTCAAATGGCTAGAGTGTTATTCCGCTGGGTGTAAAACAATCTTTCGCGATGTAATTTACTTTAGCATCGATACCTCAATAAATCAAGATCCTGTTACTAGAACATTAAAAATTCAAAATTACGATGCAGTTGTAATTTTTCTTGGGCTAAAATTTAATTCTCTAGCTTGATGTGGCTTTTGTTCCTCTAAGAATAAGGGATTTCTATTATAAAAGATGGTAAAGTATTCTTTAAGATTATTAGTCGTATGTCAAACATAAATGTTGGGTAATGAGCTATTTATGCATAAATGGGGTTACTTTTAAACATTTTGAAATTTCACGTTAATATCCTTTATTTATTAAAAGGAAGGTTTTTTTGAAAGATATTTTATAATAAAGAATTCGCTTAATTTCGATGCTAAATCCGCGGAAAGTTAATTAACTTCATTGAATAATGAGTGCGGCTATAGTTTTTATTCACGTAAGTGCTTTGGTATAATACTCTGCATGTTCTCTTGAGTTAAGTTAAGGCTACACGAGGGTTATTCTAAGGTCGCGTGTCTTGGACAGAAGACTTTTTAAGGGGTTCTAACGCGTATTTAGGTTAAATCTGGAGACAACAGCCAAAACCTTCAAAACGTTAAATCGACAGCCATCGGTAAGCCAGAAGCCTGGACCTATACACTTAAGCCATTTACCAATCTTCAGCGTCTTTTCCACTTATCCATATTTGGGCTTAATAAAATGTAATGCAGCATACCTGCAAATTGTCGAAATAACAGGTGATTCAGAGCGTATCGTCTATAAGGTATTTTCCAGCACATCTTGTCATTGCTACTGCATAACAAATAATTAGATCGCTAGATATCATCATTGCAAATGCATAACATAGGAGAGAGTAATTCCCTTCCTGTATTCTTTCAAGCGTCTTTCAACTAATTAGCCTTAATTCGGGCAAGCAAAAAGGTCCAGCTATTTTCATATGCTGATTCGTAGTCTCTTACGGGCCTTTGTGACACAGATTTGTGATACTGGGACACTTGGAAGAGTCCCAAATTAAGGCTGCCAAGTATACACTGAAAAAAAAGTCTGTTAAACTGACAAACAAACAAACAAAAAACTGTCCGCCAGAACGCCAGTTTATTTCGAAATATTTTACAGAAGTCTTCCGTATTTTTTTCCGTATACGGAAAATTTCTATAAAATAAACTGAGAATCTGTACAATTTACGGAAGACTTCTGTAAGAAAACGGGAATAAACTGGCGTCCTGGTGGACAGTCTTTTTCTGTAAATTTGACAGATTTTTTGCAGTGTAGAAGCTGGCGTAAAACCATTATCTTGTGCCCGAGGGTTGCCAGTTATATCCATAGTTTCATTCTACGGTGGAGGTGTACCCATTGCGTAAATCCCTTTAAAAAGGGCCAAAATGAGCGTTAAGTAAGGCTAACTAAAATAGTGGCAAAATCTCTCTGTATGTTGTTGTTGTTGCTGTTTACAATGCCCTCTGGCAACCGCAGAGCTTATTGCCAGATTCTCCATATAGGACGTCGGTGGGCGGAAGGGGACGACTTCCCTTTTGATGAGTTCCAGTGGGAGGAAGTCCGACTTCACTCGGGGTCCTCTAATTTTGAACCAATTCCAGGTGAGGGACCAACCACTTGAAATCGGCACCCCTCCCCCCCAGTGTTATGTTTTAGCATGGAGAACATTGGAGCCATTGTACGTGCACCAGCTCCCATTAGCGAACACGATCCAAGAGCTATCCAGTTGAGAGAGGAGCTCACCCTACCAAGCACTGGCTCAGACGGGTGCTGCTTCATTTATTGAGTTTTGGGGGGAACGGAGTTTAGTGATTAGGCCACTGCGGGACTCTCTGTACATAGAAATGGCTATTTGCACCGGTCTGTATTTCAATAGGTTCTATTTCAAACAAATGTTAGTGTATGTAATATGTAAGTGTATAATTACATAAATATATAATTACATAATCTTACATATAAACATATGTAAGTGTAACTGGACTCTAATGAGAAAACTTGATCTGATTTGTATTTTCAAGGCTGATTTCAAAGGGTTGTGCGCAATAAACAAGTAAGATGTATCATGTCAAAAATGTAATTATAAATCTCTTTTCTACAAATTTTTCGAGCTAAATAGCTTAGGCGCTGTATACACCGGGTGCTTATAATTAAAGTTCCACTTTAAAACGGTCAGAAAATTGAAAAATACCGTACCAAATGTTATCAAACTTGGTAATCGTGGATGTGTTCAGACTGCCACTTTCGGGTAAAACTCGAGTAAAACACGAACTGCTCGAGTTTTACTCGGGGAGATTGACATCGTGAACGGTTTTGGGTATTTAATAGGAAAAAAGGTAGCGGCAAGTATTTTCTAACCAGTGGAGCCAATGGGAGCGAACAATAACAACAAACAAAGGTCACGTGATCTATCTCCCCAACTCCCGAAGGAAAATCCTTGGGGAGTTGGGAAAAACTCGAGCTACTCAGCTTGGCAGCCTGAACGCTTTGTTTATCACCTCGGAAAGCTCAAATACGGTATTGTAAACGACTTGGGTTTTTACCGAGTAACTCGATTTACTCAAAAGTGGCAGTTTGAACTACTCAAAAGTGGCAGTGTGAACGCGTCCCGTGTAAAGGTGTTCATGGAAAGTTTATTACCCGCTGGAAAAAAAAAAAGTTCAAAAATTCACCACCAGGGAGAAAATGGGGTTGTATGCAATATTTGTAAATGAAATAAGACATGAAGACATTTTAAAATGTTCATAATCGTTTTTGAAACGTGTTACAAAGCATGTTCAATGTGGGGGGTCCACCATTGTTCGGAAGCAATTTGAATCGTATTACAGCATTCTCAACAGCAGCCCTTTTCATATCAGGAGGAATGTTGTAGACATGTCGGTGTATCGCACCATTCAATTCCGCCAAATTGTTTAGATTATCACCATAAATAGAGCTTTTGAGATAACCCAACACCCAGTTCCGTTTTAGAAACGATTGCAAATATTTTAAACCGATGTCCTCATGTCTCATTTTGGTTACCAATATTGCATACAGTGCCGTTTTCCGGTTAGTGGTGAGCAAGTGTCCCCTTAGTTTGAGGTTTTTTTTTTTGAGGTTTTTTGAGGTTGAGGTTTTTTTTTTTTTTTGTTTTTTTTTTGGCCGATAATAAATTACCTTGACCACCTTTACACGATTACCAAGTTTGATAACATTTGTTCCAGTAGTTTACCTTTTCTGACCGTTTGAAAGTGATACTTTGAAATTATAACAACCCTGTATATAATGCTTGATATATCATCAAAAACTTTCAAAACGTGATTAGTGTACTGCCTTCAAGCATACTGTATTTCACACTCTTTTGTACCTTATTGTAAATGAAGCACAGCAGAAATATTCACATTTTAATAAGATGCACAAGGAATCATGGGGCAAGGTATTAGAAAAGGTTTAATAAGACATACAAGAAATACAAAGGTATGTTTAATAAGACATTCAAAGTATACTAATAAGACATACAAAGGTATGTTTAATAAGACATACAAGAAAGTCCTGTGATGTCCACAGAAGATTTGTTTTCGATGTGTAAGAAGTGTTTGCACAAATGATTATAATGGCTGAATTTTATAGAATATTACTTACGACATCACATCCCGCAGTGACTTAAAAACACGAAAAGTGAAGCAGCACAGATTTGGCCAGTGCTTGGGAGAGTGAAAACCTTTCTCGTCTAGGGTGATGTGGAACCGTTTACGTTAATGGGAGCTGGTGCACGTAAAATTTGTTCATGGCTCCAATGTCCTCTATGTTCAAACGATACCTCTGGGAGTGCAGATTTCAGGTGCTAGGTCTCTCATCTGGAATTGGTCCAAATTAGAAAACAACACATAGGGGCAACGTTGATCTGCCTAAAAGGCTCCACCAACATCTGCGGCCCTCGTAGTGGTCAAGCCTCCAGTATGCCAATAACCCGGATATTAGAAAAAAAAAACCTTACGAGAACACATATTTATAAAGAGGTTTAAAATATGGAGAAATTATCCGTCAGAAAAAAATTAATTTTTCAACTTTGTGATCGTAGAAATATAAACAAAAAGAAGCTATTTGTTTTTAAAAGTTGCCTCATATTGTGTGTTTAGTAATTTTGATAAAATCTTTCTTTATTACAAATATTTCACTAGAAAAGCTGGGAAAACATTCCATACAAACAAAATTTTGAAAAATAAGCCATACAAAAACTTACAAAATTATGGCAGAAAACAAGGTTAGAAAATTTCAGAATGATAGAAAACTTCCCCCACAGAAATAAATTCCTACTATTTTTAAACGAATAAAAAAGTTTCAAGATATCGCTACCAATATTTAATAAAATTTGAATTACACTTTCAGACGTATGAATGGTTGAGTAAAGTTTGAACAAATTGAAACAGCCACACAAAAATTCGCAGAATCAATTTTGGATGCGAATACCTTCAGGAATTCTATATGTATTGTTCTATAAAATAACACAAGGCTGAAATTCACGTTGCTGTTATTTGATTCTGGATTAAATGAAAAGAGATGGAATCTACAGAAATACCACATTGCATATATGTATACAATACGCTGCAGGTAAAAGATTTCTGAAAAAAAGTTAGCTTAAATTTTTACCACCAGAGGGAATTGTGGCTCTTAAAGAATGGCAAATAATCTGACAGAACCATTAAAATTTATTCAATTACAGATTGTGCACAACTTGTACTCTATTGACATCAATTCCGATTTGAAAGCGCATTATAGCATGTTCAGTGACAGCGCCAAGTAACGGTCGAGAGTTTTGAGCAGCATGGTGTGTAATGCTGGCTTTCAACTCTGGTAAAGTCCTAATTCCTCCTCCATAAGCACGTTCTTTTCGAAATAACTACAACTAGAAATCACAGTGATTTAAACTGGGTGAACGAGAAGGCCAGGTATCAGGAAAAGCTCTGGATACTACACGATCCTCGGCAAAGTTAGCACGAAGCAGCTCTTTGACTTGGTGCAAAATGTAGGGAGTTGCTCCATCTTGCATAAAGACAGGTGGTCTGCAAACATTACCGTTCCAGCAAAGCAGGAATGATCTGCTGTGGTAGGAGTTCACTCTACCCAGTTCACTTAACAGAGCAGGTTCTAGGACGTTTGAGGAATGAGAGTATCAAAGAAAAGCAGTCCGAGGATAAAACCGGCAGGAAATTGGCACCATGCAATCACGTAATCAGAATGAAGTGGTTGCTGTTGCAGGACATTTGGAAGTGAATGGCAAGCAGTGCAGCTAAGCTATTGTTGCCTTTCTGATAAAACAATTTTACCAGTAAAGCTAGATCTTTCTTCCATAAAGGAATAATTAACGGTGGCAAAGTCACGCAGAATATTTTTCTGGCTCTGGCTGCAAGTCTTTTTTATAGGTTTGTCTAATTTGCATAAGGAATTTTTGAAAAGCGCCATCTGTTGGTCGAAATTTTAACTAATATCTGATTTCCAAAAGAAATCTTTTCCCCATGTCTATATAACGTGTATATCAAGTTTCATGAAAATCCGATAGGCAGAACGGGCTCTAGAGAGGTCTGAATAGGGTCACATTAGTTATAACCACCCTGATTTTATGGATTAAGAAGCGTATGAAGTTGAAGTCCTATTCTTTATTGAATCAACATCATAATCAAAATTTAATCACGGCGTAATATTGGGGATAGGCATGGGGAATCGGGGGGAAATCGAAACTCCAATTGATACGTCATATTAAACCAGACAATAGTGGGAAAAAAAAAAAAAAAAAAAAAAAAAAACATATCTCTCTCTGGTAAACTGTATATTTAAATCGAGATCACATGATACACTGAGTGCTTACGAAGATCATAATTGTAGTTTAAATGACGTCAGCAGGTGCTAATTGGTCATAGCAATCACAACATTTCCACCGAATATGAGGCACAGCCGAAGCTTAGCAAGTATTTCGGTCGTTTTGCAACGAGCCGCGGGAAAAAATATGGAGAAAAATTTAAGTCTCACGAAACGTTGTGGAACAAATTTGAGAATGAGAATGCATTTTGATATGATTTGAGATACCAAATGTGAATTCTGAAAGTGGCTTTCGTGTAACAGTAACTTTAGAATGAAAACCATGTATATAAACAATACATGTATGTGTATAAATATATATTATTATATTAAAACTCGGCTGTTCGATCCTCGTCAGGGGGTGACCCCCCCTGTACCCCCCTAATTTTTTAGTTTTATTATTGCCATATTAAAGCGATATTAATTGACTATGTCATTCTATCACTCATCTTTCGTGTATTTCGCCTGGTAACCCTATGTTGAATTTTTTATGATTGTAACGTATTTATAGAAACATACATGTGGTGCATATTCTACAGCTTACGAAATATTGTAACAATAGATTAAAGCTGTCGTGAACTAATAGTATTTAAATATATGTAAAAAATACATGTGATGCATATTAGATAACGAAATATTGTAACAGTAGATTAAAGCTGTTGTGAACTAATAGTATTTAAATATAAATGCAACCTTACGGAACTTACAGAAATTGGTGGTTTACGTAACACATACTAACATTTTATTTTATCTACACATTGTTGCCACATTCTCATATAACATTTACAAAACGGATGAAATTTTTAAACAATCATTTCTATATAAATAAAACAAACTGTAATCTGTCCGTTAGTTAGTTTGTCTGCACCTCGCATAGCTCCGAAACAGGTGACTGTAGACCTACCAAATTTTGTGCGGAAATTCTCCAGGACGGGTTCCGACACACCTCGAAGCGATTTTTTTCAAATTCGAATTATTTTAGGTGATATCGATAAAAAAGTGTCGCAAAAGGATCATTTTTGTTCTCGCCATTTCGCAATTGTAACCCCGCAGTGTAAAGAGCGAGGTTTGAGCATATCTAGGTTGCCATGTTTGCCAAGTTTATTAAATTATTCAGACTCTAGAAGTAAAAATAAAAGAATAACTATTTTTTTGTTTGGATTATTTGTAAGGTTATTTCTTCATTAAAATATCGTGTGCATGTGAAATCAGAGCAGGAATGAAATGATTTATAATCAAAAGAAAAATAGAATTTGGAAATTTTCCGAAAATAGATGTGTAACTTTTTAATTTGGCGAAAAATAAAATGGTTGATATGCGATTTTGAGAAGATGATTCTAGTGCTTGGAGCAATTTAATGAGAGCGTATTTTTAAAAACAAGGTTTTATTGAAATACGGCGTAGACTTTTCGGTGCAGAAATAATGCAGTTATTAAGGCGTTTTGAGACGGTCTAAATTCAGAATTTTCACTAAATTAAGTCAATTGATTTAAGCTGGTTGAATTCCGCCAAATCGTAGGCCTATCAAATTTTGTATGGTCATTTGCCAGGACGGATACCTTCTGAATTCGAATTAGAACATCTGTTGTTTATCGCCTTATATTTGAAGCCAAAATGCGCCAAATACTGCTGTTATTGTACGACTAGAAGTCAAGTCAGTTGTGAAGCAATTACAACGAGCGCTCTTCTGAAAACGTGAAAAAAGTTTCGCATTCCAAAGATTTCGTTTTGTGTACATAGATATTCTTATGTCTACGCAGACGATTTCTTTGCTTGGCTCGATTTCCACTTATAAATACTTGATTTATTTGTGAAAAGAAAAATTAAACTGCGTAATCTAGAAAAACAATTTTAAAGCTTCTATAAAAAAAAACTGGGCTGTTCGAGCCTCGTCAGGAGGAGATCCCTCTGAAACCCCCTAATTTTTTAGTTTCATTATTGCCATATTAAAACGATATTAATTGACTTTGTCATTTTATCGCTCATCTTTCGCGTATTTCGCCTGGTAATCCTATGTTGAAATTTTTATGAGTGTAACCTATTTATAGAAAAATACATGTGGTGCATATTCTATAGCTTACGAAATATTGTAATAATAGATTAAAGCTGTTGTGAATTAATAGTATTTAAATACATGTAAAATTATGTCGCATACTTTTATGTCGCTTTTTATGTCGCTTTTTATGTCGCATTTTTGGGACATATTTTTCAATAAAGGGTGTTGAGAGATAAAATGACATGGTCATTAATAGCGCAGTCTTATCTGTTTTCTTTTTGTAAAGGGTGACAAGAGAGGGTCCGTTTTATGTAGTGTCTGAGGGATTTATTTCTAAAACGTGAACCTAAAAAACAGAATGATGTGGAAATAAGACATTTTGAAAGTGAGAAGTTCATTGCAAACGGTCAAACTTTTCACTTTTTGGATAGCGAATGACGCTGACATATTTTTTTTGTGTCATTACATTGCAATGATCTCATGTTAGTACATATGACGCAAACTTTAAGTCAAGAGTCAAATATTTTTGCTTTTCTAGATTCCACATCCCTGGAATTAATTCGAATTACACATGTGAGGAAAAATTTCCGTTTCCTACCGTGCGAAGAACGGGCACGCAGACAGTTATCAAATAAATGCAACCTTGCGGAGCTTATAGAAATCGGTGGTTTACGTAACACATACTAACATTTTCAGCGGACATTTATTCTTACTTTTATGTTGCATTGCATTTTCGTGTCTCATTTTTATGTCACATTTTCAATAAGAGAGTGAGAGATAAAATGACACAGTCATTAATATGTGTGTGTGTGTGTGTGTGTGAGCGCAACGCGTTTTATGTGTTTAGCTCTATACTTCCAATTTGAAAAAGCTTTTGATGACGCACAATTATTTTGACGCCGTCAGTTTTGTGAGCCCGTATATTTGAAAAAATATATAAAACAATTTAAGGTGACCTTATCTAAGAAAGTTACATGAAAAAAAAGTTAGACCTTTGAAAAGTCATTTAAAAAATCATTTTTTAAAAACATAATGATTAACGAGGCTCTGAAAATTAAAAATTGAAATTTTTGACGAATCCCTACTGGTGTTTAAAATCTTTTATTGAGGGGTTGAGCAGAAATTGAATTTAAACTTTTTGTATGTGTTTTTTCTTTCACTTTGAACATTTCTTTAAAAATCATCAGGTTCTTTTAATGAATATTTACTTATTCTATATTTTTTATTGTCCATTTACTTATTAAATTTCATTCTGTGATTACAGATCCTAATCAAACGTGTCTTTTAAAAGCTATTCGAACAGAATGCTGTCTTTTATTTATGAAATCCTACAAACCGCTATGCAGAAAAGAAAAGCTGTTGCATGAACAACTGCCGATCCCATATTAGTCATTAAAAAATATATAGCTTACAGGAAACGTAATCTGACAAAGCATAGATTTCTGAATAAAAACGTAATTTGATTGACTTAACATTTTGGGTTTATCCGACTGTAACACCAAGGAACTTTCCTGAAACGGTGCATAGAGTCAGTTAAATGGATTTCTGCATTGCAAATAACTTTCTCATTCATTTAATCTTTTTCTGGCAGTCCTATACACATGTTTGTGACACGTCAAAAGTAATGTAGCGTAAAGGAATTTTCTAACACAGCGCCGTATAAAAGATAATGCCTTCACAAAAGGCGAGCGTTATTTCCAATTTACGAATACTTTCAGAACATTCGTTTATATTAATTTCGATTCAGCGGCTTTTACAAAATAGTCCAAATTCATATGCTAATTATATTTTCCTTATAAACGTATTTGAATTAAAGACAGTCACTTCATTAAATGCTCTTCTAATGCACAAATTGTGTATCGTTCATAGTAAAAGCTATTGTACATTAGTTACCGTAATTCGGCTTCCTTTTTGTGTTCTTCCTTAGACACCTGCTCCAGAAATGAATGATGAAAACTTCATCAAATCATTTTAACTTTGATAAGTTAAATTTGACCCACCAATTTGTTATACAGGTAGACAAATAATAAATGACTGATTCCGAGAGGCACACCCTCCATAGAAAGTATTCGAGTAAGAGATAAATTTCCTATTTTAGATTTAAGAATAATAATTGAACTTTTGAAAAAAGCATAACTTGACAGTAACTATGGAAAGCCATATTCATACATAGCCTAATTCATATTCTATGATAAATAATTTTTAATATACGAAGCCAACGTAGAAAATTTATCTCTTACTCGAATACTATTTTTGGAGGATATACGGAATTTTCGTTTTTACTTAATAGATGCGAATTTGTGCGAAATTTTCTTATAATTGTGAATAGATGCGAAATATAAGCAATGTGTGAATAGATGCGAATTTATGAAAAAATTTCTTATTTTTGTGAATAGATGCAAAAGATAGCTTTACTTTAAGATAGAAAATTAAAGAATTTTTCAAAACGTACATTCAAGAATCAAATATAAACTTCATATCTGAGCGTTGCCCGAAATAAATTAAATTAATGAACGAATTAGGTGATTCAAGTTACCCATTTGCTCACCGTTTGTGGAAAAAATTAGAAGACTCGAAAGCAATTCTTGAACGACAAAATCAGAGGATTTGGATATGAATACAATGCTAAAAGCCGAATCTGAAAAAAAAAAAACTTTCAATGAACTTTCTTTGCCCATGAAATTAAATACAACATATGAAGTTCATTTTCATACTGGTCAATTATTTTACCCATCTGTGTGTGCAAGTATGACGACCTTAAATCAAATTATATTGCTCGGAAGCTTTTTGAAAATTCCTTTTTTCAGAGCACTTCCTGAAAATGAGCTTATTGATGGGTAGACCCACTTTCACTGCCTTATGCTACAATCAGCAAACATGCATGGAGATCGCAATGTTCAGGGTATATTGCGAACTAATACAAGTAAATGCTCTTTTCCAAACTTTGCTGAAGCAGCTTTATCGAGCATTTAGAGTCCAACTAACAGCGAAGATCTAGAACGCTTCTTTCGTACTTAAAAGGCCCGTTTACATGGGAAAAAGGAAAATCCCGGGTAAAAGCAGAGTATAGGGGAAAACACGCAATGGATCATGGGAAAGCGAGGTCATTCCTTCATTCACCCTTCACTGGACTAGGAATCTTTCTACCCCGCATTTTTTCCCTACGCAGGGGAAACGGGATAGAAAGCAGCGAAAGTTCCGGCATTGACCCTGCATTTTCGTCCATGTAAACGGGGCCCATATAATGTTTGTGTTATGGAAAGAAGAGCGACTCTAAAAGAGCCAAATGTTGAAACTACACAAAATGCAGCTTTAAATTAACATTGAATATAAATTTTAATCGTGTAAAAATGTTTTATACTTAATTTATACGAGATTTCAAAATTTCATAATTTTTTCTGCGAAATTTCTGTTTTTTGTTTGCAAAACTTCCGTACCTCTACTCATTCCTTATTATGTGCCCAACCCCTATGATGATTTGAACAAACTTTAAGGGAGGTAGGACACATAATAAGGAACCAGAATCACATAGCACAATGTGGAGTCAAAAACGCCGTTTTCCCTTACCTGTCAATAATTAGAATGGGAAAAGAATTGAAGAGTTCGTCTAATTTCTTAACCAAGTTTCATAGACAATGGGTTGGTCTCCAGGAATTTTATCAATGAAATAAAATGGAATTTTTAAACTATTAATTTTAGTCATGTGTTTTCTGCGAAAGACATTATTTTTTGAAGAGCAATGGTCGTAAAGTTCACTATTATTTCTTCACTTGTTCCAAAGTGATTATTAGAAGCTACATGAAGTCGACGTTTCCGATCCCACATTGCCATGTGATTCTAATCATTATTGGTGCCCTACCTCCCCTTGATTTTGGAACAATCTTTATGGGACACACTGTAGATAAAAATTTATGTGATTACAGTTTGTTTTTCTTTTGCTGAAGTAAATCATTAGGGGCACCGGAAGCTAATGCCGTTCTTCTGTATGTCAGATTTCGCTTAGCTGAAAGTACTGAAGCTAATAATGGAAAATTTGGAATTTATCTGAAGTTTGCACCGGGTGACTAAAAAATCCATAAAAGCTTTAAAAATGCATTAAAAAAGGACAAATAACTATAGAAAATTGCGGTTTGCATAAGTAGGTTTAGAAGGTGATCGGACTTTTTTAATGACAAGAAAGTTTGTAGTTTCAAATGCTGCCGATAGGTGGCGCTGACATGCATAATGGGAAACAAGTTTCCATTAAAAAAATCCGAAATATCTCTAATATTATCCATGCAAATCATAATTTTGTAACGTTATTTGTTTTCTTAATGAATTTTTAAGCTTTGATGCACCCAGGATGAGTCAAAAGCTCGTGAAAACCTCAAAAATACATTAAAAAAGAACAAATCATGATACTTTATTGAAGTTTGCATGGAAATGATCAGATTTTTAAAAATTGGAAACTTGCTTCAAACTGTGCATATTAGCGCCACCTATCGGCAACATTTGGAACTACAAACTTTCTAGACATAAAAAAAAAAAACCGCAATTTTCTATCATTATTTGTTCTTTTTTTAATGAATATTTACTTTTTGGCCACCTGGTATTTTAGGTATTAAAAAAGAGAGAATATTGCAAAATGCGAACCCTATAGGAGTAGAGGGGAACAATAACTACCTTTTCACCAATCCTTCACAGAGAAAAAGTAATATGTCCATAGAATTCTTGCTGTAAAATTAAGACGCACGAGTACCTTAAAATTAATATAAGAAAATTTTGAAATTCTTCTTCAAGTGTAGAGTGGGATTCTGCTCAATTTTTTTACATATCTTTTTTAAAGGAAAAAAAAAAGATGTTATCTGTAAAATTTTTGCTTTAAAACATAACAAATAAGAATCCATTGTTTAGGCACAATTGCTTGGTCATTAAAAACTCGTTAAAAACTTATTTGTTTGAATTTAATGTAAAACAAATGACACTGCTTTCCAGTTCACCTAATGCATCATGTATTTCCTATTGGATCTTGAATGTTTTACATTAGTATTCTCCATTGGATTAAATACTTTGCTTAAGCTTAGGTCTTTCAATGGCGCCTAGAAAGAGATTTGTGAAACCTTAATTTCAGATTGAACAATGAAAAGATGAGTTAGTTGCTAAAAATTACTTTTTCATCTAAAAAAGATTATTATATCTTTTCCCTCCTGAAGCAAAGATACAAAACCCAGAAATAGAGCTAATTAATTAACGAATGAAGTCATAAGTGCCATAGGATCTTAAGTGCCGATTAACATACCCGAAAAAAAATATAAACTGTGTTCATAAACTGTACTATGCACTTTTATTAACACTAAAGGTATGTGTCTTACAATTTTCAGAAAAATTTACGTACAGGAATATATTGAAAAATACCTTCAGATAACGAAACGTTAACCTTGATTTATGTTTCGACTGATTTTAAAACTGCACATTACAATTTGTGAAAAGGCATTTTAAACTTTTTTTGTGCTGCTCAAAAGTGCATGATTTTTTAAAAGAACACCTCACAATAGGCGAGTTTATCCAAACCATTTCACAAGTCTCATAGATCGACCAATTTAAAATATGCATAGTTGAATTTGCAAAGTGTTGTTTAAAAACTTTTCGTGCTGCTCAAAAGTTGCATGATTACTTTTTAAAAATAGCTTTAAGCTTAATACTTTATAAACCTAATATAATTTCTCTTAAAATTATTTTTCTGTCTCTAGTCATTATCAAAAACTTCATTTTATAAATATTGACAAAAAATTTTTGTTTTTAGAGAAACGATCTAGTTAAGGCAAACTCAAAATAACATTATTTTTCTTAAAATTATTTCTCTAGTCATGATCAAAACCTTCATTTCATAAATATTGTCAAGAACATTTTTGTTTTTACAGAAACGATCAAGTTAAGGCAAACTCAAAATAACATTCTTTCTCTTAAAACTATTTCTCTATCTCTAGCCATGATCAAAATATTCATTTCATAAATATTGTCGAGAACATTTTTGTTTTTATAGAAACGTTCAAGTTAAGACAAACTCAAAATAACATAAATTCTCTGTCTCTAGTCATGATCAGAATCTTCATTTCATAAATATTGTCAAAAATATTTTTTTTACAGAAACGATCAAGTTATGGCAAACGCAAAACAGCATTACATACAAGATCTATCTGCAAATCTCTCTATCAATAAGCGTTACAAGTTTCACTGACAAATTAGGCATCTCCAATGTATCCAAATAAGAATTATTTTTTCTCCTCGGTATAAATGCACCACGTTACAGATTCTAATTTACGGAGCGGAATTTTCATTAAGAATCTTTGAAGAGTTTTTTAGAAATCGAGATAGTGCTCCAGTAAATTAGTTGGTGTTCCAGAGCTCGCCTTTTGAGACAGTGAGTAAACACATGAAAGAGCGTTCGTTAGGTTGTAAAATATTTTCCCAAGAAAATAATTAACGTAGAGCGTGTCGCTTAATACGTTAGCGACAAACACATTAAACGACATGCGTAAATCTGGAGATGGCAAAGGCAGAAGGTTTTAATGAAAGAGTATGCGATGCGCTTTTGAAAAGAGCAAGTTTGAACGTATAAGAACGTTCAAATAAATTTACCAGCAATTAAATGTGTTGAATGTCACAGATTCCAAATGAGAGCCATAAGATAATAGGGTATGGAAAAGTGAGGTAAAATGAGTAGGTATTTTTTAAAATCAAATATATCAACAAATTATCTTTAACCCCTTACCGGATTTGCCTGAACACAGCTCGGGCAGTTAAAACGTTCCATTCTGGATTATCCCGAGTGTAGCTCGGGCAGTAGGAATTTTATTTTTTATTTTTTTACGTAATCTTTCCCGAATTACTTCGTTTTGCTATCAAACACTTTTATTTACTTTTCTGCCCACTAGAACGTAGAACTATACACGATTTGGGAAATCTTATATGAGAATAGTGTTATTATGTTTTAAAAATGTATCTATATCAAAATATTCCTTAAAAAATTGACACTTTTTGATCCTCCAACTCGAAAATAATTGAACCGGCAAGGGTTAAATTATATTTTTTATAGACCATAGTTTTAGAAAGTATTTGTGGCAAGTTTTAAGCTCAGTGAAAAATTTATTAATTGCATTTAGAAACGAAGTTTTAACTTTTATCTGCTTACTGAGTCTATTTTCTTTTCTTGTCTCCGAAAAAATTTCAAGAAACTAATACATTTTTGAAAATTTCAGAAGTTCTGTTATTACATTCCATTTAGAAAAATCTAAACAGCTTATGATCAGAAAAAAGCAAAAATTTTTAAGAATATTTTTCTTTCTATATATGTTTTAGTATGGCGGAGTGAAATGGGTATGCATTTAGACTCATTTAATATTATGTTTCCAAGTTTTCCTAACAAGTTTTGTAACGAGTATAAATGCTGCGAAAATTTACGGTAAAGAAAGGATTTTAAAGAAAACAATTTATATTTTTGATCAAAAAGAAATTCTTAATTTTACACCACCTTACTTTGCTATAATAAAGAGTTGGAAGGCTAAGAGTAGATAATAAAGAGTTAGAAGGCTAACCCTTCCGTCAAACAGAGCAGAGGGTTCCCTCTGCTCTGTTTGACGGAAGGGTTTGTCTGAAGAAGACCGAACGAATTTTCGGTCGTAACGATCGTTACGCCTTGAAGTAACCTTTTATGTGTGTTTTTACTTATTTTATCTTAACCCCTTAAAAGTCGTATTATTTTCAAGAAGATGGTCATAAATGTGCCTATATTTTTTTTATTCAAGAAAATTTATAAAAATAAATGTACGTACAATATATGTATTCGTTTTAAGGTTTGAGACATTTTTTAGCATTAGATAAAAAATTAAATTTCTAGGAATAGCCAACATTTAGGGTTATTGTGACTGAATGTGTGTTTTTCAGTGGAAATTAAAAACATATTTTTTAAACACTAAAAGAGATTTTTATTAAACTTACTTCATAATATACATAAATATTTGTCACTTGCTCTTTGGACATAGGTGAGAGAGTGAGCTAAATGTGTAAAATGCATGGTAGAAGTAACCGTACTGCTACCATCTATTTTAAAATAAACTAACTCCAATTAACTTAAAAATAGTCTAGTACTGTGATCTGTTGTGTAAAATGAGATATAAAAAATTACTGTGCAAAAGAATTGAAATGTTCTGATCTTTCTGGCGAATATCTTTTGAACATTCTACCCCGGAAATATCACGGGCACGAGAAATAGGGGGGGAAAAGCTCAGCTCGTGATTTTGACGTGAGCGAGAAGGAAGGGGTTAAAACATCAGTTTTTTGAGTGTTTATTTTCACACAATACATATGACAGAGAGCTTAGTAAAGCATGTGCACACGTATTCAACATAAAGCTTGCTGAATGGACTCTTTTCAGCTCCGCAGTTTGAAAGGAAAACTCCCAAGGAAAAATAGTTATAAGTCTGGTGACTATGGGTGCCCGGCTATCTTACACTATACACATACATGCTCTTATTTATTATCTTTGTTATTCTTTTTGAATTCGGATGATATGATGATGCCGTTGTCAGGATGATGTTGCGATTCTAGACCTAATGTTTTTAAATTCAGCATTTTAATTTTAAAGCTTTCTCTTTCAAATTCATTTACAGCTGAAAGTGATGAGTGGTACTTATAAAAGTGATTTAAACCTATCTTTAGGTCCATAGTAAATATTTGTACATAAACATAGATTTACTTGCAAAATGATACATTTGGGATATAAAAACATAATGCATAGATATGCTAACTTATGTAGCTAATACTTATCGAAATCAAGTATGTCCTTGGACTGAAGAGCTGAATTCGAGTATTAGAGAATATTAATAAGTTAGTATAAAAAGTAGTTTGAACTAATAAAACTAATATTTTCTATTCTAAAAATAAATGGACTCACGTTGTTTTTAAAACTATGAGGGTATCTTCGAAAATTTCCGGAAAATTCCACTGAAATCCCAAAAAGAGATATTCGACCTAAATCGATACTTCTGATCCAATATTATGAGCAGAAGTTTTTTCATATATTTCTACTTTAGCCCTTTATTATTTACTTTTAATAAGACACTCTGGATTTGATTGCAAACTTCCCATTCTTTTCGCATCGAAGAACAGACAAAATTACGGTTTCCTATGAACTTATTTTATTTTAATGTACGTACTGTATAGAAAAACAATAAATAGTATAATGTAAAAAGAAGATATCCGTTTTAGATTTGCTTTATCAGTAGATACTCTTTTTTTTAGACTGTGAATATTTGAATTTGAAAAATATTAAACTCAGAGCTGTATTTCAGATATGGAATTGTTTAACCCTTTAACGCGCAGTGTTCCCGCTCTGGCAACACCAAACTCTGACGTTTTGACTGTTGCCAGTCACGAAGAATAGATTTGATTTCTATAAAAATAGCTGCGGGTGACATAGCTCCCCGAGAATCCTTCACTTTTTAGCACGTCATTTCCCGTAAAAAAATTGTCACGATTATTTTTAACAGCACTGTCATCTGCTGAAAAATGCGAGAACAGCTGAATAGATTGCCCGATGCTGAAAAAAGGGCAGCACAGCCAGCTGCGTCAAAAAAAAGGTCTTTAGATGTGTGGCACGCGATGAACGTTTCGATCGTCCGCCATCTTGCTGGTAGTTAAGTCGAGCGATGGCAATGGCTGCCCTTTTTTCAACATTGGGAAAGGCTTGCGCCTCAAAGGGTTAACCCTTTCGGTGCGAAGGTCCTGGCCACAGTTATATATTCAGAGAACGAGGAAAGTTTTTCACAAAAATGGTTGAAATTTACGGAAGCGTAAGCTGCAAAAACGAGTTTTTAGGCATTCGTTGAAAAATGAAAAATATTATTCTAACACAAAAATTACTGCTTACAAAAAGTGGTTGATTATATTCCGGAATTGTTGGCAGGTATGGTGGTCATACCCACATAACTTACCGTGAATACAGATTTTGTTGGAGCGGCAGTAGTTCCTACTCAGAGAACGTTTCGTGTATGCCGCCATCGGGCGGCGGTAGTACCTAGAGAACGCTTCCTGGACGCCGCCAATGGGATGATATGAATCTAAATACATTTTATCCCTTTGAAACTAAGAAAAAACCAAATTTGCCCTGTCATTAAGGTGTGGCTTTAAAATATAGCAAGTGTCAGAAAAAAAGAGAATAAAATAATGATATTATAAAATATGAGTTTTTTGAGGTGCCTTTAACTTTAGCTCAAGTTGAAAGCCAAAGCCATTTGACAAAATGTAACTTTTAAACTTACCGTTGCAATGTTTGTATTTTTTGTACTATTTTAAAACTGTAAATAATAATAGACGACACACATTACTTTTTCTATTTACCATTTGCTTATTACTTTCGAGATTGAATTATACTTATCCCACTGTATATCTACAAAAAAATATATGCAGACATTACTCCCAACAAGTCAAGTAAAATGTATTTTAAAAATTACGTCTTAAACAAACACTTGTGTTCTAAATACAAGGGATTAGATATTTAAATCTAGATGTGCCCACTAGTTGCTTTTACACCAGCATTTTAATTGCTCATATGCATGTAATTATGCTCAACTCGTTCCGTGTTATAAAATTTTGTAAATATTCTCGTTCTTTTAAGTTCTTTAAAGTTGTTAGACGGAAGCCATTTTGGATTCACGATTTCCATGTTAATTTACGTGGATTTTTTTCTCCCTACGCAATAGTATACTTTTAACTATTTTACTAAGAAAATGTTGTAGATTGCACAAAAGACAATTGTCTATGTAGAAATCTTTTCATTTTTTAAAATACATTGAATTTTAAAACCATATTTAATTATTTACATCAGCGATTGCCTAAATTTTCAAATTTTGAACTGAAATTTAATCCTTTTAATAAAATATTATGCACAATATGAAAAGATTTCTGCATAAACAATTGTCTGCTGAACAACCTACAGTAATTTTTTTATTAAAATGATTGAAGTATACTATTGCGCCATCAAGTAGTCTTTTTTTTATGATATCCTAGTTCAGAAAATGTACATTACATGGCGCTTTGCATGGTGAAATTAGCTCAAAAAATTTCCCCATACGTTAACATTGAGCTCGAAAATCTAAAATGTTGGACATTCAACAGCCTCTTTTGTCCTGTTTATTTAAATGTAAAATAAAGTGTTGTTTTAAAATCAATTAATTGATCACAGAAAGTCAAAATAGTATGTATATGTGCGATACTTTTTGCAGATGTCCTTGTAGATACATTGTTAACATGAACTACTTTTTATTTCTCCTAAGGTAGGCTGTCCAAAAGATAACTTTTTATTACCCAACTCTTAATTAAAAAAAAGGTGACAATTTGCATCTTATTTGCATTCATATTGTACTCTTCTCGTTATCCTCTTCCCTACAAAAATTAAATGCTGATATCTTTGTACATTTTAATCACGCTGTGACAGGACTTTAAATTTAAGTTGAAAATAGTAATATTTATTACGAGAAAGAAATTTTTACTCAACTTGCATATGTTTAGAAGAAAAGAAAAAAGAAAAAAAGCCCTCAATAAATCTAGATTTTTTTTTTAAACCATTATGTGTATTCACAGAGTGAATCAGATCATTTTCATTTTTTTTTTGTTCTTTATGTAAAGTTGTTTTGTATTTGATATCAAATAACTAATTTTTTTTTTCATTTTTAATCATATTTTGTGTAGTTATTAAACTAAATCAACCAAGCTTCTCTTTTCCCATTTATATATACCTGTATTACTTTTAACCACTGTTAGAATTAAATACATCGATACGGAAAATTAATTCTCAACGACTAGTAGATCATGCATAAGATATTCAAACAAAGCATTTAGATGCAACTGCATTTCCCCTTAATTAGATATCTCCAGGTTTGATAAATCGAAATCGAAACGCTTGTATTAGATCCATTACATGCATTCTAGAACTGTGAAAAGCAATTATCACGTAATAAACTATCATTATTGATTTCAGTTTGTTGTTCTTATGCGTGTGGTGAATGAATTTCAAAATTACTACTGCCTGTGTACATATAAATTTCGCAGGAAAAGTTTTGCGACGTTTAATACTTAGTAAAAGAATGCAAAAAATATCTTAGTTTAGGTTTAAACTTTTCATATAATTTTCACTTATTAATAGATGATACCTTAAAAATCTAAGCAAATTTTATGTCAGTTTTTGATGGACTATCACAATAAAAATATATAACGTAATAAAAATAAGTAAAGTGTAATTTAATAAAGAGTAATAAAAATACAATCTGTACGCTGTGTGTGCTGTACTATTTTTTTAAACACTTTATAATCTATTTCACATAAAATATTTTCTGTGATTTTGCTTGAATTAAATTAGTAATATAACTTTAAAATATAAAGACAGTGATATTATAAAAATTGCAAATTTAGACTCAAATGATAACTTTAGAGGAGAATGAAAAAGCATATACCTTTGAATTTAATATTGAAAGAAATCAACAGTACAACGTTAAACTATATTGTGGCTGAAATTTAAAAGAAAATTACAGTTTTACTATGAATAGGTAAAATAAACAATAAAAATATCAAGAGAATGAAAATTAAAAAAAAACCTTTAGTAAATTAAATTAACAAATTTACTGAGTGAATAAAGTCGGAGAAAAAAAAAGTGTAACTACTCCAGGTTATGCAGCTAGTTGTACGTAAGGCTAATAGTTGAATATTTTTTTTTTTTGTCGTGTCTAAAACTTTCAGATTTTATACCACCATGCAAGACAACTCTTCCACGATCAATCTCATCAATCTATCGTTAAAACAAAATCGCATTTGTCCATAGTAGAGATACGTGAAGTAAAAAAAAAAAACTGTTTTCCGTTCGTTGAATTGGAAAAGTATTTTAAGTTCCGTTACATTTCTGCAAAAACAAAGCAAATGATCTTAAAGCTAAAACTTCGTTTTCCAGAAATTAAGAACAAAAGTTTGGAGGTAATTTCATTAGTGGTCTCTTTTTAAAACATCCGTGACAAACTTGGAATCGGAATTCTTTAATGCCAAGAAAATTGTTTTGATAGTTCTAAATATAGTGGAGCAGGGGCGTAGCCAAGGGGGGCGGGTTAGGGGGGGTCATAATCCCCCCATGAGGAATTTTTGCCATACAAAATGGATATTCTTCACTACATTATCACACACACGTAGACATATATATGAGTTGTAGTAGTCGTAACCCCCCCCCATGAAAAATGTCTGGCTACGCCCCTGTAGTGGAGGGGTTAGCGTAGCTATGAGTTCTTTTCAAAAGCCTGTAATTCGATTGGTTCAGAATTGTATATTTCCTGATTTAGGGTGATCAGTATTTTTTCTGTAGTAGATTAATAAAGGAATTACTCTTATTCAACGGAGAGAAATATTCTCGTACCGAATATTTGAGTTACACTCATACTAGAAGCATAAATATATACGAAGTTATTGCTCTTCATCTCGAAGCGAAGAAGAAAAAGAAAATATGAGTAATTTCTTGAGTTGATCACACAGCGGTACTTTTACACTTTGTCAAGGAATTTTCTCAAAATAACTAAAGTTTTGATTTGTTTAAAGCTATCTAAATCAAAGCCATAGTTTTGCAGTTTTTCTTGAATGTTTATCAGAAATGTTTAATAACGTTGGTATCATTTATATTTAAAAGATTACACTTGTAGGAAAACTAGCACTTAAAATGTAAATTTTGAGCTATTCCATATTCTAGATGAGAGACATAGCACTTGGATTGGCACCCCCACAGGAACATGGAGGAGACATTGGAGCCGCGACAAATTTTACGCACAGCTCCCTCTAGCGTACTCGGTCCATAGCAGACTCAGTCGAGAGAGGAGTTCACCCTCCCAAGCAACGGCCAGGCTAAAGCTTCTTCAATTTAGGTGTTCTGATGGGAACTGAGTTTAACCAACTGATCTACTGCCAGGCTACTGCAGAAGTATGAAATGATTGAAACAGTTTGAAATTAAAACACACAATTTTAAACACTATTTCATCACAATGCGACAAAACCAGATTTCCTCATTAACAATATTCCCAGTACCATTAAATGCACTCCAACAAGTGCAGAAATGCCATCACCATAAATCTGCTCTTACCCTATTGGGCTTCGCTTCTTAAAAGCTACTTTAATTGCATGTTTCATTGCATTATTATTTCGCTACTTACATTCATTAGAGTTAGGGAGGTGGGGAGACATTAGTATCTCGAACAGAGATTTGCTTGATGTTTCGCGCTTTGTAACTGAGCTTTCTGAAGCGCATATTCAAACCGAGGGAGAGCTTTTAACGAGCTCGTTCATCTTCGACCGGGAACTGAATTATGTAATTATTTTTAAGCAGAACTCCATTCAGCTAGAAAAATGAAGACCGGAATGTTAATGAAAGCAATCGAGTTTTAACGCATTTTTATCAGATTCGACATTTGTTCCTCCTTTATGAATGGTGATCAAGCATTACAATTTTCCGTCTAATGTTATTTCGAGTGCTTTTGCACTTGAAATACGACAACATTGGTTCTAAGGAAAAATGGTCTGAAGAGGCATTTGTATCGGCAATTAGCAATTATAAAAATAATTTCTTGCATATTTACATGGATGTTAGTTATACTTTTACATTGCCTGCATGTCATTCTTTTTCTTTATTTCGTCATGTGTTGGTGCATGTGTAAAACCAATATGGAATCAGTTAAATTGAAGCTCAAGCAAGTACGCTCTGACATGGTTTTGTGCACTCAATAAGTGCAAATACTGAGCCCTCCTTCAACTGCAATTGTTTAGCCATGTGCTAGCGTAAACCGAAGTAATTTTTTTTATGAATTAAAATTGTTTTTTTTATCAAAATTAAAGCATCATACAGATGATGTTGATTAGTCACATTTTAAATTACAAAGTACATTATGAAGCAATAGAACTGCATAGATTGAGTTAAAATAAAAATCCACAAGAAAAAAAAAAGAGCGTGTGTACAGAGTACACGTGTCAGAAGTGAAACTTCTTTGGCGAGATTGATTAAAATCTGTTCGATTGCCATATAAGTAGTCAGAGATAAAAATTAAAGACTAAAATTAAAGATAACATTTGAAAACAATTCAAAAGTGAGATGTTGTAGGTAGTCAAAGGATTGAGGCGTAATATTAAAAAGATTTTTTTAAAAATAATGTAAAAATATTTTACATAGGGATGGATGCGAGACGACTTTTTTGCGAGACGAGACAGAGATTTACAGCTTTTTTGCGAGACGAGACACACATTTTTAACATTACGATATAGGGATTTTTGCGAGACGAGACAAGCTTTTAGGCTATTTTGCGAGACGCGAGACGCTTATTTTTCGTCTCGCGTCCATCCCTAATTTTACAAGTTCGTTTGGTTAATTTTCCAGTATTAAAATAAAATTTGAAAATAGTAAATAAAATAATAAATATACTAAGCACACTAAGTCATTAGACAAACATAAAAATCATTTAATATACATGGATTTTAAATTTTAAATTACAATGAGGTTGTATTCAAACAGAATATATAAAATCTTACTTACTTGGGTATCGATTTTTGTGAATAAAAATTTGTTAATAACAAAAAAAATATAAATCAGTTTCAAAATACTGGAGATTCTGATCAAAATATAGCATTGATAATTGACTTTACCAACTGTAAGTCAGCGCTCCAGCATTTTCGTCTCCGAGTGCACAATGTGTGTGTGTTTATATTCAGCGCATGCGTACACTTTCTTAAGAACGCAACGGCAAGATCAATTTCGACCGTATCAGAATTTAATTTCATGTGTCACTGCTTACCTCTTCCTGCACGTCTGTATACAGGATCGTCCTAAACTATATGCCAAAAAGGTAAAGGCAGTCAGAGAGGATCAAGATGGTTCAAAATCGCATAGCAATGTGTGGTCGAAAATGTCTTCATGTACCTGTTAATAATCACTTTGGATGAAGTGTTGAAGTAACAAGGAACTTTCAGACCATCGTTTGCCAAAATCGAATGTATTTTTTACAGAAAGCACTTAACTAAAACTAATAGTTCACAAATTATATTTCGTTTCATTGACGAAAGTCTGGGAGAAAAGCTCATTGTTCATGACACTTGATTAAGTATTTAGAGCAACAGTTCTTCCAAAGTGATCATTAACGGGTACATGAAGGCGCCATTTCCGACCCCACATTGCTATGGGATTCTGAATCATCTTGGTCCTTTCTACCACCCTTTACATTTCTGACTTTAGTTTAGGACAACCCTATGTTATTCACATAATGCAAAAATATTAGACGTTGAGTGTTAAATTTTGTATTAAAGTCTGTTGCAACATCTAAATGTGAATTTCCTATTTGATTGCAATCGACTAGGTACTTTACTAGGTACTACTAGTCACCCAAGAAAGATCTCATTACATTAAGCATTTCGACAGTCATTCACTGTAAAAAAATATCAAAAATAATCCGGGAACTTTTCTTGGAAATATTGGGCAGCCGAGGTGCCATGAATTCCAAGCAACGTAACGTGAAAATACTAGGAACTTTACTGACAGCTCAGGAAAACTCCACTAGCATGTATTATTCAGTGTAAAATGCTCAGTAATGTTCCTTGTACTTTCATATAACATTTTTTGGAATTCTGGCGCACCTCAGCTGCCCAATATTTCCAATTTTTTTTTTTTTTTTTTTTTTTTTTTTTTTTTTTTTTACAGCATAGCTTATTTTTAAGGGAATCGTGGGAGCAATACTTACAAAAGAACAGGTTAAAGTGAACAGTAAAGTTTGCAGACGGGAATGCTTACTTTCTGTGTGGTATTTGTGAGCTTAATCGTTTCCATTATTTCCAAGGAACATTCCTGTATTTTTTACAGTGTTGCTTGGGCCATATCTTGAATTGAGTAGAAAAGAAGCGTTTAGCTCTTAATTAAGAATTTCCAAGAATATAACCTCCAATCTATTTGTTTTCTCTCGTTATTGGTTAGGCAATGATGATTAATACTGATTAATGTATTTAAAAAGAAAATAAAAAAAAATTGATAAGCTGTGCGTTTGATGACTGGTTTTATGAACAGTTAACGAATCTTTTTAAAAGAGTATAGGACCAGCCAATCTGAAGGAGTCAAGTAATACTTAAATTGACACACTTTTATAAAATCTAATCCTTTAATCATAAAATCAACGTCTGAAAATTCACTAATGTTCTTTTTTTCGGGAGTAGGGGGCTCGACATGATTAGAAAGTGAGCGAAAAGCTGTCTATTTAAAACAATCTACTCTAATAGAACATGCTATCGTGATGTAAGCTAATTAAATTAAGTATTTAGTAGTGATTTTTCAAAGCAATGGTTACAATGAATATATATATATATTTTTGTTTTACAATTTTAACTTAACGGTACTTCTAAGCACCGTTTGTAGATCAAGGGTTAAAACTGATCCCAGCTTGGCCATGCTTCCTATGTTCAGGAAGAAATCGCCAAACGTTAATGGAGTTGAAGCAGGGACGCAGCCAAGGGGGGGGGGGTTGCCATACAAAATGTATATTCTTCACTCCTTTATCACACACCTGTATGCATATATGTGAGTTGCAGTAGTCGTAACCCCCCCCCCCCCCCTATGAAAAATTTCTGGCTACGCCCCTGAGTTGAAGTATCGCCTCTCATTTTTCAAAGCAATGGTTACATAGATTTTTGTTCTTGTTTTTCAATTTTAATATAACGGTACTTCTAAGCACCGTCTGCAGATAAAGGGTTAAAACTGAGCTCAGCTTGCCATACTTCCTATGTTCGAGAAGAAATCGCCAAACTTTAATGAAGTATCGCATCTCATTTTCAATGGAAATAAGTTTAAATGAAGTCCTTCAAAATTGCATATAATTTAAGCGAAAATCACCTGGTTTCCCCCAACAGATTTATTATAATGACAGATTCTGTCTTTCATGCATACATTTAATTTTACCATGCACAATAGTCATTTCTAAAACCATGCAGTTTCCTAATCATGCGAGTAATTAAAGTAATCCGATAAAACTCGTCATTCAAAATTTATTTGAGGAATTAATGAGTGAGCCCGGAATTACTCTATGGGAGTTCAGAAGTGCATTAAACTGCAAAAGGTTCAGAGTTAAAATTATGCTAAACAATATTTTCAACTGTCTCACTCTCGTTTTCTGCAATGAACGTGGAAATTTTTCTGTCTATCATCTAATTATAAGGTTAGCCAGAAATTATACTAAATTCTTACTTAGCTTTTACGAACTTTTAATCAAATTTACGGTTATTTAATAACTGTTAATGGATGATGGATTTAAAATCTATTAGAAATGGGAAATTTAATTTTGTAGCTGTCGACTTTAAAATGTTTTCAGAATTCAAACAACCGCTAAAACAATTCATGGAAGGCTGAGCAAAAATTAAAATCCCTGTTCATTTTTGGATTAAACTTATGTAGAGGCAAGATGTATGAATGTTAGGGAAAAAATTTAATTATTGATCTTATATTACATTTAACCACCATATTCTTCATGCACTGCCACACTTCATACATTTGTATCATGTACTAAAAATACTATGCACGTGATATTAAATTAATCTGACTACTAAGATGTATGGAAAAAACTATTTTCTAAATCATTGGGTTTCCTTTCTACACGGTTTTACACGGGGTAAAAAAATTACTGAACAACTTTTTAAATTTTAATTTACTTACGTAACTTTCTAGACATATTTTTACTTGTACTGATGTCAACTGAAAATCCATTTAATCAAAACGGTTCAAAAAATGTACAGAAACGAAAAAAATCCTTTCACACGAAATTTCTGAAAATTATTTCCCTCTTCTAATAGAAATATCTTTGTAAAACCAGGATAAAAATAATATCCTGAATTGTCAGATAACTTGTTAACATTTTACAACATTATGCAGACCATATACACCGTATAAAAATGTCCGGTGTAATTAAAAGACATGTTTAAGTGACTGAAATTTTTGAAGATACTTTTTTCTAATAGTACAAGTTTTCTAATGAAGTATTTTTCTAATAAAAGTTTAGTTATACAAGAAATTAAAGTTTAAAAGCCGCATCAGATTCTAAATGTTTCTATAATAGAACCACATAAAACCCTCATAACATTTTCTATCATAAAATCCCACATAACATTTTCTATCATTAAGATTTTCCTAAATTTTATTTACCTGAAGTTAAATGACACTACATTTCAAGTATTCTATATGAAAGTATTATGAAATATTCTAAATAAGATAAAAAGTAAATAAAGGAATTTTCTCTTCTAAATAAGAGAAAATTCCTTAGTTTATTTATATAATAAATAAATACATACATGAAAAAAAAACTGAGCACCCCAACTGCAGAAAAGTGCAACTTGGAATCAAGTGTATTACGGATTTTTGAAAAGAACTCATTGCTAAGTACTCATTATTTAGAACTATCAAAACAAGATTCCCTACATTAAAGCATTCTGATTCCAAGCTTGTCACAGATGTTTTAAAAAGAGACTAATCACGAATGAAACAGCCTCCAAACTTCTTATTTTTAGTTTCTGCAAAACATAGTTTTAGCTTTAAAACTGAGATCATTTGCTTCGATTTTGCGAAAATAAATCGGAACCTAAAGTACTTTTCCGATTAAAAGAACCGCAGATAGTGGTTTTAGTGGTTTTATTTTCACAATGGAAAGTGTGATGCAAAATTATCTATGCTTCCACTATTTATTGGTAAAAAAAGAAGGATTAATACATCTATCCTTTAGATGTATTAAAAACAAGTACATAGAAATATGGGTTAATTTTTTAATCATAGTTTGGAGTAACGAACGAAAGAACATACTTTTAATAGGTTTGCTTTCTGTAGTGATGTCTCATTCATTGAAGGATATAAGTTTGATTGCCGCTTAGATAAGTTTGCCTAGTAAATTACAAGTATTAAAAATTAAGTCGAGTGCTTAGATTATGAAACATCTTCCTACTGAGTGCCCCATCCCTCGCACGTATTAATGGGCAGCTGACAGTTAAAATTATTATTTCTTTTCTGCACTCATATTTGTTCGTGAGGCGATTACAGAAATTGGGCAAACAATGCCCCATGACATTTTGCAACGAAGTGTACAATAATGTCGTAGAATTAAACAATAGAACTAAAGAACTAAAAATGTCGTAGAAATCCAAAGAGGAATTTACGGCAATTAGAGTACGTACGGAACAGACAGCCAGACAAGCTGAAGACTTGAACTTGTTTAAACTGGAAATTATGTAATGACTTCGTAAAATAACACACATCAATAAAATACACTGTAGTACGATCGTTTCGGATAGTACAAACGGTGCAACCCTTCTTCAGTTGTAACAAGCTGTGTAGCATGGACACAGGCAGAGCCCGACTAAACAATTCGGAGGCCCTAGGCCAAGCACTTTTCCAGGGCCCCTGTGCAGTCATTTCTTATTGGTCATACCACTTATAATCATAAGATACAGTATTTTTTCGCAATTTCAAACACAAGGGATATAGGAGGTTCTTTATCTTCAAACTCTTCAAACGAGTTTTTGGAGATACCCGAAATGATAATACTATAATATTTTTTATAGATATTATTTTTCGAAGTTCTTAATTAATTTTAAAGACCAGTTTTTTAGTGCTCTTATTATTTATTGTTGCTTGTTTAAACTTTGTTTTAACCCTTTAACGCGCAGTGTTTCTGCTCTGGGAACACCAAACTCTGACGTTTTGGCTGTTGCCAGTCACGAGGAATAGATTTGTTGTTATGATTTCTATACATGATTGTAATGATTTCTATACATGTTGTACATGATTTCTATAAAAATAGTTGCGGGTGACATACCTCCACGAGAATCCTTTACTTTTTAGCACGTCATTTCCCGTTAAAAAAATGTCATGATTATTTTTAACAGCACTGACATCTGCTGAAAAATAGAAGAAAGCGAGAACAGCTGGATAGATTGCCCAATGCTGAAAAAAATGCAGCCGTTGCCATCTCTCGACTTAACTACCAGCAAGATGGCGGACGATCGAAACGTTCATCGCGTGCCACAGATCTAGATACCCTTTTTTTGGCGACAGCTGTGCTGCGTCAAAAAGGGCAACGGCACAGCCAGCTGTCGAGCTGGTAGTACAGCTAGGTAGTACAGCTTAGGTAGTACAGCTAGGTAGTACAGCTAGGTAGTACAGCTGAGCCAGCTGTAGTTAAGTCGAGCGATGGCAACGGCTGCCCTTTTTTCAGCATTGGGAAAGGATTGCGCCTCAAAGGGTTAAAATTTATCCACATACAATATGACCTATCTTTACTTTTGCAACCTTTAGTCCTAGATGCATACCCCACTAACAAAAATGGTCAGAATTAGATACAGAGTGGAGGTATTAAGAATTTGAAGCGAAAATAATAAATTACAGAATACACGCTCAATATTCGTATATAGCCCCCCCCCCCAACTTTTTATACTTTCACTCTACATTTAGCTTTGACTATTTTCAGTGATTTGAATATGCATCTAGGAATAACGGCAAAATAAAGGCCGGTCAACTTATATGCAGATACGCTGTGTATGTGAATGTGTTTAGACTGGTCCTTGAAATGATTAATAATCAAATACGAGATAGTCTTAGTTATCTTTTCAGCTATGATAATGACTATGTCAGTTTTATATTTTGTTTTTCTTTTAGTTTTTCTCATTTCTTTTCACAGATTTGATAAAAATATTTTTTTTTAACGCGTATCAATGTTTTATATTGTACCAAACTATCAGCTGAAGAAGTGTGTTTTTTAATTGTTGGACATTTTACCGCATTCTCTATTCTTATATTAAGGTATATTTTTAAAATAAGTGATTAAAAATGCCTAAATACTTCTACAAAATCCAACTAAATTATCCTACTTTTGACCTTGTACAGAGTATTTATTACAGAAAATTTCGTTCAAACGCAAAAATTTTGGCAATATGTGACGTTATGTGAATTTTATTTATTTATTCTCATTTCATTTAAATTTTTTATTCGTGTATGGGACTATTGGATAAGCGATTTGAGTAAAAACATCATAGTTTAATATAGTACATTGATTTTTATGATCTTCCAATTTGGAAAGATATTCCTCTTTAACGAACATAATTTATTTACTGATGCACTTATCATTAGAGCTGTTATTCTCGCTGCATTGGTTTGTTTTCCTTTCAACGTAAATCTAAATTCTATCGATAAATGTTGCCTCGAGATCAGACACGCTAAAAAATAAAAATATTAGACACGGCGATGATTTGAGCTTTTTAATCGTATGAAATGAGGCACATATCTAAATACAGTAGTGCAACATCAGCCTAAAGCAGCTGCCGTGGGCATTTCCAGAGCATTTAATATGTTTATAAATGGTGTATATGTAAATAAACTTTTATAAATCTTTTATATGTAAATAAACTTTTATAAAGGAGCTAGCTCAACATGAATTATTAACCTTTCTAGAAATTACCATAAGAACAAAAATTTTCATTCCGCTGATTGAACTATTTATTTCCTTGCAATACTTTTTATAAAAAATGTTACTTTTAAAACTTGTTCATAATAAATATCAAACACAGAAGAACATCATTAAAGTTTAAATAACCATGTTGCTTCAACTTTGTCCTTAACATTTTCAGTTGTAACAATATCAAATTTTGACATTGATACTCTCAAATAGGGAAGCAAACATACGATAATGAGATATTAATTACTGTGCAATCTCGAACTTTTTTATATTTTGTGTCTAGACAATGTACTTAAACGAAAAATAATTAAGAAATTTTTTGCTGGCCAATTAGTTTGATCTAGACTTTTTTTCAGAATATTTGAATAACTAACTAACTTATTAAAAAAAGTAGTTTTTATTTTTTAAAAATGACTAAAAAGAAAATGAAAATACATTTCGCGATGAATTTTTATTTTATGAAAACACACTAGTTTATTTTGGAAAAGTACGGTAATATTCAAATATGTTTTTTTTATTTTTAGTAATTTTTTTTTCAAGAAAAAATAATTTTTCCCTTGTTATAGTGTTCAGGCATAATTTATATCAATGTTTAGATAATAAATTTTATGTTTAGATTATGTATACATATTCAAATTTAGAGTATAAATCAGTTACAGGGAATATTTAAGCAGAGCTGAAAATATCTTCTAAATTAGTTAATAATGCCATTGATACAATTAGGTACCACTATACCTTCATTAAATATGTTATTTTCAACGTATTAACTGGTTCCCCTTTGTTATTTTTAGAAAGAAGGAATTGAAATTTTTACTGCGCCAGTTTTATATACAACCGAATATATGAAGGAGAAAGCATCAAGACTTCTACCAATTTTGGGCTGAATTCTGCTTATTTTGTTATTGCTGAAAACGCATTTCATGAAAATTTGACTAGAAAAGCAACTACTGTATCGGAATTGTAAACGAACTAAATTGACTAGGAATACTAATCAAATATAAAAATCGATTCTATAATCGAGCCATTAAATCGATTAAGGAACACGGCTCTACATATAGTATACGGACATTGGAAAACTGACAACGATTTTGTCGTTAAGACTGAAAATTATATTTCAATACTTTCTTTTCATTACTTTTATTATCGATTCAAACTAAATTATGCGACTATCGATGACAGACGACAATCCATCTTTCTCACGTGGAGTATTTTGTAGAGGAAGAAATAAAAGATTAAATCGAGGAAATTTGTCTCGTTAGATTTGTACACTTCATGCACTTTACCCGAGGACGATTTACAAAGGAAAAAATATAAGAACACAAAATTCAGAAAGTAGAGTAACTTGATATAAAATCACTTGAAATGTTTAATTTAAAATATTTATATTTTATTTTCAAAATTTTAATTCACAAAATTTTGTAGATTACGCTTGAGGAAAATAAATTGAAATCGCGCTACATTGACTTGACAGGAAATACTTTTTGGCACTTCAGTATGTGCAGAATGCTGTATGTGCCCTAAGTTAAATAGCCCTGAAAATAGTTTTCCCGAAATATGCTCCTTTTTATTCAAACTTGTTTTATTCTCTCTATAAAATGAAACAGGGATGGTTTCAATGACGTTGCATCGAACGTCGATTGTACAAAAAGTTTTTTCTTCATTTAAAGTGAAAACTATGTATAGGTGCCAAAACAAATATCGTATATGATTGTGAAATTATTTATGTGAGATAAAATTTAATAAAAATATATTCCGTCTATTCGATTTAAATAAATACTGCAACTTAAGGTGTAAGTAGCATTGACAGTTATTAAGTTATAATGCAGATTTCCTACATTTATGACAATATATATACGTGTGTAATCTTTTTCTGCTAGACTTAGCAAAATGTTAAATTTCTAATAATTTCTGCATAAACTTTTACTATTATACTGCAATATCTTGTACATTTTACATGCTTCTCTGCACAAATTAGGATTTTTTGTTTTCTATAAAACATAGCTGATAGAGATCTGTTATACTAATAAATATATTTAGGAAATTTTAATTGACCAGTCTTTTAAATTAACTCTTCTTATAACATCTGCTGTTTTTTAATGGGTGTACATAAATCACTCTCTAAAAAGGTGAGAAATCATGCCCCTTGCACTAAATAGCATTCAGTTTTCTTTTATTTGTTGCTAAAACTAAAGCATAAAGCTCATGAAAAAGAAATTAGTCTTAACGTATTATTTCGTTTGTTTAAAAATTAAAAATAAATCATTAAAATAGCGTCAGAAATACATGCACAACATTTAGTACTTTCACCAAACCCCTTGTCCCTCTGGATAAATTTATAAAAAATAAAATTATTGTCTCTTAATGGCATGTCTAATGAAAGATTGAATATTTTTGTGTCTTTTATATAACCAAATAACTACATTTATACAGCAACTTTTTTTCTTCTGCTTATTATATTTTGTCCCTAACAGTTTTTTTTAAACTTTCCACTGTTAGCACATTTTTCATACTGAATTTCCTTACATATGGATCTGATTAGTAATTAGTTGCCTTATATTTTCAATGATTTTTTACATGGCTGCCAACTGTATTTAAATTATTCTTTTTTGGAAGAAAATAAATCCATCAAAATATTAAGATGAGTACATTTATTTTTGTCCACTATGTTACCTTCTTCAAGTTAAGCTGTTACATCATTAAGATTGAATTTAAATGTCTCTTTAAAACCTTATGGAGCTTGCTGATAATAAGGTAAATGTCAAGCCTAAAAAGAATAAACGAAATGAATTAACTCCAAGTGAAGGGTTCTTTGTCCACTCTGTTACCGAAAGTTTAACTTAAATTATGTTTCAGCTTTTACATTGAGATATTTAAAGCACACATGCACTGCTAAAATTTAGTAAACAGCAGAACAAAAAATTTACATTTGTAAAATTAATTATGTTTTTTTATCAACTAAAAATGCAGTGTTTGGACTGAACTTTACAGAGTGGACATAAATAAATAAATAATTTAAGAAATATATTTATTTAAATTTAATGGACATTTTTGATTCTTGCTACGCACAGAATTATGTGTATAGACACTTGATTGATTATTTTCTTTGCATTTTTGGCATGGAGGGCTTTGGAGGGCATTGCTCAATTCTCGCATGTGTTCAAGAAGTTAGAAGAGCAACTTGGAGCAGGGTGTTTCTGATAAACCTCGCGAAAAAGCTGTGGCAGAATTCAGACTTGCAGCGGGCCATGACTGCCTGGCTGCCCACCTGTATTGTATCGGAATTTTCAAGAGCCCGAATTGCCCAATTTTTGGGAAGAACGAAATCATGGACAGGGGCCATTTGTTGGGATGCTCGGCTCTGCAGGGGGACTCCGAGGTAACAAGATACTGGAGTGCTAGACATCTGCTGATGACATATTGACTTTTACTGTTTTCGAATTTGATGTTATTCCTTTTTTTGCGTTCTGTAAGAGTTTGTCTTTTTCTCTTGCTATTTGGGAAAAAAAAAAACTTTGCATTTTTTAGTGTCTGACTTGTCAAAATTGAAGTTCCTGGATTTTCTAGATTATGCATTTGCCATTCTGCGAGATGATTGCTGTAAGTGGCGAATTAGCTATTGCTCCGAAACAGGCAACGGTTTTGTTGTTACAATATCAAGTAATAAAGCATTGTTTGAGCCCTCGAGCCAAAATAACTTTGAGTGTCTGTTCAGCATTTAATTGTTAGAATCCTTCCAATAAAGGATAAATAACGTCCATTTTACGAATAAACAGAAGAAGAAATTGATATCCAATTGCCTCAAAGATTCTTGGGAATTCTTATCAAGTGTTCACCTTTGCAGATCGCAGTCTTTTCTTTTGAAGAGTGCCGAAAAAGTCGATGAATTAGCTAAATCTGACAGACGCCTGGTTGATAACGGCGGCCATGCGTAGGACGGTATATTGTAGGGACGCAAGACAAAACATGCATCGTGTTAAAAAAATGAAAAGAAAACGTTCAGATATTCTCTTTTTTTGAGGGATATACAGCGTCTTGGAAATGGGCAAATAATGTAAAGTTGTTTTCCCGGTAGCATTTTTATGCAGCTTTAAAATTGAAAAATAAAATCAAATTTTGATAGGAAGATTTCTAATCATTAAAAAAATAAGCTCTTAAATTAATAAGCTTCAATATGAAAGCATACTTATGATTCCCGACTGTTACAAATAATTTAAATTGCAGATGCATTGCAGTAAAAACTGGAATGAAGCAGGCGGGATTGTACGTCACAGACTCTTTCAAACAGTTAGTTTTCAAATAATGTAATATTGGAGCTTGCGACGACGCTGCAAATTTGTTTTTTCGCCCTACATAAGACCGTTATGAAGGAAGTATTCCTACATTAAAATCAACAGAAAACCCACCAGATTCATTTTAAATATGCCTATATGTATTATATGTAGTTCCACAATTCATATTTCAAATACTTGTACATTTTAACAGGCTAAAAACTGACTGTTTTTAATGCTATGGACGTTTAAACAAAAATATAGTCCAGTTGCTACTCCAATTTACCTTTAATGCACCTTACAATTGCATTAAACAAATACTTTTCTCTGAGCAACTAATAAAACATGAAGCGAATTCAGGCAGTGTTCAAAGAACATGAAAATGAAAGCACCCACGCATTCAAGAATAAGTGCATTGTTTCTACGCCTCCAGTTTTTCCGTTAAGCACTAATTCGATAGTCAAAAGAGACATTTTAAGAAGATTTACCGCGAACAAAAAAATGAAGTCCTTTGTGAAAAAGCACACACGAATGGAAGAATTTTTTTTTTAAATATTCATTTGCATTGTTTAAACTTTCATTTCCTGGGAGATTCAGTTTACTTAGAAATCTATCGGTCTAAATAGGATCTGCTAATTGTTGTGTAACTTTGAAATAAATATGCGTTTTATATTTGAGAAAGGAAAATGAACTTGAATATGCTTTACGGATTTTCAATTATACATGTAGCTGAGGAGCAAAGTTATGATTTCTCCAATTATGACTGTTTATGAGGAAAATTTTTAGGGAGAAAATTTAAGCCTTAATTTGCTCTAATATAGGGGAGGTAAAGTTTTTCGCGATATTTTCATAGTTAAGTGTTCTCTAGAAACACTTCTACATTAATGGAAATAATGTGAACTTAATGGAAATATCGCCTGCATAAAACTGATGAGAAAATACAGGTGAAATATGACAACACTATACAATTTGTCTATGCGTAGCTCTATGAACATCTAAAAGACAAAAAAAAGCAGTTTCTTTTTTTTCACTTCATCGGATGTTCTAGCACTTGCATCTTTTAATTTAAAGCTGCATGGTTGGAACATTTTAATATTTTATGTATCAATTTTCTGTATATTTAAATAATAGCTAATAGCTTCTGCAAATAAACTTTCCGTACTTGAGAGAGGCTTTCAATAAAGTTTGCACATTTATGAAATCATATGAATAGAATTTTCTTTAAAATGCTTCCCTTAATTCTGAAAAAAAAACTGTCCACAATAAGTAATTTCAAATCATTGTGATTATTTAGCCATATTTCGAATTAGTAAGTACTCTAATTCAGTTATCAAGTTTTATGCGTTACACTCGAACCTGACAACAAACATCAGATTACCAAAGGATGGAAAGCACAAATATTCACACAGTGGCATAATCTAATACCACACACCTAATTTTTTAAAGAAAATTGAAGAAAAATACACAAATTAACCCGGAATTTTTTTAAAGAAATTAAATGCAGTTAATTGTCAATCTTAGTGACAACTGTACTCTCCTCAACTATTAACTAACATAAAAGTTGGCTAACTAGCCAAGCTTGTTCAGAGAACTGCAATATTTCATCCTTTAGCTGCTCCCTAGTAATCATTTTAATCTATATTTCATCATTTAGTAGTTACAGTAATAAGTAATTAATCCAAACAAGCATTTTTTAGGCTAATATTGAAATTTACTTAATAACTATAATAATTTGCAAAACTCAAAGTTTCAATCAAGTTTTTTCAACACTGTGAAATGCATCACAAAATATGCGATGATCTTCTAATGAAAAACAATGTGGGAAAGTTTCATTTTCTAAATTTCTTGAAAAGATTATTTCATTTCCCAACAGAATTCTAAAATGACATGGGAAATAAGATTTCTTATTATATAAACAATTCATTTTGAAATTTGCAGACGATATGTAGAGATTGTGTATAAAAAAATCCCCAAATATTTGGAAGTTACCTCTTTCAAGATAAAGGGTATGGTGCAGAATTAAAAAAAATACCGAAGCTATTATTGATTTTGAACCCAATGAGTGTGTACAAAATACACATAAAAATACAAATATATAAATAAATAACGTTTAAAAAAACACGGAATTTTTTTTAGATATTTTAAAAGCGTATTTGCGCAACGTTTCAAGCAGATTGTCTCTCTCTCATTTCTTTGTTTGTTTGCTTGCTTGACACACATACACACAAACAGTTTTTTTTGTATGTGTATAATACACACAAATGCACACAGATGCGATATTATTAAATTCAAAATTGTTCTGTAAACCTTTAAAGTGTCGACGATGATTTCGGACTAACCTGTGCATAAAGATAGTATGAAAGAAATTTATTTTCAGTAAAAATAAGATAATGAAGCATGAAGAAATAATAAAAAATATATATACTTTAAAATGCATAATTCGTAATGAAAAGTGTTACTTTAATATGTCAAGCATTTTTGCATACTTTTAAATAGAATGAGAAAAAACTCAATATATTTCATAAATGAAACTGTGTGAAAATTTCGACAACCTTAGCTAAAAAAAAAACCCGCTTTGATTCCGTTTTTTACTTCTTAACAATCATTATTATATCCTCTGGCGTCAATCCTTTCCTTACTCTAGAGCCTCTAATCACATTTCGGAATGATTTGTGGTATGATACCGTGCTTAACAATTTTAAGAATGGGCTACTTAGTCTTTTATAGAACTTAATTAGCATCGCGTAAGTATCGCATTCAAAGTGATGTATTAGAAAACTTCCTAACCGAAGTTTGGGTGTCATTTAAGTTCTCTGACACGCTCTTGTGACAAATATAAGCTGTATTAATACGTCAGAGTAAATGCTAAGATGTATTAGATATGCGGAATCTAATGTTATTTTAATATCTCGGATTGCGCCTTTTCATCACTTGAGTTTTAATATCTATCTATCGACTTATCTATCTAGTACAGATATATATATGAGACGTCAGATATTTCAAGTAAGCTTCAGAGTTAAGGCAGGTAATATGGTTTATTGAACATTACAATTAAGTTACAATTTAGAATGAGAAGAGGGGAGGGGAGACGGGTACAAGAATCAGCGTGGACTCATGAAGCAGTTCCAGTGGCAGAAGTCCCCGATTTTCGATGTGCGGGAGTATTTACGCTCATGAAGCAGTTCCAGTGGCAGAAGTCCCCGATTTTCGATGTGCGGGAGTATTTACGCTTACCATCCCACGTGGTCTGCGAAGACACAACTCCTCCTCTCTCTTATCTCTGATCGAACCACACACATTTACCAACGTGACCCGCATCCGGGGACACAAGGGCGTGGGGACACGTGTACATCTAAAGAACTCAGAATCGACGGCCTGATGTTTGACAAATAACAAAATAAATAAAACATAGCTCCAGAGCGCGCGTGGCAAGTATGACAGGAAAGTAAAACTTACAGTGAAAGTACCCGCTTGAACAATACCCAAACTAGTAAAACCCAAATTACCTTTTTATACATTACAATATATATATATATACAGTAAAGCACCGTTTATACGTTTCTCATTTATACGGCTTTCATGTTTCATTTTTATAAGTGTTTTTTTTTTTTTCCCAGTTGAGGTTTCACTGCACTCGTATGCATGAAAAAAACTTATAATTATTATAGTTATACAAATTTGCATTAGTAGCGTTAAACCTGCAATATATACAGTTTTTTAATGTTTATTAATGTTTCAGTTATACGTCGTTGCAGATTGGTCTCTTGAAAGATGTATAAACGGTGCTTTACTGTATATACAAGGTGTCCGTAATTAAAGTCCCACTTTAAAACGACCAGAAAAGGAAAACTACTGGACCGAATGTTATCAAACTTCGTAATTATCCGAGAAAAAAAGTTCAAAAATTCAACACCAGGGACAAGGACGTATTTAAGGGGGAGGGGGGGGGGTCCAAGTGTCCGAACCTCCTCCCCCACGAAATTTTGATTTTTGTTTCTAAAATGAAAATGATATAGTGTCCTTTTGAGAAAAATACAGCCTTTTTTACAGTTTGGACCCCCTCCGAAATTCTTGAACCCCCTCCAAAATGGTCTTCATATGGGGGAGGGGGGTTGGATCCCTGAATCCTATCCCTTAAATACGTCCTTGCCCTGGTGTTGACCTTTTTTTCCGCGGATAATAACTCCCTGGCCACCTTTATACAATTACCAAGTTTGATAACATTTGGTCCAGTAGTTTTCCTTTTCTGATCGTTTTAAAGTGGGACTTTAATTATGGACACCCTGTATATAATAGGTTTCCTGTGTGTTTGCTTGTCGGTGTGCAGTTCGGTATAGATTATACGCAGGACTTCGATCTAATTTTCCGCACTTACTAAATAGGATAAGAGAAAGCTATTGCTGAGAAAAAAGATTGTTCTATTTTTGGATTTTTAGTTATTTTATATTCTGTCCTATTTGAAGATATTTCAAGCATTTTGCGTTATCGCAAGCTAAATTTTCGTTAGGAATATATTTTCTATATAATCAAAAACTCGAAAGAATGAATTTTTAAATGAGCTATGCTGTGTAATCGCACTTAAATTAGTTTTTTATGAATGAATTTTTAAAACGTCACCAAAATGTCGCTATTTTAGGATAATTTTCACTGTAAAAGTTTGCACAGAGATTATTTATGAAGGATTGTTTTGTAAAGTTAATAATATTACTTATCAGAAATTTAGTCATTTATTAAAATATTTTTTAAATAAAATTGATTTTTCTTTTCATTAAAAATTTAGTAAATTGTGAATAATTTCTCTCTTCTTTTCTTCATGAATGGAACTGACTGCGGAAGAAAAGGTTTGTATAGAAAGTAGACATTTTTCTAGGAAAACGTCCACCTGTGGTTGAATGGCTCCTCCCTCTTCTAGGGGTCTCGCAGACTCAAACCTGGATGGATGTATGAGTCTGGTATTTAATTCAAGCGAGGTTTCGGGAACTTTGTTTTTCTATCATTATTTTAAACAATATATTTATGAAATAGAAACTCTGTTGCGATTTATTTAATTAATAGTTTTTAAACAGTGGAACTAGAAGATTTTTTTCTTTTTATTATTTTATTTTTAGGATAACTCGACTTGGCGATATTCTTATTAGCCGATTAAACAATAATTTTTTGGTCGCTGCGTCAGATTCATTGGTGGAAGAATTGCACGCATACTCAGAATAATGTTTTTTTTTTTTTTTTTTTTTTTTTTTATTTTTTTTTTTTATATTTACGATACGCATCAGTAACTGTGAAAATAAGTCACGGTACTAGATAAGCGAACATCAAAGAATAATTTTTCTCACCAAGTTATGCCTACACACCTTATGCTCTCGGCGTACGCAGCTAATTAAATATATAGCTTTATGGATACTTTCGATTAAAAACTAAAGCAAGTGAAACTGAGAAATTTGATCTGTATTTAGCCTATACAGTTTGTTTTTTCTTGCATTGAATGCATTAGTTTTATGACATTAGGGAAAGAATAAATGATAAGACTGGCAAATTTAATTTACTATTAGAAATTTTGTGTTATTATTGAATACAATTTTCCAAATGTGTTTCTTTTAGTCGCAATTATCAAAATTTAATAACTATTGTCAAAATGCTTTATGTTTTAGGGATAATATTAAAAGCACTGGAAAATAATGTCGTTTTTTTCTTATTTCTGTATTTCTTTTACCCAAACTGCTGAATCTTATGATACGAAATTTGTTATTCAGGGAGGTTTGTGACATAGATGATCGATAAAAAATAAATTTCTATCCCTCTCCATTTCAACAACAACAGAAAAAATAAGAAGAAGAGACAGAGAGACCTGAGAAAGAAACAAAAAGATATTGCTGTAAAATGCAGTGCACACGAATACATGAAAAAAATTTCATGATTATTTGAAATTCATCCTTCCACGAGGGTAGGTGGACACACTTTCCTTTCTTCACACACCTATAAAAAAAAGAATTACTTATGAAATTCTTGTTTTAAAATTTAGCCACTATGAATCCATTATTCGGGTCGTATACGTATTATACTCACTCGTAATTAAAAATTTGTTGAAAGAATTTACTGAAAACAAATCAAACAAGATTCATTTTTCGTATTCCTTGGAAATTCTCCTTTATGCGTTGTTTTTATGAACCAAATATAAGAAGAAGAATTTTCGTGAGTTTACAAGTTAATCCTGTGAGACGTAAAACTCTTTTTATTGAACTCACGAATGAAATGCAATTCAGCAACATTTTTATGATAACATTTTTTTTTTCTATTTCAAAGCTTAATGTAGAATTACTTTTATCAATACTTACTTTATTTTATACATCTGAAAGAAAAATGAAGTTGTATATCCACTAATATTTAAAGTGATTCGAGGAAATTCAGAAAGATGCAAGTTTGTTAGTATTTTTATGCATCAACGGATAGTAATACTAACCATCTTGTGTGAGGAATCTTGTCAAAGTGTACTCGTGGATTGTGAATTTATTTTAACTTATGCCGATTTGGTCATATTATACCGGCAGTAACTGAGCGACAGCTACTGCTGTACATAACTCACCTTTATATTTCAGTTTTCTTGTTTATTTTATTTATTTGTGATGGATCGATAGAGCGTCCTAAACGGGACGCTATTATGCAATACTTTTTTATCTAGTTTTGAAAATTCTATTTGTATTTTTTTTGCGGTTACCAAAATGGCCTGACAAATATCGCTTTTTTTTGGAAGCTGCGTACGGGTAATAAGATTAAATCTTAAATATGATTTATGTAAACACGTCTTTGGTCATGTGAGGTCGAAATATGATTTTTTCAGCAAAATTTTAAACATAACAGCACAAAAATAGTACTGAGTTATATTCCAGCGATTACAAAAAAAAAAAAAAATCATTTTATCAAATTTCAGTAAGATTATCAATTTCAGTTTTATTCATGCGCAGCTTTTTTAGATAATACCATTGAGTAGCATATTATTTTAATAATTTTCTTAATAAAGTTTAAGATGATCTTTAATTTAGTATTTTTTCATCGACCAGAAATACTATAAAGTTTCATAAATATTGGCAATAAAAATTGAAAAAGTATTTTATGATTGCACTGCCATTGTTGCTTTAAAGCAAAAAATTCTCTCCTAGAACAGTATGAAATCTTACTGAACATTTAGAACATTCATACTACTTATTTTTAACACTGATCAACAAGCAGATGTGTATAGCTGGCAACATCAACTTGTATCGTAAATCTAATTGGGAAACTTTAAAAAAGTTAAACATAACTAAAACGGAAAGTACTTGTTCTAGTTTCGGAATAATCTTAAGACCCTCAAGAAATTTTCCCTTCTTTAAACCGTTTAGCTAACTTCAAAAGTTAAGGCTCACAAAATTTAATTACGAAATATTCGTAATCTTTAATGGTGAATACTCTTAACATTGCTTAAGCGAAAAAGTGCTCATGATATTTAAAACATTTACTTTCAGAAAGCTTCTTTTAATTTGATTTTGAACACAGACAACTTATAAAGCTTTGCTTACTTACGTTATCATAAACTTGTTACATTATGTGTATAGCTTTAACTTTCTGACCAGCTGAATCTTAAAATTACGCCCACAAGCCTTTATCTTCCACTAGAGTACAGATACAGTTTTTCTTAACTAAAGCGCACGTGTACGCCATGTTCTACTTTTCAACTTTATATATAGGCGCTTTTAACAGACTCCATTTAAAGGATGGAAATAAAATTTGAAAGTTTTTACAGGGTACCCCAAAATCACTTTAATAATGGCATAACTTTTGCGAGGTTACGTCTGAAATCTCGTAAAGTTTTACGAATATTCATCGCCAAATTTGGCGAAAAAAAATGCAGTTGCCTGGGAAAATGTTTTTTAATCCAAGCGTTTAGTATGACTTATCTTTCTTGTTTATCTTCAAATTAGGTTTCAATTGTTAGAGGGAAATCTTCACTTTTTTTTCAAAGATGGCAGCAAACTAGTTAAACCTCGGTTCAATGGAATATTAATTTCATAAAAGAATCCTAGTAATTTTCTGAACTTTTTGTGAAGAGAACTGTATTTTTTTTCCAGTATACTCACAAATAGTCAGTATGCATTCCATGTTAAGATATTTTAATTCGGCGAGGTGAAAGATGTTTGTAATTATGGTTACACCTTCCAACAGTCTTATTTAGTTGTACTAAAAATTTGATTGTAGTTTACTGGTTTCACTAATAAAAGTCATTTTAAACAACCACAGAACATTATTCATTCATTTTTTACAAAATACTTCAATAAAAAAATTCATTTTGTCAAATCCTTTAATAATGTATTAATTAATTACAATTTTCCCCCCTAAAACTCAATCAACTGTTTAGTCTTTATGAGTAATTTCATAATAAAGTAAGTTAAGAGCACAGTTCTCCAACTGCATCAGTTAAATTGCGGAAATTATCGACATAAAATATATCTATGATAATGATTTAGAAAAAAGTAAAATAAACCAATCATAAAATTGGGAGAAAAGCAACTGGAACTTGTGAAAATATTAGAATATCGTTGAAACTGTCTTTCAGAAAAACAATCTACGAACCAATGAACGTCATTTTATGCTATTTATAGGGGGAGATGTGAATTCCATTTCAGCATGTAAAACAAACGAAATCTGTGTTTTAGTATGACGGAAGCAGATAAAATAAATGAAACGGAAAAAAACAATAGTTCAGTTTTCGATAAGCTATTTTTGATCACCTTAAAAAAGTCTTATCTTTAAAAATATAGCGCAAAATATTCTCAAAACTTTTTGGAATAAAAAGATTTTATCAGTTATTGAAAAACGCTCTACACTACGTACATCATGAATCTTCATAATACATTAAAGAAATTTGAAAACCAATTGTAATTCTATTAGCGTTCGTTAAATATTTCGATATGCCTTAAATAATTAAAAAAAAAACTATATTAAAAAGAATAAATTCTCAAAACTTGTAGCTACGGGGTTTCCAGTTGCAGGGTAACGCTGGAATCGTTTTTTAGATGTCATATGGATTCTGTTAAGTCAGAGGACAGGTTGAACTGTCAATAAAAGTTTAAGTCAATAAGCTTGTACCTTGTTTACTAACAGATAGCTCAGTGACGTCACGTAGAGTAAGCCTATTGACTACTTATGCCTACCAGACGTACCTTAGAACAAGCCTATTGATTGGTTTTGCCTACGAAGAGGAAGTGTGACGTCCCACGCTACACTCTTGGCCCTCTAGCGGTGGACTGCGGAAACATGGTAACTTAACTAGAAAATACCGGGAAAAGGAGCTTTATCGGAAAGATTTTAAAAACTATTTGGAATGTGCATCATAACCTATGAGCGTGCCGTGTTTGCCTTTCTTGGGGCGATTTCTAATTTAACGCCCCGACTCTCGCCAAGGTGGCGATAATTAAAAATGTACAGTTAATACGACGATTTTTTGGATTTATGTGGCAGCCATAATTTAGAATTAAAATGGCGATTTGGAACAAAATGCAAGTACATAATTCCCTTACTTAATTATTTATTTTGGGTTGCCAATTAATGTAGTTTTAATAATTAAGTGTCTTCAAATTCCTTATCTGGTGCGTTTATCCCTAATCTGTTCACTTTAGTTGGTTGATTCCTACTTTAACCCTCCCACTCTCGCCAAGGTGGCGATAAACTATATACATTCAGTTACCATGACGACTTTTTGTATTTATGTGGTTAATTTAAAAATGGCGGTTTGGAGCAACACGTAAGAACAGCCTCACTTATATGTTTATTTATTTATTTGGGTTGCCAGTTAATGTAGTTTTAATAATTAAGAGTATTCAAATTCCTTAATTGGTGTGTTTATCGCTAATTTGTTCACTTTCGTTTTCATCTAGTTCTTTTGGGAGCGTTGAAATTTGTGCATAACTCCTAGAGACCCGTGACTGCAAAGCTCGCCAAAGTGCAGCGATGTTTTAGGTTAGCGAGATTGGGGGCGTTAAAATGGGAGTGAACTCTTTCTTGTTCCATAAAACACATCTTTGGAATAGAAATTTGTCTTAAAATCTCCCACTGAAACTGTTTTAGTCTTCGCCATGCATATTCCAACTATACTTCACCATTTTAAATACTGTTTGGAATGGGCATCATGATCCATGAGTGTGCCGTGTTTGTCTTTCTTGTTCCATGAAACACATATTTGGAATTGAAATCTATATTAAAATCGCCTACTAACACTATTTTAAAATCTTCGACAGGCATATTCTAACTATAATTTTCTAATTTCTAGCCAAATTCGGAAGATATCGCAAAGCTTAGTTTTGTTTTGAGGTTATTTTTTGGCAGCAAACGTGGCGATCAATTATAAAAAATTGCAATCCTTGTACGACTTGCAAGATTTTAATCTCTCCCCCTCCCACATCCGCGTTATCTGGCAAACACATTTGAAAAGATTTTCACCGTGACATTTTTCATATCTACAAAGTCGCGTAGACAAAACTCTGGGACTGAACGAAATAGCACCCTAGAGATAATAAGTGAGTAAAGTGTCCAGTAATACTAAGAAGAAAAAATAGAAAAATTTTTTCGATAATAGTTTCTTCAGAATAGAATTAATAAATGAAAGTATCAGGTTGTAACGAAAGTTTTCCGCCATATCTGCCTGAAATACTAATTTCTAACTCCTTAGATAACTGTTTTTGAACTTTCGGTACCAAACCTGCACAGTGTCACATGATACAACAATAGTACTTAAAGCTGTACACATAATTCGTTGATATTATGTAGCTGACTTTTTGCAACACAACTGGAAGTAAATGATGGTTCTAATCCTCTAGAGTGATAGTTCTATTTGAGACACCTTATACTTAATGATAACTATATTTTTTACAGATTTCACAACACAGTGCTATAAAGTAAACCTCTTTCTTTCAAATGCCAAAAATCGTTTGACAAAATATGAGCAAATACGCCAACGAGAACTGTGTGCTGACGAAGTTTGCGGTGGCGGGAAACTTTCGTTACAACCTAATACATTAAACCAGTTGCAGCTATTGCCAAAATGTTCATATAGCTTAAGAATATCAGATTTTTCTAGATATGTTAGAAATAAACGAAAAATTTTTTACGTTACCTCTTAAGAATCAACTACCATATTAAGAATCAACAAAACAACTCTTTATTCACTTTCACGAGTACAATCACATTAGGCAAAGCCAGGTAGGCCTAAGATCTGTCGATGCAGCGCATCGGCAGATCGGCAGCACGCGATGAACGTTTCGATCATCCGCCATGTTGCTGGTAGTTAAGTCGAGCGATGGCAACGGCTGCCCTTTTTTCAGCATTGACCAATCTATCCAGCTGTTCTCGCATTCTTCTGTTTTTCAGCAGATGTCAGTGCTGTTAAAAGTAATCGTGACAATTTATTTACGGAAAAGGACGTGCTAAAAAGTAAAGGATTCTCGTGGAGCTATGTCACCCGCAACTATTTTTGTAGAATTCTTTGTAACTGGCATCAGTCAAAACGTCAGAGTTTGGTGTTCCCAGAGCGGGAACACTGCGCGTTAAAGGGTTAATAACATGCTCAGTTTTAGGCATTTTTTAAATCACAGTTAGCGGGCTAAGTTCGAACCCTATTCCCAACAGTGCTACTGTAAACGATAACCTTGAAGTTAATTTTTATTTTTACAAAACTCGGAAAAAAAAGCTTTTATCTTAAGCTTTTTATATAGAAATATATAATTTTTCTTTTAATTTCCTCGTCCTACAGATAAATGGGCAAAGATAATTCAGAAAAAATTTTTTTTTTTAAAGTCTGTGTTTCGATTTATGCATTAAAAAAGCACAATACATTTATGAAACACAAAGCATTTGCCATTTTCTTCCCCGATGTTAAAGCAAACGAGAAACCAATAATGAAATTTTAGTTGGCGAACGGCGCTGTTTTGAAAAGCATTTGGATCGATGATGTAGAGAAAGCGAGAAATGTTATGAGCAAACACTTAAGAAAAATCCCCAGGAACGGATAGCCTTGACTTACATAACCGAACGGAAATTAAAATTTTCCCCAGAAACATTCCGGAGGGAGATATCTTAAAAAGTAATTTAGTACCATCGCGTGAAAAAATAAAATAAATAAATGAAATGAAATGAAACGATTTACCAACAGTGTGATTCACGAGCAAAATCTTTGAATTGGAATAATTCTTATCGAAATTAATACACTGGATGAGATCCTATCTCGCATCTTGAAGGAAATTAAGATTTCAATAGGATTAATACCTGGGTAAAAGATTGGCACAGGTAGTACCCCTGTAACAGGCAAGCCAACTTGTCCAACATTTTGGTTCTGTCTGCTTGTTATGCATAAATACAGGTGAAATAAAATAAATGCTTATAATATCAGAGAATTATACGAATAAAGGTATGCTTAAGTTATATTTTAAACTAATTTAACACTTCCTTTATATATTCTTGAATTGGCACTGGAAATTCCAACGGTCTCGTCGGAAATTAATAATTTATTTCTTCTTATTTCTCAGGCTGTTGGGATCCTGAAATCGTTTATTTTAACCTTTTACAGGTAGCATTATTTTCAAGAAAATGGTATAGAAGTGCCTATTTTTATTCAAGAGAGTTGTATAAAAATAAGTGTTTGTATTCATTTTAAGGTTTCGGACATTTTTTTAGCATGGAATAAAAAAGTTACATTTTTAAGAAAAACCATCATTTAGAGTTATCGTGACTGAATGTGTGTTTTCCAGTAAGCATGGAAAAATTAAAAATATATATTTAATATATATTTAAGACTAAACGAGAACAGTATTATTAAACTTACTTCGTAAATAAATATAAGTAATTTTTTTTCCGGTTATAAGTTTAAAAGATTACAAAATGCAAGTCACAAATATATACGTTTGAGTAGTGTTACCACCTTTTTTTTTAAAATAAACTGTCTTCAAGTAAGTTAAAAATAGTCTGGTACAACCATCTGTTGTGTAAAATGAGATGCAAAAAAAAAAAAAAAAAATCACGTGCATAGGAATTGAAATGCTCTAGCCTTTCTGGCACATATATAACTTACTTACACTCCAACCTAAAAATATCACTGGCACAAGAAATAGGGGTAGAAAACTCCAGCCCGTGATTCCGAAGAAAGCGAGAAATAAGCGGTTAATCTGCTTCAGCACCTGACAGCTGCATATCAAACCATGTTTCATGAAAATATGTGTTTTATAATATGCGTCTATACTACAATATAACCGGGGTTCAATCATCGTGAACCAAAATGTCGCACGAGTCAGCTCTTGGCATAAATACGTCATACAATACAGGAGTGAAACACTCGTAAAGGATTCGAAATTAAACACTGGTCAATGTACTTGTTAGCTTTACCCCAAAACTCTTCAGACTACCTCTCCATTTCAAGAGTATGAGAAATCCTGCCTCATACAATTGTTTGAAAAGCTTAAATTTGAATCTTGAATGGTTCGTTCGTTGAATAAGGTTTAATGGCGCAATATCCATAATAGGATGTAAAGCTCCAAGTACAAGATGATAGTTAAACGAGGGGAATCTTGAATGAAAACTAGTGATGTTTTCAAGCTTTAATTATAAAATAGCTTAAAATGCAATAAAAGTTGTATTAACTGAATTATATTTTTTTACTTTTTTATGTGTGACGGGAGGTTTAAAATATTAATTTATTTTGTTGTATAATGCATGTACTGAAAAGAGATCAAATAAATTGGATATTATGTGTACGTGATGTGTTATGTTTGACAAAATGATATAGTAACAGCTTCCGAGACACCAAATTATTTAACCAGAACATTCTATAAAAAGGTGCTTTTAACGGGTCTGATTAATTAAAATCTCGTCCTTTGAAATTAAATTCTCGTCCTTTGAAACATGTACGTAAGGTTAACTATTAAAAATACACAGACAATAAAAGTCAACTTTTATTTTCCATATGTATTGTTTTGAATTGTACGTATTTTTCTGTCTGAAACAAATACATGTTGAAAGAATTCAAAATTGAATTTTTCATTTCGCAAAGTACGGTTGGTTGCAAAAGTCTTTTGAATTAAAAATTATATACATACATACATATATATATATATATATATATATATATATATATATATATATATATATATAGTTTCATACGTGAAATTTAAGTTTAAATATACTGAAAGAAATAAGTTTCGCGTATAATTTGCTATGTAATAAAAACACACACAAAAAAACTCTTGTTTAGCAGTTAAAATTATTTTAAAACTTATTTAGCAAAATAACTCGCACGAGTGAAAGGTACTGTAAACGATGATTGGATGATTGTTTCTGGTGGTACAAAACGCTCTATTCTACCCCAGCTGCAAAAACCTACACCATCCTGGCAGGAAGGAGGTTTAGAAATGAAAGTAAACGCAAAGTAAGTGTCCATTCGGAAGAAGAAAAACGCAAGGATGGAGAAAATAAAAGGTGAACGTATAGGGCAGGGATGCGCAAACTATGGCCCGCGGATATAATTTTAATTTACCGGTCCGACGGAAATTTAAAAAAAAATTATATTTATTTATTATATATCCCTATTAATAATTATGAAGATGGCTTGAAAAAACTGCATTTTGAGTTCGAACACAGATTTCAAGATTTCAGTGCCATTCAAACAGAATTGTATATTTTTACCATGCGTTTCATCTTAAATTGTGAAGCAGTGAGGTCAGATTTGCAATCTAACAATCATCTCAAGCAGTTGTTTCTAAATATGCCTAAGTTAGAGTTTTAGAAATCATTACCGAAAGTAAGTTTCCCAAATTTAATATCTCACCCACAGAAAATCAGTGCTATGTTTGCTTCATTTTATATATGTGAACAAGTGTTTTCGACTATGAACCTTAGAAAGAATTCTTTCAGAAGTAGACAGACAGATGAACATTTAGCCTCATTCCTTAGAATCAGTGCATCTCACTTCGAGCCTCAATATAAGGAACTTTTAAAAATGAAATCGCAATTTCATTCATCTCATTAACTTATTTAAATTGTAATACTTGTATATTGTTTTAAAAATTTTAGAAAAATTTATCTTGGCCCGCCAAACTTTTTTTTGTTCGATTTTTGGCCCGCGACCGAAAAAGTTTGCCCATCCCTGGTATAGAGTGTTGGGAGACATTATCAAGAAGACATGTTGAAAATAAAGCAAATAAGACAATTATAATAAATAAATACGTATAGACTATATGTGTGTTAAATTAAAATCAGTTAATTCTGTGTCTTAAAATCTAATATCTTGTTCATTTAGACATTTTCAGATAATGCCGTTTTAATATTTATAATCATCTTAAAATGCATTCTTTTAATAACTTAATTCTAAATTCTGTGATGTTTCATAATAAAAGATGTGCCGTTGCGATGGTAACGAAAATGAACATTGAGCAAACAAACTCTTCGTCTCATGCCATTTCTCATATCTAATCAGAGCAACGGCCAATCTTCATACCGTCTTGGGTGGTGTCCATTTCTGTGACGTGTCTTAGACTAGTAGAGTCATGCGACTTTCTACTCGATTACGGATTGGTTTTGGATATCAATGCACGGCCAATCTTTAATCGAGTGGAAAGTCACCTGACTCTACCAGACTGAAACACATCACTGAGTGCTGGTATGAAGGCGGTATGAAGATTGGCCACGAATCAAAGCGTTGTGAGTGTACGTCATTTTAAATACTACTTTTAACTGTCGCAAAATGCCCAACACATGCGCAAACCTTAAAGAGCGCTGGAACAGTGCATATATCCACATAAAACAGACATCTTATGAACACATAAAAAACAGCTGAACTTCACTGCCATTGAAACCCCCTTGCGCGAGCTCCTTAATGAAGAATCAACGTTGCCACCGTGCTTTTTATCGGTTTTTTGCTCTGAATATCTGCGAACCGTGTTTTGTGATTGGTGCCTTCTCGCTGTCACATGCAAATTTCCCCCGTGCGCTCCGATTGTGTTTTATTGGCCGTTCACAGAGCAGTTCTTCTGTGAGCCCATAAGTCATCTGTTTTTTGTGATACTCGTATTGTTACAATATTTTTTACGGTTTTCATATGAATCGAGGATTTTGCGGCTCGGAAAAAGTGGACGTTGTAATTCGAAATTTCGAGGTTCTGTACCCTTTAAAGTATCCCCCCATAATTATACCTAACATCACATCTCGATCGGTTGAACAAAACGACAGCTAGGTCTATATAGCGTAAATGGGTAATAGGGTAAACCGAAAGCTATTGGACACTGATAAAATAACCGCTGAGAATCAAAATTTATCAAGACATTTCCATTAAAAGCTACGAAAATATTTTTAATTTTATCATATCCATGCAACCCTAGTTGAATATCAAATGAAAAACATTCAAAAATAACCTTTAAGCAATGTTTTTCTTAAAGCGGGCAATCACCATCAGTGGGCAATTACTGTCTGGTTTACCCTATATCGGGATAGTTTTTTTTTTATTTATTGATCATTTTGTATTAGAAATAAATGATGCATCAGAAAAATGCATACACATTTTGAACTGTGACCGAACATTATTTTTCAACTTGTAAGGTTCTGAGAAATGTATATGGTTATAGTCAAATTTGAAAAATATTTGTAAATTCTGGGGAAACTAAATGCTCTAAATGGCGGTTAAATGTTCAAAACGGTGTCCTTCAACATAAATGCATTTAATTGCATTTAATTGGACGTAAGTGTTAATCTGAAGTTGTATCAGTCCCATACTTACCTCTCCACTGTCTATGAAACTTGGCACCATTCTCAAACTCTCTACCATTTAATAACCCGATTCCGCTCTGAAAAGTTTAAATGTTCTTCCTTCTTGTTTTTGTCGTAATCTACGACACTGCTGCCACCTGTTCAAGAACCACAACAAAACTTTACCCGAATTTAACCTTGTAGGTAGGAAAATAAATTTTCTATGACAGTTTAAAGTGTATACATTTTTCTGATGCACCCTGTATATGAATGACCTTTGAGAAAATAAAATATTTGTTTCACTTTGTAAAGAATAAACGTATTTAATTAGTTTTCTTAGAGTCTTTATTTTTTAATTAAAAATAATTATAGCATGGCCCTAAAACATCTTACATATAACTTATCTTTGTATTTGATTTAATGTTATTTATAACTTTAAACTAACATGAAATAGTGAACTCAGACAGAAGAGAGGAATTCCAATTTATTCTGACATACCCTCAATAATTCCATGTTTAGAATGTTGAACGTTAAACGACGGAATACATTATCTGAAAAATTATTTGACATACACAGTAAATTCAAATACATAAACGTAGATCATAACTTATCAGTAGGGAGGCAAAATATTACAAATGATCATTTTTCTGACACATCATTCATAACTGAATCCTCAGTAAGTTATGAATGATGTTCCAATCGGGAAAGATTATATCGATTGGGATCAATGTTAAGTCCACCCGCAAAGAATAAGAAACAGTGAAAAAGGAAATATTCCAAGGAAGTGTGCCAAAAGAGTTGTTTAACTTAATGTTTAGATATTGTGTTGGTTTTAGGATTACAATGTGAACGCTGTTTATCCAGTTAAATTTTTTTTTGAGAATGCAATATTTGAAATACATAAAAAAATTCCACTAATTGAAAATTGTTTCAAAAGTCTTAATAAATATTTTTTCCTTCACATAAAATATCGTACTTATTTTAAGAAAGATTTAAATACATTTGTTGGTTCTTATGACATATATTAATGACTATGTCATTTTATCTCTCACCCCCTTTTGAAAATGTGACATGAAAATGAGACACGAAAATGTGTTACGAAAATATGAAATAAAAGTAAGAATAAATGTCCGCTGAAAATGTTAGTATGTGTTACATAAACCACCGATTTCTATAAGCTCCGTAAGGTTGCATTAATTTGATAAAATGATTGTTTAAAAATTTCATTCGTTTATTTAAATACTATTAGTTCACAAAAGCTTTAATCTATTGTTACAATATTTCGTAAGCTGTAGAATATGCATCCTAAGTATTTTTCTATAAATAGGTTACAATCATAAAAGTTTCAACATAGGGTTACCAGGCGAAATACACAAAAGATGCTAGATAAAATGACATATAGTCAATTAATATCGTTTTAATATGGCAATAATGAAACTAAAAAATTAGGGGGGGGGGTTCAGGGGGGGGGGTCCCTGACGAGGCTCGAACAGCCGAGTTATTTTATTTACAGTTTAATATTAAGAAGAAGCTGATACTGATACTCTTACGAACTTCTTAATTTAATGTAAATCAAAAACAATAAACCATGCCAAATGCATGGGTTATAAAACACTACGCAAAACAATCTTCTTTTTTTGTTGTTCCTTGTCACATTTGACGATGCATAGTCGTCACATAAAATTTTAAGGATAACCTCAGAAAACTTGCATATCAGTATTAATATTATCTTGCGAGACCCTGCAAAAAATTTTAAATGTTATTTTCCCATACTTCAATATAAGATTAAGCTGTTAAAGCGTTTATTAATTTATTGTATTGTGCTTAAACTGAATTAATGTCTTTGGCATAGGCGGAACTGTGTTGGAATTGTTTTGAGTGCTCCTGCTGGAAAAGTAAACATACTACAGACTCTATTTTCAATGGAAACCATTGTTTTGTAAACCTTAATAACAGGTGTCAATTGTGTTTTGTTTGTAATAGACGAATATATATAAAATACGCTTTTAACAATGACCGTCCATAGAGCTACGTATTGAAAATATTTTGGATGCTCCTGTATGATAACTGTAAATGGTACATACACAATTTTGAATAGGATACACGGTGCAGTACATAGGACTAACATACATAAATGTTTATAGTCAATGTGTATTTATGCCAGTTAGAACACGGGCGAACAAAATCGACAAACAATATCGGAAATATATTGGTTGGAAGAGTTCACAAAATTGTTTTAAAATACTGTATCCTGTGCTCAGGCATTGAAATTTGGAGTTCGAACTTCATTAATGTTAAAATATTTATCGATTACGTTCATTTTATCGTTCATTTCCAAGCATAATCCGTGTAGTTCAACTTACATCAAACATGCTCTAATTAAAAAATTTGTAGAATTAACTGCATAATGTGGTATATATATTTTCATTTTTACTGAATGAGATATTTACACCACATCCACAATACTATTTTTCCCATGTTATTACTTTAACATAAATTCAGTGGGTTTTTAATCAATTAAACGCAACACTGGCTTTAACATGGAACTGCAAATTTCAAGCCAGTTACTCTTTATAATTTGTCGCTTTAACCCTTTGAGGCGCAACCCTTTCCCAATGCTGAAAAAAGGGCAGCCGTTGCCATCGCTCAACTTAAATACCAGCAAGATGGCGGACGATCGAAACGTTCATCGCGTGCCACAGATCTAGAGACCATTTTTTGACGCAGCTGGCTGTGCGCACACAGCTGGTAGTTAAGTCGAGCGATGGCAACGGCTGCCCTTTTTTCAGCATTGGGCAATCTATCCAGCTGTTCTCTCATTCTTCCATTTTTCAACAGATGTCAGTGCTGTTAAAAGTAATCGTGACAATTTTTTACGGAAAATGACGTGCTAAAAAGTAAAGGATTCTCGTGAAGCTATGTCACCTGCAACTATTTTTATAGAAATCAAATCTATTCTTCGTGACTGGCAACAGTCAAAACGTCAGAGTTTGGTGTTCCCAGAGCGGGAACACTGCGCGTTAAGTGTTAAGAAAGAAAAATCCGAATGTACTACATATACCTATTTATGTTTACCTGTTTATCTATTTATTTATAATACTTTATTGTATATATAAAATATCCGTATTATACCATTATAGAGTTACTGTGTGGAGAGATTATTTCTCTCTATTCTAAAAAAAAGTAAGGGTCGCTGTCGCCGCCGCTGTTAAGAGCATGTTGGACTATCTTCTCCGAAACCGTGGGAATTTGAATTTCGAGAAACATGCCCACGGATTAGGAAAATTCCGGGGAACCTGATAAGCTCACTTAAATTTCGAAAATCGAATTATTTTAGAGGATATTAATAAAAAAACTGAAAAAATAAAACATAATGGCTGCCAGAGTTGGCATAAAATCATTCATTACCTTGCAACAAAGCTATTCCAAGTACGTAGAATCGCATGAAATCATGAAATTGACAAACATGAAGTGGAATGACACCCATTTTACGCCAAATTAAAAAAGTATATGAAATAAATAACTCAAAGTGTGTTACACAAAGTTGAAATTTCTCCAGTCGACAGTTAATCGTTTTTAAGTTATGTAAGATACTTACATACGTACTAACATCACACTGAAACTAGTTAAAGCGGCTCAAGATAAAAATGGGTATTTTTTATTAAAAATCTGAATACCAAAACTTTCACTATTACAATACTTTCTTTTAATTTATGCCAAGGAAAGAATAAATTTAGGTTTATCCCACTGGGGCGAAGAATACCTTACGATTCAATTTAAAATTTAAGCTTATTATTTCTTTTTGTGTGTGTTTTTGTCATTTCTATTAAATAATATGGCTTCTTCTGTGGGCAAGTAAAAGACACAAACACGTATTCTCTTTTTTTAAAGGATATGCATTAAGAAAATGCTCTTGTCAAAATCATTTGTTTTCATGGCTTTCAATGAACTTTTTTTCAACTGCAACGTGATATCAAAACTGTAGGAACGGGTTGGAATACGTTAGCATAAATTTAGAAAAGTAGAGCCATCAAAACCCATGATTACTTTTATACGCCGTTTCCGACTGCGCTCTTTTTTGATACGTTCCCAGACGCGTTTCCCCTCAAACTCATTCCGGTTATTTGAATGCCACAAAAAAGTAGTCTGAGAGAAATCAATGTAGGTATATTCTCTAAAAGTCATACGGAAGAAGGATTTCAGGTGTGGGGCACTGTCTTTTATCCAAAGTGAAATTCCATGCAGATAAGAGTATCAGTTCGAATGCCCTTATATATATATATAATTAAGGCTGGACAGGGTGTCCAGCCTTAATGTGACCCAATAGCTAATTCCCGAACCGTTCGGTTTAGATATGCACTTCCAATTTGAAAAATGTTTTTAAAGAGGTATAGAATTTTTTTTACGTGCTTTTCGAACCAAACAACCCATTTAGAAAAAAATTACAAAAATTAAATTTTTATACGGTCCCCAGGTCCTATCACTTATATTTAGGAAAAGATGCAGTGTACAAAAACAAAGTAAACACAAAAAGTTTCGTTTTATTACGATAAAAACTGACCGAGTTATGGAACTTTGAAAATCATACATTTCATCCATTTTCTTGGCCAATTTCAAGAAGCTAGTAAGGGACCGTCTCCAAAGTGAAATTAATTGGAACTCTCCCAGAAAACTTTCGCTCTGGCTCGTTAATGGCATAAACTCTTGCCGCCTCTCTCTTATTTCTATTACACTGCCCATACAACAGTACCATTTCGCAGTGTTCTTCATTTGTATACATCTCGTTCTCCCGTACTAGAATTCGTAATATTAGAATGCGACTGTATGTAATTGCAAGCGACTACACAACAGATTTTTAACGTTCGCCATGATCAGTACCGCAGCCAATCAGTCTGAAGCCGCAGGCAAATAAGTCTATTTTTTTGGAACTGCTTTTGAAAAGTTTTCTTCGTCCAAAATATTTTATTTTATCTATGTTTTACACGTACACAGAATAAATTTTATTTCTTAAGTACTCAATTATTGTAATATTAACGTAATGCATGTACTTTTAAATTTAAAAACGATTTACATAAGAGTGACGTGCAAGAGCGAAAGTTTCCTGGCAGAGTTCCAATTAATTTCACTTTGGAGACGGTCCCTTACTAGCTTCTTGAAATTGGCCAAGAAAATGGATGAAATGTATGATTTTCAAAGTTCCATAACTCGGTAAGTTTTTATCGTAATAAAATGAAACTTTTTGTGTTTACTTTGTTTTTGTACACTGCATCTTTTCCTAAATATAAGTGATAGGACCTGGGGACCGTATAAAAATTTAATTTTTGTAATTTTTTTCTAAATGGGTTTTTTGGTTTGGAAAGCACGTAAAAACATGCTTTACCTTTTTAAAAACATTTTTCAAATTAGAAGTGCATATCTAAACCGAACGGTTCGGGAATTAGCTATTGGGTCACATTAAGGCTGTACACCCTGTATATATATATACTATATTGCAATTTAATAGCAGAAGGGGCATTTTGTAATTTTTAGTTTCATTTTACCATTTTATAGGGAATGCATTCGATATTTTCCGTTGCTCTTAGAAAAATGTTTTTGAAGTAGAAAGTATTTAATTTTTGGAAATTCACTTTTTTCAATGTTCGAAATTAATCTGATTAGTTTAAAGAATTTCCAATTTTATATGCTTTTTATTTTCTTATTTTACTCTTTCAGAAAATTTTGAAAGGTAATCATGATTCCCTGTCTGTCGGTCTGTCTGTCCGTACTTTAACTACTGACAGCCTGCTTTGATTGCCATCATATTATTTGCGAAATTGAAATAGGTTTATTATGTAGTGCATGTCTTAATGAAAATGCTTTTATATTCTTTCTTAGCATGTCTTAATGAAAATGCTTTAGTAATATCTTTTACACGAGCACGCAGAAGAATTCCAATACATTGATGTATATGTATAATAAGTTACTAATTTATTACAAGGATATTTTTATTGATAAGTGATATATTAAGATACTTTTACACGAGTTGCTTTTGAAAACTAAAAAAAAATATTTAAAAAAGGGAACAGATATATTTTTAAAATTTTTAACTGGATATGATTTTATTTCTGTACTTTTATTCATATCTGTGAAAACATTCAAACCGATTAGCCTAAAGGTGTCTTAGATGTTTTCCTCGAAAAGTAAAAATTCTGTATTTTTAGATTTCTAGAAGTAGCTGATATATTTTTTCTTTTTGTTGTGCACATTTAAAGAACGTTTCACATATATTTATCATATGGTGCAGATTTGTGTATTATTAAATAAGTCAAAATGAATGGAGAAATATTTAATATATTCTGGTTGGTATGAATTTGCTATCATATTTCAGTTTTGTTTTTAGGGATTGAATCTAACAAATCTTGGACTTTCGAGACAGTATGTCCCTAACTAAGGACACAAAAATTATTTATATACTATAGTACTGAATGGATATCCTAATTTGTGCACATAAAAAAAACCCATAAAAATATAAAAATCAGGATTTTTTAATATTTTTAATTACGAATTTAATCTCGATTATCAAAAAAAAAACCTTCAATTCAAAAAGGGAATTATTTAATCAGGTCTGAAAGGGTTAAACTTTAGAGATCAAGGAAATGTTATTTTATAAAATTGTTTGTTAATTGCAAATTTAATTTATAGCCTTGCAAGCGAAAGCATTCATGATTTGTTATTTCTTAACAGACAGTTAAATGACTTCTAAAGGTGATGAAGTGCTATGCGTGTTGAATTTAATTAAGTAAAGCAGTAATTTATGGCACGCAATATATTATCAAGCGTGACTTCAAATGTGATTTTCAAGATTTACTAAGAGTACGTGTTATATAATTATATTTATTTATTAAAAATTTAAGTTATGCTTCTAGGCTACAAAGTTGCTCTTTAGTTGTGGATTCACGTAACATCTTGAGAGTGCATTTAACCTTAAAGGAACATCTGAAGTTAATAACATGTATGTATTTCTGTATTTATATTGCAGATTTTATAAGCAAAATGTAGTATTAAGTATTTTAATTTCGGTTGCCCAAGAGTACTGGATGCTATCAAAAATAATTAGCATCTATAATATTCTTTTCTCAAATGTTATATGAACTACATACCGTAAAGCAGCAAGTTTATGGTTATTATGCAATCTTTCATGTGTCTTTAAATATACGTTTAACTTGTTTTAAACGGACAACATGAATTTTTAAGCAATTAATATATTTTATTGTACAATACTAAAAACGGATTTAAAATTGCCTTTTTGGAAATCAAGTTTTATTCTTTATAGTTACTGACTGCTATACATTAAAAAATATTTCCACACTTAGAAGTTCTTAATTTTTTGAATAAAATTTACGATGTTAGATTGTTTTTTTTAATAGTAATTTCTTTCACTATCGCGCGAGAGGGATAAAATATATGCTACATGAATTACATCACATTATAACTCAAGAATCTAGGAAGTACAAAAAATTACACCGGCCCGCACAAAAAAAAGTTGTTTGTACATCGGACGCCACCTATCTACCGGCATGTATTTCGACTAGCTAAATCTGAATTTTAAGTCAGTTTAAGCCGCACACCTTCGAGTATCGAGTAAATTGAAAAAATAGCGTAAATTGGATAAATGGTAATTAAAAAAATGTTTGAATCTAAACCAAGCATAATTCTTATGTATTTCGATCCGCTGAAAACAAATTTAAAGTGTATTTAGATTATAAACTGTTCTAAATCTCAAGAAATTGAAAAAAAAAACCTTGAAAAATGTAAAAAATAGCAAAAAATCGTCATTGTATTAATGAAAAAATTTTTGTTGACCCAAATCAAGGAGGATTTTTATGTAATTTGATTTGCTTAATCCGAATCCAAAATATATTTGGCTTAGAATCCCTCAAACTCTCAAAAAATCTCAAAAAAACGAGAAAATAGCAAAAGTTAGTTAAAAAAATTGAAAAAAATCTATAAAACATCATTAAATACGCTTCTTGTATTTTTTATGCGTAAAATATAAGTACAAAATCTGAAAATGCAAAAAATTGTAATATCTCTAAAAAATGATGTATAAACAAAATAAGGAGAGTGATTTTCTCAGATTTTAAACTGAACACATCATCAGAAATAAAAGTATGGATCTAGAAAGCAATTAATATACACAGTGTGTGTTCCTTTTTTCAATTAAAAACCACGCTTACATGGACACAGAAAGAACTAATAAGCTTGAATTACTTACACAGAAACAGGTTTTTTTCCGTGGAATCATAGAGTAATAGGAGAATGTAAATAAGAATAAAAAAAAAAGTCACGGAATCGTAAATTATTGTAAACACATCAGTAACTTCCCACAGAGAGAACTGATTGAGTTGATAATTTCCCACAGCGTCGGTAATGTTGAAAATGTAGTTTGACCTAATAAACTATAGAAAATCAGAAAAACATTTCTATTTCATTCATTCTATGAGAATAACTGTGGTATGAGGACATAACGGGCAGTTCATATATTGGCATACTTCCAAGAGAGTACATATTTCAAAAAGGCATCACTTTGTATTAAAAAGTGTAACTAAACTTGTAACTAAATTGCAAAGGAATATCATTAAATTTACAATCCATGGCGAATTTCTAAAATATTCTTAAAAAATTGTTATTGGTTATCTCAGTCATCTATTTTTATAGTTGGGATTATAATCTCTTTCTGTTTATTTTTCAATGTTTGATGTATGTATTTCATTTCAAGTCAACAAAAAATTGATAACCAGTGATGCCAGTAACATTTTGAAGAAAGTGGTCAAAATGTATTTCCTATCTTAGAAATTTGTATCTAAATTTCAAGAGTCTTATTAGAGATTATGCTAATATTACAAATAATTATACTAACGTAGCTCGTGGCTCAGAGGTAGCGCCTAAGCCTTCCGTGCAATACTCTCGCATCTGATCGCCGTCTGGTGCAATTAGTAATCATTTTCCTTGATAAACGGATAGACACAACAGGATAGTGACTGTGCATCGATTGTTGGGCTGTTCATTCATTGTTTTATATAGTTTTTACTTATTCTGTTTGGAAATGCAGTCCAGTTTTTAATGAACAGGCCTCTCAAATCCCAATATTTATATTCACAACTGTCTAGAAAACAGCTGCAATAAACTTCCCTTTCCCGTGAATTGTCGTTTTCACAATATAAAAGCTGTTTCAGCTTATCAACTAATTTTTAATGTAAATAATATAAAAAAATTTTATTCATTCGTTTAATTGTCCCAAAAGCATCCTGAAATTCGCCCAATATTGAAAATTGAGGAGTTTTTAAATCTATATAACTTTAAAGTAGAAGATGCTTTGCTTTCAAATTGTCAAAAAGTAAATTTTTCAAAAGATAATGAAAGTATCATTTATTAAAAACATTTTTAAACAAGCTCCATGAATCATAATGGAGAGTCATAATAATAATGCAGCAGTCACAATCAAAATATGTAATATAATTAGGGTGGCATAAAACATTGCCAGTTCTAAAACACAGTGCACCAATTTTTTCAGGAGTGCTTCGCGTATATGAATAATTTTTCTTATTGTTGCAGTGATGTTTCAGAATATTTGTTTGCTAGAAACAATGTGACACTGGATATAACACAGAACCCCGTTATTGTATAAATTCGACTTTTTGAACTGTGGCATTTGTTATCGCACAGCAGCATTAAATTCAGACTCGACGGCTACATTCATACGAAAGAATTAATTATTTTCAATTTTAAGATTATTTCTATTTTTACATAATATATCAGTAAAAATTTTAATGAAACATATTCCTTAGGAAGGCTTCATTTCGTGCAATTTTACTTTCCGAACATGTACCATGTAAGGAAAGTATTGTAATCTTGAAAAAATTCGAATTCGAGATTTTGGTGTATTGACACGTTTTGAGGTATTCTGAATTCATTGATGCTATTTTTACGAGATGTATGTATGTATGTGTGTATAGTTGTGTGTGTGTGTTTGTGAGTGGACACAATAGCTCCTAAACGGCGCATTCGATGGAGCTCAAATTGGGTATATGTGTTATAAACCACCGTCGCAAGACCGGTATTGATTTTGGTGTGTATAGGACTTATAGTTTTTCTACAGGGCTACGACAAAGATTTCTTTTACATTATGGCCTATGGGGGAAAATTCTTGAAAGTGCGTTAGCGTTTAAACGGTACATTCGATGGAGCTCAAATTGGGTATACATGTTATAAACCACCATAGTAAGACCGGTATTGATTTTAGTGTGTATAGGACATATAGTTTTCTACAGGGCTACGACAAAGATTTCTTTTACATTATGACCTATGGGGAGAAATTCTTGAAAGTGCGCTAGCGTTTAAATGGTACATTCGATTGAGCTTCAATTTGGTATATATGTTTGAATTATTCATGGATTAAAATTTATTTAACCCATTTATGCATAGTGTCCCTTTTTTGGGACGGCATTTTCGCTATTAGTCGAAAACGTTATTTATTTTTCCTAGCCTTTATTCATGAGTACTGAGCCTCAACTCTACAAAATATTTTAACATGACCCAGTAGGATGTTGATATTTCGATTTTTGTGCATAATGATTTTAAAAGAAATCATCCCTTGTTCAAGAAATTGACATCAGAAATTTATCTATTATTTCTGTTATCAGTAAAAATCGAAGAAAGTCGCTAAAATATCCAGGCACAAATGGGTTAAATGCTTGGTCATGATCTTAATCGGTGTTCGGTGTTCGATGATAAGTGTTCGGAAAGTCGAGTGGAGTCAGTCCAGATTTTTTAATTTAATTTACGAAATTTAAGTTGATGAAATAATTTATTTTACCCCCCCCCTCAGAAAAAATATGTAGGAAATTTTAGGCGCTGAATATCAAATAACTTTTTTTGAAAATAATGGAATTTTTAGTTTCCATCTGTTTTTGGTTTATTTTTCACAGTTTTTGCAGTTTTTAGACTTTTTAGACCTTTAACTTTCTTGCGAGTCATTGTTTTTACGATTTGTATATATGTTTCTTATCGTTTTATACTGATATTTTTAATATGGTAACACAAAAAAATGTGATTAGAATAATGTATAATATGCAGGTATAAATCGATTTAGCTTCCATTTCATAAGCCTCAGTGTTTCAGTGAGCCTCAAAAATTTCGTTACGATTCTTAAGAGGGATTGAGATCTAGCAAGACTGATCAGAGACACAGCATTGTATGGTCGCAAACTCTGTCTAACTTGTCAATCTTTATTCTCCAGTTACCAATCACTTTAAAAGAACAACTGGAACGCGAGTCAAAATAATTTAGTTGGAATAAAACTTAATTTAGAGTTGCTCATTGAAAATTTCATATTTGAAATAGAAATACGATTTGATTTTTACTATCAGTTTTAGATTAAGGCTTTTACCGAGCATAAAGGAAATTTCTCGAAGACGTTGACAGAATTCTTCTGGTTTTTCATTGCTTCTTTTGAGCTATTCATGTAAGCAGTGCAATGAGACAACATTTGCGATATTACATAAGTTTGTGTTTTCTCAAATTGTATTGCTTAAAAATTTTCTACCGTTTCTCAAACATAGTACAGCGTGTTTAAGATACCTTGTCTATATTACTAAATAAACCAATGAACTTCTCTAAAACATTACTAAACACAAACATAATATAATAAAATGCTAAAACATTTCAATTTCGAGCAATATACAGGATGTTCCAAAAAGATGTTAACACGCTTTAATTCTATCTATTAGAGATAAGTGGGTAATCTAAATTGAAAAAATATCCAAAATAAGAATGGGAAAACGACTATGTTAAGAAAAAATTCCTCTCGCAAATTTTAAAAAAAGTTTCACTTTTATACGACCCTCGTTCAGAAAATATTCCCAATTAGTAAAATATGCTCCATACATTAATCACGAGATTATATGCAAAATTTGAAAATTATATCAGAAAAGGTATCAGAGATATGAAGATAAACATACACTGACTTAAACCACTTTCCAGCAGCTGCCGAAGGGGAAAAAATCCTGTCCGATAATTATGTTGGAGGGGTCCTGCAGAAATTGCGAAAGAAAATATATATATATTTTTTTTTGCTCTATCATTATACGTTCACATTCAAATGCATGTATAGCCCCCGATCATATTTATTTGAAGATATCTCTGAGATGTTTTATGATGAAAGGCTGAAATTATTTATATTACCACATTGGTGTATGGGACATATTTTACTAATTTGAACTTTTTTTTTGTGCGGGAGTTGTGTACAAATTTAAAAAGTGTAACTTTAAAAAATAGCTTATAGAACTTTTTCTTAATGTATTCTTTATTTTTACTACATTATTTTGAACATTTTTTTTTTCAATTTAAATTTCCTACTGACCTCAAATAAATAAAAAATTGAAGCTTGTTTCTCCCTTTTTGGGACAACCTGTACATTAATTTGTAAAACAAACAAACAAAAAAAAAACTCTCAAAGTTCTTACACAGCTCAAGATCACGTTCTAAATGAGGGAAATATTATAAGACAAATATCTTTGACGCTGCAGTTAGACAAACAAATCGTTTTTGCTTAATGGATTAGTATTTCGATAATAAATCCCATTTAACGGTTGCGTAACTTTATCGATTGATTTCCTGATGTATTTACCGATTAGCATGGGAAAAATTAGTGAAAGAAAATATGAAAGTATGGTCAGTTATTTATAGTTACTACCTCTGTAATCTCACAACTCCTTCACATTATTATTTAAAGGATGTCTCACATGGGAAATAACATCATAATTATAAATTTCTAGTTGAGGAAACGATTTTATATTAACTAGTAAACGTTATTAAATATTAAACGAGGCAGCTTTCAAAAGTTACTGAAATGCCTGGATTTAGTTAAATCATGTTTTATTCATCAAAACAAGTTAGGGTATTACTGTTACAAAGTAAATTTATTGTTAAACTTAAAGATACAATTATTTATATTTATAGATGGGGTCTAAGAAGATAACAGTTTCTAAGTTGAATATGAAATTATTCATGAATTACTGAAATAAATTGTGAATGGTGTAAATGAGGTAGTAAAACAATACATATGTATATACAGAGTGTCCCATAAATACCGTCCGAACTTTGTACAGCCTGATTCCTCGTTGGGAATTAGGCAATAAAAAATACCCGAAGAACAACCCAAAGTTTCTGAGTAAAATGCGAGAAGAAAGCAGAAACGTCATATCCGGTGTACGGAAAGGATGAACGCAGTTCTTTCTTTCTTTCTTTTTTTTTTTTTTTTTGGAATATGTATTCGTAAAATGATGCTTGCATGAATGCGCCGTGTAATTGATGCAACTCCTGACGTTGCATCAATCGGGTGTTCACATAAATACACACAACATGAAAGGGAGGGATTAAATCACTTTTCATTGTAATTAGGTCTCCGTGGATCAATTCTTTCAAACGTTTTCATTAGAAGAAATCCAAAGGTGCCAGATCTGATGAGCATAGAGGCCATAAAATCGAATTCCCCATATCTAATCCAGAGGCTAATTTAATGTTCCTATTTGTTCTTCCTTGCACAGGATGTGACGTCATTACTTTTTTTGCATTTTTCTTGAAAACTGTGGGCTATACCTGTACAGGTTCTTTGGGCAATTTGTCACTATGTATAGATAATATAGAATAATTAAAATTAAATTTTGGGTGGTAAATAATTCAAATATTAACGACAGAATACTATTGAAATTGCTGTTGATTGTTCCATAGGTAATCCTAAAGAAATTCATGGGGAGGGGGGTAAACCTGCTCAAGTTTATGCTTGAGGTAGAACAAATAAAAAAATGAACAAATAGACTTTTCTTAGTAATTACCATTTTTACTGGAATTTTGTTTCAGCAGTTGCAACGTGTACATAAAAATGAGCATGCCTTTTAAAAAAGATTTATTTTTTTCAGACGAAGAATACCTTTTCATTAAAATCTTTTCCAAATTTACATTTTCATCTCCAGCTATAACCTTATTTAAATGCAGTGAAAATACATTTATCTTAGAAACGCTTTCAAAAAATAATTTGTTTCCTTGTTTTCAGCTTTTGTAATAGTATATTTTCTTCTGTTTAATAATGAAACTACAACATGAGATTGAAAAGTAATCCACAAATTTTTGCACTTTAAACAAAAAGAAAATCGACTGCTTTTAGAGGAAAGGGTTGTCTGAAAAGCTAGTCAAAATGTTTGTTGAATTTTTTGTAACTGGTGATGGTAAAAATGGAGTTAAAATTGTGGTTTTAAGTAGAATAAAAATGCAGAACACAAAAAGATAAGCGTTTTGAGAAAGATTTAATGATATTGTCGGTTGTGTAGTCGCGAATATTTAGTTTTCACGGGTTAGTTTCTTTAATTTCAAGTCCGGGAAATAAATATTTTTTCATACAGGGTTACCCTAACAATTTTACTGATTTTTTCTCAAGTTTTAGAATAGTTGTAAAAGATTTGAAATTCCTTAGAGTTCTGTATACTTTGTTATGCTGTAGATGTTAAGTATCGTGTTTAGGTAATTAGGTCTGTCTTGTATTTTTTAATTATGTTTTTTGTAAAGTTTCAACAGTGATCAAAGTTTAAATTTCAAGAGCTTTTTTACTTAGAAAAGTGTGAAACATTTCATGTAGCTGAATTTGCAAGTGAAGTGCATTAAAGTCATTGTAATTGAATTCTGCATATTTTATGTGATTTAAAAAACACATTTTGTGATTCTTTTACTTCTTTAAATCTGTTATTACACTTCGTTTAAAAAAACAAGGTCATAAATCCGAATTTTTTAAATCTTTATAAGTTAGAATTTTTTAATTAGATAAGTAAAAATTCTATTATTTAATTAATAAAACTTTTGGGAAAAGTATACATTTCTCCTCGTTATAGAACGGAAAAAGTTATTTTTCAGTCAGAATGCTTTTAAGGGAAACAACTAAGGAAAACGGTAAAGAAAAATGAAATCTTCTAATTTATAGTTAAATAGAGGCGGCAAACAAGCATGAAAACGTGATACAAATAGAGAAAGTTAATGGAACCACAAAATTATGGACATGATGTGAGTTCTTCTAGTTACTTTGTTTATTCAAACAATAAATACATTTATTCAAGTAAATTGATAAAGTTATTACTTCATTAAGCTGTTAAAGGTTAGATAAAGAAATATTGTTTTTGCTGTTCGAATAACTCCCGACATTTTCTTGTGGTGAATATAAAGCAGAGGATTTTTTTTAGAACCAGAACAACGTAAAATATACAAAAACGTTTTCAACTTAAAGTTATTTATTTTTACATTGCAATATTTTTTTCAAAATTTGTGTCCTGAATTAATGGCACATGGTCTGACAGGGTTAAGTTCATTTTAGAGTAAAAACGCATTTCTCTGAAAAAAAAAATCAAACTTATAATAATAAATTATTACAGTGTATTTTCTTGTAAATAAAAATTGAACTTAAATATTATGTTTGGTTAATCATTTTAGCTAAATCTAAAATAACTAGCCAAGCATATTTTTTACGCGAAACGAAATAAGAAGTTAAAATAACATAGAATATAAACGCCCTAAAATTAGTCTCTTTATTTTTCTATTTAAAAAAAAATCATAAAAGTCTTTCCAGAATCCCATTATATGTCGATGCTAATTCTGATAAAAATTTTCCTTCAGCTTTATGACGCTAATCTCTAAATTGGTAAAACTATCACTCATTGATTTTCGCCTCCATCCATTCCCTGTGGTGCAGATTAATCCCTACTGATGCTTTTAGAAATAACGGAGATAAAAATCTCTTCCTAAAATACTTCATGAAGAGCTTTTGATATTTCAGTATATTATGAAAGAATATTTAATCAACTTTTCTGAGGCGAGAAACAAATACTGCTAGGCGAAATGAAATTATTTAAAAATATATATATCTATAATATTGATGATTTCGAATGTCCTGAATTCAGATTTCTGAACGAATTTGATTTCGTTCCATTCCATATTAAATTTAATCCTTTAAAAAGTAACAGAAGATATTTATGATGTTTTTCACTGAGAAATCTTTAACTTAAAAAAACATTTTCGAAATAATATTCTTAAATATACATTTTCGGGCCCTCAAAAGTGAATTACTTTGGCAATTAAGTTCAGTTTTGTTCTTTATTTCTCAGAAAAAAATATAAGCATAATTTTTCAGTAAAATAGATAAACTGAAAAATAAAGTACAAGAGAAAATTAAAAACAACTTGTGAATTATGCATTTTGGAATCAGAGAATGTAGTTTTCTTTTTTATATAATGTAAATATTCGAATCCTTAAAGTTAATTATGAAATAAAAATAACAGAAACTACAAAAAAATCAAAGAGCACTTTAGCTTTACTTTACATGAAATAGCAATAAAAAATATTTTTTCTAATCCTTGGTACTCGGGCGCTAAATATATGAAATTAATATGTTTTGAAGAATGTAATTGCGTAACAGATAGTTAACTTGTACGCTCATTTTATGGCAGAAGCTCAATCCTAGAGATTTCCCATCTGTACCTCGTACTATGCTGAATCAAAAATACATGCCAGGAAGTAATTACGTGCACAGAAAGGGAATCTCAGCAGAATCTAAGCGATGTAAAAGAGAAAACAGGAAAAAGCAAATAAAACGCTGAAGTTATATTTTAATCAGTTTCATTACAAACGAATTTATGTGAAGTATTTGTTTTTCCTATAAATTCTACACACGTTACTTTCGAAGGAGAACATTCTTTTATATATTTCAAAAATAAAATGTACTTTAAACAATGGCTGATATCTAAAAATTGTCTTTTGTTTTTTGCTTCCGGAAGAGATATGATAGTAATTTTTCTTAATGACAGTGATTTGTTTTTCAAAAATGCACGAAACAATAGCATTCATACATTTTGGAGAAATACGTGCAAATTTTAACTCTGCTAGGCAAGCCCCCCCCCAAAAAAAACAAGCATTTTTGAACTATTTTTCAAATTGTTAAAAAAAACGGAAAGGTGATCAATCATTTCAACTATCTACATATTTCCTATTCAACTGTCTACATATTTCCTATTCAACTATCTATATATCTGAAAAGAAATATAGGAAGTTTTTGATAAGAAAATGTTTTTATTTTAAATCAATCTGAAAAACCAAATCAACTGCCTTTGTCATGATATAAGTGATGATTTCAGCGTTATAATATATTATATATATCATTAATAAAATTCTCTGCCTATTCTGTGTTTCCTGTTATTACATAAAAACATACAACTATGACATAAGCGATGTAATACATAGTGTTTCATGGAATATAATGCATTGCTTCCCAACGTAATTAAAAACATGCAGTTTCTGAATTATTCATCCAAGCACGGTATTTTAAAAGTTTTTCAAACAATTTAAAACTGTTAGATAAATACTAAAATAAAAATTTTAAATATATTGAATCGAATAACAAAAATTTAAATAGTTCCAGAATTCTGAAACTTTTTCGACTTACGTAACGTTTATTAAAAGCATGACAACGTCCGAGTATAACGACTTCAGGCTGGGAGTAAGATGATAAAACTATTTTCCGTTTCTTGTATTTATTCAAGTATCGCGAATTCCTAAAAGAATGTACTACGAATTTGGAAAGAAATGCCGTAATATGGTCAGTATCATTTTCTGTTCCAAAAATACGAGAAAGATTTTCATGTAAATGTATTTCTGATTTTTTAAGAGAAGATAGTATTTAACTCTTGATTTGAAAAGTTGAAGTAAATTTAAAAGCAAGAAAGATAAGTCATGACATAAATTTCAGTTATAAAGCTATACAATATTACACGACATTGCACACTATATTTTCACAACATTTTACAACATATTGTGTGAAGTAGCGCTGTCAAACTTCGCGATAACTTAGAAATAACCTCGGAAGAAAAAGTATCATCATTAATAAGTTTGAGGGGCTTATAAAAGTTTCTGAATGTTATTTCCATCCTTTAAATTAAGGGAATGAAATATATTATAAACGTTTATATACTTACTGTGCTTGAAATAAAGCATAACTCTAAACTTCCACAGACCGTAATTCATTATAATTCTTTTGAATACTTCTGTAGAAAAGATATAAATTCTACATACACTATTATCGATAAAGAGTTTTATTTTGTAATCCTTAGTAACAGATATCAATTTTGTTTTGTTTGAAATAGTCGAATATTTTTGAAATGCCTTTAGAGAATGTCTGCCCATACAGTGTTAATGAGTTGAAATTCTTTTGTGTACCCATGTAAAAGAGCTAAATGCTGCATACTCAATTTTCAATAACATAAATTTTGAGATAGTCGATGTACATTTATGGCGTTTACATCAATTTCGGACAGACAGGCAGAATAATAAACCGAAATCATAAACACTCCGTTGGAAAATGTTAACAAATCTTGGCAAGTAATAGACTTTTTTAGATTTTCCATCCATACTCTTATCAGTAGACTTAACTTTTAAGTACTTAAATATTTCGTTTTATTTATCGTCAGTTTTAGGTAGAATTGCCCAGACTATTGAGTAAAATAGTTATATTAGAAAAATTATACACTTCCCGTTCAAAAATGGCTCGAAATAGTGAGTTATAAATAAAGAATTTGATATTTTGACGAAAACTCCGAAACCTTTGAAATGCAAAAGTAATTTTAGCTTTGAGAAAACATAGAAAATTCTGATACAATATATGTCAAAAGACAAATATTTTTTACACTGTGACACCTTTTTACTTTCTTTCAGTTTTCTCATAAGTATGATATTTGTCCCAAAACAACTGAAAAAATTTCGTGATTGTTGTTTATAATAATATCTTATAACTGGTGATGATGAAATAAATTCATCATCTGTCTCATATTTTTATCATTTTATAAACTAAAATGTTTAGGAAACATAAAAATTCTAAATTTTCATAAATTATAGATTTAATCTTGTCAGAAATCTTTCTGTAAAAGAAAAATACCCAAATCAACATCAGAATATATATTTAACATTGTTTATTATAGTCTCAAGCTAAAACTAAAACGTGTGAATGGAATTAATGTACAGATGAAGATTTTAATAAACTATTTAAATAGTTTATTAAGAAGCAGATTTTGATAATAAAGCTGTAATTTTGTTTTGTTCGTCTGTTTTCCATGGATTAATGGGGGATAAGCACTGCTGCATTTTTTTACAGCACTTTGTACCACCCCCAAATACAGATTAGATAGATAGCGGCAGCACCTACCAAAAGTGTTAATTTCTACCACAAAATTCGGCAGAGTTCAGTTCTACCTCATTTATGGTTCCGATAGATGGCAGCACTACCAATCGTTAGCGCGCTTCTTAATTTTGAAGCAAGTACCAAGCAGTAGATCCGAGGCTTAGCTTTGCAACCCCCAGAAGTATCATTTTGCATGGAATCTTGGAGGATATTGCGACCACGCATTTTAACCAGCCCCAATCACCATTAGTGAGCACAGCGGTCTTTGATTGGTCCCAATATCGAACCCGCAAACCTTCCGCCACGAGAATAATGCCTATCCCAACTGGGCTACCGCAGCCCCGGCTATAATAAAACCCGATAGAAACACATTTTGAACTTAAATCCCCTGACATTTTACGTACCTGTGTTTTACTATATTGATACCATTGAATTCTATAATTTTGTCTCTATATCAGCAAGGTACATTTCAAGCGTGATGATCTTTTTCACAGCATTTTGGTTAAATTTTGCGCGGAACGTCGAACGTTTATTTGAGTTTTGTATGTAACAAGCTAAGATGTCGGAAAAAATTGCACTGCTAAATACAGGGTGTGTCATAATTCCCTCCCGGGTTTGGAAGGAAAATAAAAAATATAAATTACCAATAAAGCAACAAAGTTGACTTTATTGGATCCGATGAGAGAAAGAAATGTTAAAAGTTTTATTTCACAACTATCCATTATGTGAACCTTTCGTGATAGCGACGGATTACTGCAATTTTGTTGGGGGTAGGGGTGGGAAGAGTGCAGTTAGTTTGTCGGTGGGGGCGGTTAGTTGACGTAGACGTAGATTGACGTATACATCCATTTTATGGAAGTAAAACAGCATCTTTTATAGTAATTTCTTTTTCTCAATTGGGGCGGTAGCCCCTACGCCCCCTATAATTCGTCCTTGTTTCATAATGCGGCAGATATCAAGTCTAAAGTTAATGACTTCCCATACCCTCACACTCTTTTTAACATGGTAACAAATGCAGTTGTGATCCTTTGGCGTAAAGTCCGTCTTTGGCACGAGCACAGGAGCTTTTATGTAACCCCATAAAGAAATCTGTGGCCACGGAAGAAGACAATTGTCGTCGGCAGAACCTCTTCCAATTCAACGACGAGGAAGCCCGTTATTTGTGAAACAAAACTTGCAATGCTTTTTTCCTTGGAGAAGACTTTACTGGAGAAAGAAACATTGATCTCCAAGAAAGACAAAACTTGCAAACAAACTGCTCTACCCCCACCCCCGAAAAAAATTGCATTATTTCGGCGCTGTCACGAAAGGTTCACATATTGGACTTTTTTGAAATAAAACTTTTAACATTTCTTTATCCAATAAAGTCAACTCTGTTGCTGTAGTGGTATATTTCTTATAAGCCTTCCAAACCCTTCAGGAAATTATGACACACGCTGTACAATAAAATCATATAACCATCTTCGCCTGAGTCAGTTATTTCTGATAAAATGATATGAGTACAAATGATCTTTTTAACGATGGTCTGCGCATCGAGCAAAACGTATGAAAATAAGAAGTCTTCAAATTACGTTCCGTAACACAAAGCAGTTGCATTCGTATAGTAAAAATTCTTAACTCAGCTTCCAATACTGAATTACAACTCCATGTTTTCTTTCTTATTTTAAAATAAAACACAAGAATTGTCATTATTTGAGTATTTTATGATAACAAATTGCGGTGTGAGATTTCATATTAAATGTCAGATAAAATTCGAGAGTTTTCAATGACAGTCGCATATTGTTTTCATGCATTATGTAGACAGTGACTTTAACTTCACGCTGACAACTATAATGTTCATATCAAAACGCACCCATGGATTTTACGGTAGCTAAAATAATACTTCGACAGTGACTGCAGATTATTTTACGGATTGACAGTTTCTTCATGATGGAAAAAATAGGCATTGCTTTTTGGTGGAAAGAAAACACGAGACATTTTAAGCTTCAAATATCGAAGAAGAAATATTTTAGTTCTTGCTCTGTATTTCGCCCACCCTTCCATTTTGATGAATTTAGATCTTTTTTTAGACATAAAATTTGAAATGGAATACTTTTAAGTAAGAAAACTATTGCTCAAATTATTAAACTATATAAAATTGTTGTATATATACTTTCTTTCAAAAATTATTTTTTTAATGACGCGCATGCAGCATTTTTGAATTAACTTTGTGAACTAAAAATTTTTTAAAAAATAATGATAGTAGAATTTTTTAGTTCTTAAATAAGCTTGTTAAGTATGATTAGGTGATGCACATGATATTTTATCTTCATGGTACAAATTTAGCAAAATTTGACTTAAAATTCACTGCCTCCTTACATTTAGAAAATAACTGTAGGGAACCCACTGAGTTTTCAACCCCTCCTTTAACCCTTTGAGGCGCAACCCTTTCCCAATGCTGAAAAAAGGGCAGCCGTTGCCATCGCTCGACTTAATTACCAGCAAGATGGCGGACGATCGGAACGTTCATCGCGTGCCACAGATCTAGACCCTTTTTTGACACAGCTGGCTGTGCCGCACCGCCAGCTGCGTCAAAAAAGGGTCTCTAGATCTGTGACACACGATGAACGTTTCGATCGTCGCCATCTTGCTGGTGTGACGAAGTTCACATATTTTTCGCGTCTTAAAATAAAGTTCCTATGTTTCGTCTTTCTACATCAAAATTTCGTTTTCCGTATTAATCTCTCTCCACTCTGTTTCTCGGCTCGATAGCATATTCTTTCTTTCGCGACGCTATGTCTGGGATTCTTCGGGGTTCCCCTTCTAAATTAATTTCGCTTTAGCATATGCTGTGTAAGTTCTTGGCGGCTCCCGGTCGCCCCCTTCGCTTTTCTCACGGGGTTGTAGCCTTATGCATTGGCATTCGCCAAATTCTGGCACTTCTGTCTTGACATAAATCATTTAATCCGTTTGTTTCAAATTTTTATATTGTTTACGCCTACCGGACGGTGGTTGTCACGTGGGGCAGTGGCTTATGAGTGCTCATATTTTACTCGCCAACCTGTAGAGAGCTGGCAGTTTTTGTAGGAAGATTTTACGAGACTTCTCGATTGCTCTCCGTCAGAGGAGGTTGTGTTCGTTTTTTTTTTTATGTAACTCCGGCATGCCGTGTGGCTGGAACAATTAGATATGTTCCTGGTGTTATTTTTATGAAGCAATGTACGGTACGTAATTGAACTTGTTTCTTTAACTGTTTTGTGAAGATACCTACAATAAAGTGCAGCTTTTTGGTGTATTCCAGTTATCCGTCAGTTTTTCTCAAATACCTTTAGTACACTATACGTCATGTAAGCGGCCGAGGGAACGTTTCTGTTAATCGACCTCCGACAACTCCCTCATAGCTGGTAGTTAAGTAGAGCGATGTCAACGGCTGCCCTTTTTTAAGCATTGGGCAATCTATCCAGCTGTTCTCGCATTCTTCCATTTTTCAGCAGATGTCAGTGCTGTTAAAAAATAATCGTGACCATTTTTTTACAGGAAATGACTTGCTAAAATGTAAAGAATTCTCATGGAGCTATGTCATCCGCAACTATTTTTATAGAAATCAAATCGATTCTTCGTGACTGGCAACAGTCAAAACGTCAGAGTTTGGTGTTCCCAGAGCAGGAACACTGCGCGTTAAAGGGTTAACGATGACCCACGGTGCTGTCTGTTATCCGAACAGAGAAAAACTTCTTTGACTTAGGAACGAGGATATACACGGGTGCGGACGCGAATTATGGCGGCTGCCGTGGCTCTCCATTTTTTTTTTTTTATATATATCTTGAACGTCAAGTATTGTATATATGTAGCTAGGCCTAACTAAAGCTGTATCATCCAGAGGTGAAAAAAACAGTTTTGCAACTTGCTTCGACAAGAAAATATTCAAGCGCAGAAATTAAGTAAACTGGTTTCAATGTTTGTAGAAGAACTATTTACAAGACTGTTCGAAGGGCTGGTAATTTACAGAACCCAGCAAAATTTGTTAAACCCCGTTATGACCCGTACATAAAATGCAACGTTTATCATTCACTCGAGAGACAATGCCTCGAGCGACTAGTAGATACCTGTAGTTTTATCCGATGAAAAAAGAAAATACAACTTAAATGGCTCCTGATGTTTGGCGATATTACTGAAACGATTTGCGAAAAGAAAAAGAAAATTTTTTTCCAAACGTCAATTCGATGGGGCAACTATTATGACCAGATAATGCCCTTCTTTCATTAGAGTTGGATGTCTGTCCTTAGTTTCAACAAAAATGAACTCATAGACATAAAAAACCTTGAAGACCACCTATTACCAAATGTAGTCGATTTGGCAGGAGAAATAGGTTTTGTAACAGGATAATGCCCCGATTCACAAAGCCGACCTATGAAAATCTGGTGTAGGTGGAAAAATATTCAAATTTTAGATTGACTATCTACACGGCCTGATGTCAACCCCACTGGGAATCTCTGGGATAATCTCGCTCAACGCTCATAATAGCCGTTGCAGGCAATATGAAATTTGGCATGTACCACGAGAGTTTAACATAGACGTACTAGGTTAGACAGCTTTTTCCCAAAACTCGTAACCTGTGATAGTAAGGAGCCAAAACATTATTTTCACAAATCTTTATCATAAAGGGGGGAGGGAGATAAGCATACAATCCTTGCGGTAAAATACAATACCTAAAAATTAATTTTAAGACATCTTGAAATTCGCCCTTCACGGAAAGTAGCCGTGAAAAAAAGATATTTCCGTCATTACGGCATAAAGAATTAACCGGGAAGAAAAGGAAAATGTAGCTGTGGGGGGAAAATACCAGCCTTCACCAGGCGCGCAGCCAGGAAAATTTTTCGGGGGGGGGGGATATGAACTTATACGTGTATAAATAGACGAAATTCCGCACGGCATGAATCTTGTGATCACTAATCCAAAAATTTCGGGGGGAGGGGGGGTATATCCCAATATCCCTCCCTCCTGGCTACGCCCCTGGCCTTCACTACACAAGGAATAAACCGGCTACCGCCAAGTTAATTTTTTTTTTTGTCAAACTACACCTCTTAACGTTAAAAATGAATGCTTATTATATGATTATGATAATGTGCGTTAATGCTTACGATAGCTTAGATGCTGAAAAACAAGTTTAACTTATTCACGGCGAATGGGACCGCAATTGTTCCGTGGAACGATTTAGACCAAAAGTTTGGATTCGGGCCTACTGTCCCAGCGGTTCCTTCTCTGTTCCAACAAGTGTACTTTTCTCTCTGGGACTTTTACAAAAGAACATTTACGCGTAATTAGGGTGAAAAAAAAATCACCTAGATTCTGGAAGAAATCTTTCCGTATAAAGTAAATGTTTAGTACCATGGCGCCGGACTCAAAAGGTTAAGAAGGAAATGGCGTTGTAGGATTAGATGATTAGGAGTTCCTCATTCTGCTCTACATTGTGGTAACCGTGCTTCATGTGCAAATCATAGGCACATGCTCATTGATCTGATTGGGATAGTCATGAAATAAAAGACTGTACCTGGAAATTACTTTTCTAAAAGAAATTGCATGTTTTCAATAATTAAATCTGCAAGTTCTTGAAAATTTTTATGTTGTTACTTATTAGTCACCTTGCTCCACTTGCTTGTATTACAAAATTCAGTTTTGGTTGGAAGGGAAAAATGAAAACCAACTATTAAAGTTTTTAATCAGAAGGTCAAAAAACTTTATGCATTTTTTTTGTTTTAAACCGCTTTCTGAATGCAGGTGGAATATTTAAATCTTAAATCAAGTCTTTCGAGGTCAACAGCGTTCAAAAAATAATTAAATGGAATAATTGGCATATTAATATATGTATATGAAATAACGTTCCCTAGAATAAATGGATATTGTTCCTTAAGCACAATCAAGATGCAATTCTGCATGACATTTTGGCCGATTTTTAGTTTGAATTTAATATTAAAATTCGAACCAATTCAGCTAGTTTTATTTCCTATTATATAGCTAGAAAATGTACTAGAAATTATTTTTAGTTCAGGAAAATGCCTTACGTTTCATGTTTCACGAGAACAGGAAACATCTGCAAAACTTTTTGAAATTTCAATTTTTGTGCCATGCGACTTTACAGAAAAAGGACCGGAACAGAGCTGCAATAACCAACGATAAGATTTCAACCGATAAGCTCTGGTATTTTAAGTTGAATTTATTTTAACCGAAGGAGAACTGCAGGTCGTTGAAAAATAGACAAACTAATGCAATTCTCCAGGCATTCATTCATCCATACTATACCAGTATCCGCAAGTTTTACCGATTATTCATAAAAAATGGCCAATATACATGATAGAAGAGTAGAATGATTTCAATTGAAACTATGGTTTAGTTAAAATACGTCCGAAAGTAAAACCATTTAAACAAAATTTTACAATATTTTAAAAATTCTAAAGCTAAGTAAAATGGCAAGATCCATCTAAAATTTCAGATTCCACTCAGCACAAAAATATTGTTCGTTTTAAGCATTCACCTAAAATTTGACTGAAGTTACTTTTATAATAAGAATAGCAGTTTTATCAATTGAACTTCATTTAAAAAAAAATCCGAAACAGTTTATCTGAAGAATGCAAAATCAAAAATTCTTGCACAAACAATAGGTTGAAGTGGTGTTACCATAAATTTAGTTATTTTCAACTTTTATTTTTTGAGTGGATTAGCAAACATATTTAACTTTTTTGGCATTGGACTGTAAGAGTTGCTAGAAATTTGTTTTCTTCAGATGAATCTTTACTTTTCTTGACTAATGCCATTTTACCCCATAGTGTGGGTTAAAATGACTATAGATGAAAAAATAATAGAATGTTCTAAGATTTGTTTGATGAATATGATCAAATGGAAAATAGACATCATGTACATTTTATAAAACAGTTTTACTTTGGCTATCAAAAATTATATATATAAAGCAATGCCCTACACTATCGAACTTTGTCGCATCTTGTATTTGACATCTGTTCTGTTTGAACTTCATTGACGCCATCTTTTCCAGAAATTTATATTTAAAAATTAAGATTTTGCAAAGTATTTAACTGTAATCAATTCCTTTTCTTCAGATAAAATCTCAAAGTTTGATATTTTTACCACAGTACTTCACAGCCAACAAATGTTTGTCCAAAAGTGGTATTACGCGCTCTGACCATTTTGAGCACTTTCATTTTTTAAAACTGAATTTGATTGAACAAGATTTGAAGAGTAGTACACTTTATTTTACAGTCATGCTTTTCTTTCAAACGTTCTGCAAGCTTATTCTCCGTTAGCACATATTTATGAATATACGATTCAGATATCTAAAGTTTTGGGTCCTTTTCCTCATTTTGAGGTAAACAAATATTTCATTTATTCCCACTTACTATTTAGTATCTTATGTATCAAAAGATACAAAAATATTAAATGATATACCTCAAAATACAAAACATAAGGGTCATTTTACCCAACTTATTTAAAGTATTCCATGATAAAAAAAAATATGAATGTAACTTTAATGCAGAAATATATACCTTAAGAATGATTGTGTTTGAATCCCAAAAATGCTATCGTGAAGTAAAGTTTGATGCTCAATCGAGAACCAAACTTTAAGTGTAGCCATTACAAACTGAAAAGAATGTCCTTAAATCAAATAAGTCTTAAAAACTTACGATGTAAATTATACTGAAAAAAAAATTTCATGTCAACAAACTCGTTGTCCATTTTCTGTAGATTCCATTTTAACCCACCTAACCCTACTCTAAACATATACTAACAATGTTTCAAAACATGACCTGAAAGAATGAAAGTGTTTGTTCAATTGAAGACTCCAAAAATATGAACAAAATTTTATTAAGATACCATACAAAATACATAACTACATGAAGTACAAATTTTAACAATGCATAGTCACACAGTTCGAATTCTTTTTCAATGAATCGCTAATCAATTTTATAGAAAGTGCAACAAAGTAATTCTCATGAAACGTCCGAATTTCACTTTCTAAAATAGTTGGTTTTTAAGATTTCTTAGAAAGATAAATATAATTTTTTTTTTAGAAAGATAAAAACTATCTTTAATACTAAAAGGTTTGTGAAATCGGTCAAAACAATCGGAACAAAACCATTATAATCCAAATTTAAGATTCGATGTTGGTAACTTTTCCTTATTCTTATCACTAAGTAAAATAGCTTTACTCCAACATTAAGCTTTACCTTCATTGAATATTGGTACTTCTAACTTACGACTTCAATTATGAACCTTTCGAAATTAATTCTGATAATTACCGTACTAATTTAACTTCTTATCTATACTCTGCTAAAATACTAAGTGTGCCGTATCAAGAATTTACAAAATACTACGGAGACGAGAAATTAAATTTATCTTGCCAATATTTCACCTAGCCAAACTACTGAAATACAAAATTAGGTCTGTGCAAGTTTAATAAGTGGTACAGTAGACAACTTTTCCATAATTCGTAACCCAAAGGACCGGGAGGGAGGAAGCTGTCAAAATGTTCTTTTCACATCTAAGAGAAACTATTCATCAATTCCTTGCTGTAAAGCATAGCACACACGAAGTGTCTAAATTTTCAGGATATTTTGAAATTAGTCCTCCAAGTAGGCGTGAAAAAGCCGAGGGTAACCGTCTTGAAGCAATGCGCAATAATTTAAAGTAAAAAAATGTGAATCGTTGAGGTTTAACTTGCCCAGTTACAGACTTACTGAAAATTTAGATCTAATGAAAAAAATACACACTCCTGTCCCTCTAATAGACGATACATTCTATGAAAGTTTTAGAGGCTTCTTGTATTATAGAATGTTTTCCTGTTAATTTTTATGCAAGTGGTAATAAAGGGTACAAAATTTACTGTATGATAATGACAAAACGCAAAGGATCTTCAAGTCTAAAAACTTTATTACAGTTTAATTAGGAGTTGAAAAATTTAAATCTAAAAATACGCAAGTATTGCATTGCACAAATTAAAAAAAAAACTTACGTATAAATTGACCATAAAACATTAATGTAAAAATGGGGTGAATGGTAAAGACGTTTCAGCAATGTTATTTTTGCTTTCCTAGTATAGAAAATAAGATATTCCTTATTATCTAATGTATGTTTCTAATTTTACAAAACAATGGTTCAAAGTATTTAGTTTCTGGACTCTCTGGCAAAAATCAGGAGAATTTCTCGGTTGCACTTAATCATTTGAACAGTTGAAACTGTACGAATATGCTTATCATCCATGTTTAGAAACATTACGAACTGTCCTACCATTTCTGTCAATAAACTAATGTACAAGACATGGGTATCTTCAACTTATTTCAAACAGGATAAAGACAAACTAAACGCATTAATACAGATATTGCACTAATAAAAATTTAACAAATCTTTTCATAAAACTGAACTTTGATTTCACTTTTAATACACAATGGAGAATTGGCTATTTAAATGAATTCATGTATTTTTGGAAGTCATAGAAGATACTGTAAATACTCCAGCTATGTCCAATTCTATTAAACATTAGTATAACCTCATTTTACTGACCCGCCAGTAGTTTAGGCAAGATAAGCTAGAGCAAGTACCTTTATAAACAAATTTTAGGCCTTTCCCTTTCACACAGAATGCTACTCTGTACAGGTAGTACGTAAACCGAAGTTTATACAGTATCTAAAGTAATTGCAATAAATAAAAAGTACTTTCTGATCCGATTTATAAAAGGAAACTGATCACTTAAAACACCTAAGGAAATTTGCGTTTCTTGGCGGCGTGGGTGGATGCAGCTAAATTTTCTCTTCAAATACCTTTCGCAATACTCTAGTATTTAAATTTATTATGCCAGTATGATTCGTCAGTAACATGGTAAAACTAACCTATTAGAACTTAAAAATGTTCAGACAGAAATTAAGCTCGTAACCATCTGCTAGTTAAAAACCTGAATTTATAATTTTCAAAATGGTATTTTTTTGGATATTTTACATAAGATGTTACCAAGATTTGAAACTACTTCTGACGTAACGTTAATAAATGAACAATATTTGAAGTTTGAATTTATTTTTTTCATATTTAAAAAAATTTATACATTTTGCATTCGAAGACCCTACCATCAAAGAGTTTTTTTAATCGCATGAAATAAAATTGCCTATGTTTATAAACAAGTGAATCCGATGAGTCATTTGCAAATCTTTAAAAAAATCTGTATTATTTTTGAGTCCTGAATATTAGTAAAAACTTTCTAAATTACGATTTTTAAAGCTTGGGTATTTAAGTAACTTTTAGAGATTTGCAATGAAAAAAAATTGTCATTTTTCTTTCTTGTTTTATCATTCAAAGAGGTACTTGACCACACAAATTTAACCGGTTTCAACTTTCGAAAGAATTTCAGTTTAATAATTTTGGTTCAACCATCAGCTTAGCCATAAATTTTATTTATTTAGAGAAAAGACACCCAGAATCAACCCGGCTACTGTCACAGTCTCAGCGACACTATGCTTGAAAATTCCCCGTCTGAGGCGGCATCCCTTCCCCGCTTTGGTCGTTGAACACCTCGCTAAAGCTCAGCGTTACGGGGGCCCCCAGTGGCAGCGCTGAGCCCGGCAAAGCATTCCAAGACCGGAGCGGGGAAGAAACGTCGCTACAGAAAAGCAATCTTCGCCATCGCTTCTTTGCGAATGATAGTAAGCAGGCTAAAGGAATCTATCCAAGTAGGAGTTAACACTACAAATACAATACGTAACGGGGATCTAAGTGGAAATTTGAATACTACTTCAATGACTGAATGTATGCCACAACTGTTTATGAGATAATTTCGAAAATAATCCTCCGATTTCGAACATTAAAATAAATTTTAAAACCCTCAACATAGTTGTATCTTTAAAATACTGACCGTTAGTGAGAAAAACCTTTTGCCAACATTTAAAAATTATTAAAAATAAAGCTTTACAGAATGTACCAGCACCTCTGAAAAATTTTGCTGCGCAATAATTTCCTATAGTTTAAAAGCCACCGTTTTTCCAGAGTAGTGCAGCTTCAAGAATAATCGATGATGCAATTTGTTTAAATTGCGGTCCAAGACCGTGAGGCAAATTTTGTTTCTTCGATTTGTACCCTTAATAAGTACCTCGATGTAAAAGGATGGCAACTTGTACGTCATTCAGAGACTAATTTTCAAAACTAGACTTTCCTGTCCAACCCCAATAACAGTGGTCAACTTTGTCCAACTTTTGGATTGGAATAGATTCCAACAAATTTCACCATTTCAGTCAGTAATTTGGTAAAAATTATTTCCCCCCTAAAAAATTTGGAAAATTCTCGTCTTCATAATTAGCTCTGTTAACCCCCCCCCCTTAATTCTGTTAATGTTTAAAACCATGGATAACTGAATTTCAATTTTTTTAACAATGTCCTAAAATGTGCACAACCATCCCCCACCACAGCAGGATAAACTGAACATTAAAATAGATTATTACCCAACATTTGGCAAAAATTTCTTCTAACATTAAATATTAAGGAAAATCAATGCTCTTTATTATCTGGAAGGATTTCGTGAGCATTTTCAAAATCATATTAGGACTAAATGCCTGACATTTTAATGTTATCAATAAAAACTATTTTTAAACCAGCCAAAAGTTCCATTTTGGGGAAGAAAAAAAAAGTGTAAATTCAAATATATAGCTATGCAATAAATTACTATATAGATAGGCATTTTTAGTCAGAAACTAGTTATTGCGATAAAAAATATTTTAATACCATATTAATAAAGGAATAATCATTAACCATTTGAGTGGCAGTAGTACATGCAAGGTCTTTCAAAAACCTTAAGATCAACGATTTAACATTCAGAACCCCCAGAATTCTCCTGGCCTATTTTTGTTAAACTTGCATATCGTCCTTTTCCTTCAAAATTGAATAAGAAAATTGTACCTTTCAACTTAAGTTTAAAAAAAAAAAAACTAATTATTCAAGGAGTTCTAAATCTAACAGCTCCTACAGGCAGTCAAAAGCGAATATTTAGCTGCGAATTTTCTCGTATTTTACAGCCAAGTGTGATCATTCTTTAAAAGTACGAATATAAAAGGAAATCCACAAGTCAAATATTAGTTCAGGAGCGATGCATTTTATAAAATTGCCATTTTTAACAAACAAAAACCTAAAAATTGGCCATACGCATGACTGTTACACATATTCTGTTGCCTTCAAATATTTAAACATACACTTAAAAAAGCTAGTATTCCCTGGGGAGGGGGAACAGATGAGTAGCTACTTTCTCTTATTTTATATTTGACTTCAGAAGGTATCCGACATTTAGAAAACATCTGGAAAATATTACATCTGGAAAATATTATTCAAAATTTTAAACTTAAGTATGGAAAAATAATTAGTGAAATGTTTGAAATTTTTTTTGTACTATCACTAAACAGCTGCAGCTATCAACTAAAAATTTCTTAATGGCAATTTTTTAGTTTACGTTAATGTCTTTGCGATACTTTGCTAGAATTCAAAAATTTAGTTTGACATAACACACAAAAAAGCTGATAAATAATTTTGTAACAATGAGCTTTAATTTCTTCACAACTATGCTAAGATACATTTGATTTTTTAAAAAGAAAATTTCGTAGGAGTTAAGATTTATTTATCGCTATTTAAAATCAGCTTTTCCCTAACAACGCAAACTAATCCCTAAATGTGTTTTCCCTAACAACGCAAACTATTGTTGCATGCATTGCTGAACTCAAAATTGCGGACAAAAGCTTTTTTAAACTGTAAAACGATTAAAAGATTTCTAAAGTAATTATTTTTTATAGATCGCAAATGAAACAATGATAATTTTTCGTTGGTTTTGTCACTCAAGTGATCCTCACTAAGCAAGTTTAATCACTCTTCCCGAAACTTCAAAAGTCAATTTCTTTGAGAAACAATGTAAAAAGATTGAAGCTTGGCCATCAAGTTTTTACTAGAATAAAATCAATTTTAAATCCTTGTAAAAATGCTCAACCCGCCCCCCTGTCGTCGTAGCAGAGAGGCGATGCCGAAGACTCCCTTTCTGTGACACCATCTCTTCTCCGCTTTGGCCGTAGAATGCCCCGCTGAACCTCGGCGTTGCGGGGATCCCAGTCGCAGCGCTGAGCTTCGGCAAAGCATTCAAAGATCGAAGCGAGGAAGAAACGCTGTCACAGAGAGGGAGTTTTCGACGTCACTTCTTTGCAAGGATGACAGTAAGAAAGTTAATGGATTCAAGGTGAAGTTAAACCGCCGGTACCTTTCTGAAACTTCATTGAAGTGTAGAATTTACTTGCGATAACTTCACTGAAGTAAAATGAAAGCTGGAAGATAGATATCCTCGCAAGTTTTCAATTTTTGAATTATAGAGCCCTGGGAATCATTTGAAAGTTATGCTTTTTGTAAATATTCCGGATTAAACCGAACTTTAAAAATTAGTCACGATAATGAGTAGCAGCTCATCAGCTCTTCCCCCACTCCCTCACAAATCAATAGTAACGGTTTGTTTAAATTTGGATAAAAGTATAAAGATTTTGAATTTTTAAGCCAGTTCATAAGTTATTACATCTAGTAACATGTAGCAGCATTTTATATCTTTACTGTTAAACTGACATTTAAAAACACGATAAATTACTTTTGAAAACAAACATTCTCATGTATCCATTTCAATGCAATTTTTGTACAAGAAAAGCTCAGATTAATGGTACCACAAGCCGAACTAAGCCAGAATGATACAATATTACCAACAATATTTTATACGTCACTTCAGTATGTTATGAATGATTTTTTGTCCAATTTTAAAATTTTCCAATAAATTAATGCATTTGAATATGCTCTTCCATTGAATCTGTCAGTTATAAATTTTCCCTAATTTTAAGTCGATCATTAAGTTTCCTGTTCTGTCACAAAACTAGAAGTGGAAAAACTTTACAATAGTCACAATTGCAAATTATTCACGCAGATCAAAACTAGCTTCTTTTGATTATAATAGTTTACTTATACATCTTTAAGAATTAAACCTGACATTTCTAGCTGTTTCACATAAAAGTTGACAATGTGGCATGTCAATAGACTTACCAATCTGAGCATGAATTCCTAATGCTAACAATCCGTTCCACAAACTGTGGACACCAACATTTTAACACACTGCAATAAAATGCAACATTTTGGAAGCTATCCTCCAACCCTCCCCCCACTTTAGATAAAACCGACTCGTTTAAACGTTTAGTTTAGCATCCTTTAAACAGTTTAGAAAGGAAATGCACAAATTATTTAACACAGCTACGGACATGCAGGGATTGCTAGACAATTCATTTAATTTTCAAAATCTTTCATTACTAACGCAGGAATCTTCACCTTCCTCTTAAAATTTTAAACACACTAAATAGAGTCGGCTTTAGACTGAGTTTACGTTAAGATCATATTTTAGAAACCCTCCTCCCCTCGAAATGAAACTTTCAAAATATCTTGCATTCTATGCCTCTTACATTGATATTATACAACAATTTCACTATGAAAGTTCCAAATTCAGAGTTTACATTCTGATCATTAAATGATTAACATTGTTCCAAACAATAAAGAAAACAACCTTTCAGGTTTTAATTGTCATGCTTACACGTACTAACATACTATTTTGATTATAATTTTCGAATATTAACGGCTCTTTTCGGAGTCGTTCTATCAAGCTAAAAGAAACAAGTCTAATACTTTGCAATAAATTGCAACATTCATCTCTGGAATGGTAATCCCCTTACAAGATGAAACTATAGCTAACACCGAATGTTATTAATTCTAGTTCCCAATAAAATGAGTAAATATTTCGGTACAATTAACAACGTGCAATAATCACAGCCTAGAAACCATACTTAATGTAGTTAAGGACTCATGGTTAGGTAAAACAGTTCACTTTCAGTACAAGCTCAGTAGATAAGAAATTTCAGTAGATACTAAAATGACAGTTTTTTTTTCTCTTTGGAGATTAAATAACATTACAAAGCCAATTCTATAAACAGCTCTCTGTCCAGAACGTAACAGATAGTCCAGTCTGCATTCACATCGTTGTCACCTTCAATTCTTGTTTCAGATTAGCAGTTGAGCATATATTTGACCTCATTCCTGCAATTAGAATTGGAAGACGTGAGACAGTTTAAAAAATCTTTAGGAACAAATTAAATTAACCGATCATCTGAAGAGGAATATAAGGATTTTCTAAAGTCTAATATTCAAAATTGTGGCATATGACTGAAGCTATACGCAAGCTCATGAAGGTTGTATTTTATGCAGTCCTCGACATTAGTTTCAAGACCTAAGGCGAAGACTCTTTCCTCCATCATTTATTTGAATTAAACATCCATACAGGAAAACCAACGAAACACGATTCCCCCCCCCCCTTCTTGCGTTGTTAAAAAAGTGGAGCGAACAGCTCGAAACGCAGGTTCAGCATTGAACTCTACACCCGCACCCATACGCATTTTAAAAGCATACTACGAGCATTACCTGACGTTGTTCGAAGAGTTATGTGAAGCTGGCCAAGCGAGTTTCATCCTCTTCATTTCTGCATTCGAGGAGCCTGTGCGTAAACCTTCAAACTGCGACTGTCCAGAAGGTGCAGGAGGATAGAAACGCTTATTCTTCAGGTTCATATCCGGCTTTAACTTCTGACGGGGTATGCCTCTGGCAGCGGTAGGACTATCATCGGGACACTGCCCGAGTCAGCAGAGCCACCAACAGGAGAAGTGACAAGTTCAAATATGCTTCCTGGACACTCCATCGTAGACCGGAAAGCCAGCAGCAGTTCCTAGTTTAGCCTACATTAAAAATAACCAGAAATTTAGATTAAGGGCACAAATGAACAACTAAGATATGATTTAAAATGGCTAATTTTTTGAAAAGATTTCATTTATTTAAAAGTAGATTCAAATTAAATATAGAAATTTGTAAGGAACTAATTTTGTGTATCTTCATATTGCTGGATTGTAAACAGTTGTCGAACAAGGTGTTCAAAATGGGCCAGAACTCATGTACCGTACAGGTTCGTTAAAAGAACCTGAAGTGTACATTTAAAGATCTTTCGAAGCAGTTAAATTCAATTATATCTCAACACAAATCACTACTTTGAGTACACAGTTTCTACAATTAAAATCTGAATCCTCTGTATGTCAAAGTTATAAGCCTTCAGGCGTAAAGTGGCGCAAACACTGACTGGCTGGATGGATCATTACGGAATGAAGCCTTTAGCAATTCAGTACACTCTGCAAAAATTGTGGGAAGTTAGAAATAAAAAAAAAGTCAGATTTTTTACCTCTGCGAATATACATCAGCAAGTGATTAATAGTTTATTTCAGTCTACGTCGGAACCAACTTCACCAAAAGGAACGAATACCAAGCTTCTCCTTTCCCCTTAGATTCTCTTTCTCTCCAGTATGCTGGCTGCTGTGCAACTTTCTCCTGATTTGAACCTACGATAGATAACTACTTCACGTGCAACATTGCTTTAGTCAGATATTTAAAATTTCATAAGCTTTAGCATTACAATTCATGGTTATATAGGTGCAATAGCCTAGATTCATTTCAGACCTGGCTAATCAGAATTTTTCATCCTACTTGGCAGCTGCTCGTGACAAATGAGATTAAGATTTTACCACATGCATAAAAGCACAGATTCTAAGTAATACGGTACTTTAAAAAGATAACTTCGCAAAATTTAGCTAAAGCTAAGTTTTTGTAATCAAAAATATTTCATATTCAAAAAAATTCACTACAGTAATTCACAGGATTAATACTTTCTTTTTTTGTGTTGAGTTAATTTACTAGCGCCGTTTCGGATAACAGTGCAACTCGAATGACAAATACTTAGCTGAATATCCAAATTAAGCTGATAGAATATAAAAATGTATTAATGAAATGAAGCTGAATATCCAAAATAATTCTTCGAATATAAAACATTTGAAGCGATTGTTTTTAAGTTACCATTGATTTCCCCCCCCCAAACTTGCATTTATACAAAGGGCAGGAGATCTTCAGGACAAAAATAGCTCAATTCTGCAATAGCTCAAGAGGAAGCTATACAGCTAATAAAGGCCTTTAGTAGAATAAGCCAGCAAAGTGTCTTCAATTAATAGACATGAAATGAAAGTAACAATTTGACTGAATTTTAACTTTACAATAACGTTTAACAGGATCCTCAATTCACACCAAAAGCACACCAATTCAATTCATAGCAAATCAATTGCTATCAGAAATACGGTAGGTAACTGCAGTGAAATTAAGTTTCCTCGCTTTTAATTTTATTACAAATTATTCAAGCTAGTACACTGCGAACGTTCCAATTCAAACTGTCAGATCAATGCAAAGCCGTAACAATCCACTTTAATTTACGAAAGAAAACTGATATATCCAAAACCTTTCTACAACCTTCTGCCAACCCTTCGGTCCATTATTATAGTTGAAATTGCATCATATTTAGATTCCATAATATTTTAGCGCTAGTAACCTTGGAGTAAAAGCAAAATAAACCAAGGACACTCACTGACATTTTATAATATAGCTAAGGAATCGTAGAACAAAAATTACAAAGTTACTGGAAAATTTCTTCACACTGGTGATTACATAGAAAATTACTATAATTTTCTAACTTATGAGTGCTCAGGCTAAAATTTCTAGACTTGTGGACGAATAGGCATTAGTTTTAATACACAAGCCGAAATCTTTTCCTCGTACCATGACAATTAGTATCGGAATCTAGTTATTTTCGTGTTCGGTTTTAAACATCCAAGTACCCAAAATGTACAAAGCGAATTTTCAAAGCTTTCAATATTAAATTTTTAAAATAAATATAACTTAAGAGCTAACTGCAGTTTTATCCGATTTTTAAAAAATCGCTTCGATTAATTTTCAAAATCCGAAAATAAATTAACAAAAGCCTATTTTAGGCATTTTCGTAAAATTATCAGCTTTTTTATCCTCCGATGAAATATGGAACAAAGCTTAGAATCTGCATCAATCAATTTTTAAGGGCCCAATACAGGTTCCAAGCTTTAACATGTTTCATCGTCCAAAACGGATGCCAAATGTCAAGATTTTTTCCCTCAGATTTCACTTAAAACTGGAAGTTTGTTTTTGTAGCAAAATTAATTGGCGAGATGTCTGTGGAAAATAAGAAAATTGCTGGATTTTTAGTTTGCAGAGCATCCATTTAACGATGGAAATTTAATTTTGTGATTCCGAAGTTTGAGCTGCTAAAAAAGGATGCGTGCAAGAAATTTTGTAATACACCTTTCATTAAAAGGTCTATGCATTACACCCGTCTGGAATTTTCGTGAAACGCGTTTGCGAATTCTCAGTCATAATCCGTACCAAACTACCTATTATACAAATTTGATCTACCACTTTTAACTAAAGCCAATAAAAAGTGTGCAAAAACACGAAAACGCTACGGTTTATATGTTCATGGTCGCAAGCCATCACGTCTAACTGGGGAAAAAGTACATATGGCCAATAAAACAGTCGTATTTTTAACAACTATAAGAGAAGTCTTCAACACATTGAAACCAGAAAAAATTCTGGCCCAGCGAAAGTTTGAGATATTTAACTTATTCTGAAAACTTAAAAATCATGTAGAACATCACTGGAAAAGAGAACACTGTTGATACCAACGCGGAACCTCTTAAATTCCAAAGAAAAGAGAAAGTACCACCATCTAATATTCCCAAGAAGATTAAAATAATTTAACTAGAAGCAACTCATTTTCAACATTCGAAAGTCAAAAACCGATACAATTTCATTGATTTAGGAAGAGGTGCCCCATTCAAGCTTTTTGAATACTTTGTAGATAAGCAAAATAGAGAAATAGGTACCATGCCACAGCACCAACGTTGAAATTCATTGCGACCAATTGCAGAAATTCTAATCTTGTGACATTAAAATGACAAAATCAATTTGTTGAGCCATGAACACCTGATTGATAGAACAAGCAATAATCTCAATTCTGTTAACTGGTAAATGGTCTGAACATCGCTTCAGCTTTCTACCATGATTCATTAAATATTTTAAACCAAATCAGTCTGTTTTTATAACTACTCGATATGGAACACCAACTTTCTAGTATGACCGACAATTTTCAGCAACAACGACTATACTGCAAGCCTTGAAAATAACATGACAGCTCAAACCGATTTCAATTTGACAATCCAAAGCCGCCCAATGCAAAACTGAAGTTTAATATTGCAAACAGTAAATTTTGTCATTTCTAAAGAATTCGTGTTACTATTTTAGTGCTTATTTCATCGGAGTCTCAGCAATATTAATTTTTAAATTAAGTTTAGGCGAGCAAAACTAGAGATTACATTCCTTGCAAATTTTTATTGATGCGTTGATATACGTATTACTACTCTTGTACCATTAATTTAAGATTCAACGCATAAAATTTTATAGTTAGCAAAGGACAGTAAATTATTAGCATTTGTACTAAAATATGAGCCTATAGTTTATCAAATATAATATAATACCGACATCGGCTCTGAACTAAGCATACTTAACTGCAGCCGAGTCTAGCGATGGAATGAGGTTCTGTAACAAGCAACGGAGGCGAGCTTCCAACACCGTCAGATTCTCACTCATGGTAAACTACTCATACCTGAAAAGGAACAGACAAATTAAATAGCAATGTTAGCTGTTCAGAGCTTTAATTCCACTAATTTCACAATAACACTGATACGGCTTATAAAATAATCAGAAAACCTAATGCAGGGGCGTAGCCAGAGGGGGGTGCTGAGGGAGCTGGCAAAATCATTCTTTAGGAGGGAGGAGGGTTCCGAAAGACACTTTAAAGTTTATATTCAATGCCCAAAATAATTTGCCTTGCCTTTATTACTATACAACAATTTCACTATGCAGATTCAAATTTTCATACTTTACATTCAGGTCATTAAGTGATTAACTTTGCTTTAAAAATAGAAAACAAATACCCTTTCTAATGCTTACACCTACTAAAATACCGTTTTGAATAATGAATTCGAATATTAACGGCTCTTTTCGGACCAACCAAGCCAAGAGAAAAAAGTCCTCTAGAATACTTTGCAATAAATTACAACATTTATTCTAGTAAGGTAATCCCCTTCGACTTCACAAGATTAAGCTATAGCTGTAACTCTGCATGTTCTTAATTCTAGTTCCCAATAAAAGTAAGTAACTAATTCAGTACAGTTCAAGTGCAGTAATCACTGCACAGAAAAACTACTTAATGCAGTTAAGAAATCTCGCATGGCTAGGTAAAACAGTTCAGTTAATGGAAAAATTTTAGTAGACAAAATAGAATGTTTTTTTCTAGGAAGATTAAATAACACTCCAAAATCAATTCGATAAGCAGCTCTCATTCGAGAACGTAACAGATAATTTCATATAGTACAGTCGGCTTTCACATCCATAGTTCCCTTCAATTCTTGTTTCAGATCAGCAGTTGAGCAAATATTTGACCTTTCATTCCTGGAATTAGAATTGGAAGACGCGAGACAGTTTAACAAACCGTTTGGAACTAGTTAAAGTAACTGAGCATCTGAAGAAAAGATTTTTTTAAAAGTACTTTTCAAGAATGTGGCAGAAGAGTGAATCTAAACACAAGTTCATGAAGGTGGTATTTTTCGCGTCCTCGCAAATAGTTTCAAGATGCAAAAAGTCAAGACTCCTTTCCTCATTTAAACTAAATATCCATACAGAAAAGTAATACGAAACAAAATGATCCCCCCCCCCTCTTGCGTTGCTAAAAACCTGAGCGAACAAATTAAAAGCAGGTTCAATATTAAGAACTACGCCTGCAAACCATTCATTTTAAATGCATTCAATTACGAACATTACCTGACGTTGTTCGAAACGTTGTGTGAATCTGACCAAGAGATAGCATCTTCATTTCGCCATTCGACGAGCTTGTGCGGATCATCTGAAGAGGAATAAGGATTTTTTTTTAAAGTGTAATATTCAAAAATGTGGCGATGATTGAAACTATAAGCAAGTTCATGAAGGTGGCATTTTATGCATCCTCGCCATTAGTTTCCGGATGCACAAGGCGAAGACTCCTTTCCTCGTTCGTTTATTTGAATTGAAGATCCATACTGAAAACCCATATGAAACAATGATTTTACCCCTCTTGCGTTGTTAAAAACGGGAGCGAACAGCTTAAAAGCAGTTTCAGCAGTGAAAACTACACCCGCACCCCACGCATTTTAAAAGCATAATACGAGCTTTACCCGACGTTGTTCGAAGCGTTGTGAAGCTGACTAAGTAAAATTGTTTCATCCTCTTCAGTTCAGCATTTGGCTAGCATGTGCGTAAACCTGCAATTGCGACTGCTCAGAAGGTTTAAGAGGATAGGGGGCTTCCTATTCTTCGGGGATTCATGTCTGGGTTGAACTTTCACCGCTGCCTGAGGCATACCCCGTCAGGACTTCCTCAGGAGTGACCGTGCCTGAACCACAAGAGGATGAGCCAACAGAAGTGAACAGTTTTCAAATCTGGTTCCTGTCGACCGGAAAGCCAGCACCAGCTCCTAGTTTATCCTAAATTCAAAATAGCCAACCAGGAAACCTTAGTTCATATAAGATTAAAAAGCTAATTTTGCAAGAGACTGCTAAATTTAAAAGTATATTAAAATTAAATTTAGAAATTGTGACTTATTTAATGTACCGCGATATTGCTGGATTATATGCGATACCTATCAAGATGTTCAAAATGAGCAAAAAGATCCTGTGATCTACAGGCTTAATTCATGAAAAGAACCTGACGTGGACATTTAAAGTCTTTCGAAGCAGTTGAATTCAATTATATCACAACAACAAATGACTGCTTTGAGTCTAAAGTTCCTACAATAAAATTCCGAATCCTCTTTATGTCAAAGTTATATTCCTTCAAGCGTAAACTGGCGATAACACTAACTGGCTGGATCATGTTATGGAATGCAGCCTTTAACAATTCAGTGCACTCGATAAAAATTGTATTAAATTAGAAATTTTAAAAAGGCAGATTTTTTTACCTCTGCGAATATGCATCAGCAAGTGATTAATAGTTGATTTTAGAATACGTCGGAACAAACTGCAGCAAAAGGAACTAATACCAAGCTTCTCCTTTCCCCCTCACTCTTGCTTTCACTCCAGTTTGTTGGCTGTTGCACAACTTTCTCTTGATTTGAACCTGTATACAGCTACTTCACGTGCAACATGGCTTTAGTCAGATATTTGTCAGACACAATGTTTCTCTTGATTTGAACCTGTAATAGATAGCTACTTCACGCGCAACATGGCTTTAGTCAAATATTTAACACTTCACAAGCTTTAACATTACAATTCATGGTTATAAGGTGCAATAGCCAAGACTCATTTCAGACCTGGCTAATCCGAATTTTGTATCCTACTTCGAGTGCATCTGCTCGAGAACAATGAGATATTACGGTTTTATCACATGCATAAAAGCACAAATTCCAAGTACTACGGTACTTTAAAAGGGTAACTTTAGCAAAATTTAGAACCTAAGCTTTTGTACTGCAATATATTTGATAATCAGAAAGATTATAATTCACAGGCTTAATACTTTTTGTAGAGATGATTTACCAACATCGTTTCATATAACAGTGCAACCCGAATGACAAATGCTTTAAGTGAATATCCAAAATAATTCTTCGTATATAAACTTCAAAACAATCGCTTCAAATGCTTAGCATTGTGGTTTTTTTTCGCAAATTTTCATCGTAAAAAAGGGCAGGAGATGTTCAGGACAAGAACGGCACAATTCTGCAATAGCTCAAGAGGAAACTATACAGCTAATTAACATTCCGAGAAAAAACTATCCCTTTACATTACAACTAAATATAATGCATTTTAATTTGCACTGTTAATTTTATACGTATTTAGAGTAAATATCGTAAATTCTAGTTGCAAATACATCTTGAGTTACAAGGGACTAACAATATTCCTTCCTTTGGGATAAAAAGAATCATTCTGAAAAATTCTCGCAGACATTTACTGTAATCCCATCGGCTCCAACAATACCAGAATTTTCAATTGCATATTTACACATGGTAGCAATCGTTCAAACACCCAAATACAAAGTTTACGGATAAAAGCCAATACTTCAACCTCCCACGAATACATTAAAACCTGAATTCAAGAAAGGCACATAAAATGAATTTGCATTAAATATTTTAAATCTTACCTTTCCCCTAGATCGTGGGTTTAAAGAATGTATCTGAAATAACTATCAGTTAAGTCATCTTTCAGAAACTAAACCAGTTTCACAAAAAATGTTGATTTTGTTTATGAATGAAAGTAAAAGAAAATTTGAGATTTTGTTCAATGGACATCCATTTTCAATAAATGAATTTGAACGAATTTTAAAAAATGGACTTATCCTAATTGACAAAATTAAGGCAAAGTGTTTTAGAACATTAAATACACATTAAATGAAATTAACAATTAGACTGAATTTTAACTTTACAATAACGTTGAACAAGATGAATTGCAAAAGAATTACTGGAAAATTACTTCACACTGGTAATCACATAGAAAATAAAGTTTCCAAACTTATGAATGCTTAGGATAAAATTTCTAGACTTACGGACGATTAGGCATTAGTTTTAATAGACAAGCCGAAGTGTTTTCCTCGTACCATGACAATTTCGACCATGGAATTTCGATCTCAAGTTATTTTCGTGTCCGTTTTTAACATACAAGTAACCAAAATTTAGACGTGAATTTTTAAAGCTTTCAATATTAAATTTTTAAAATAAATATAATTTCAGATAAAACAGTTAACTTATTTTTAAACACCATGCTTCGATTAACTTTAAAAATTAGAAAAAAGAATAAGAGCCTATTATAGGCAACTTCGTAAAATTATCAGTATAGCTTTTCCTCCGATGAAATATGGAGCAAAGCTTAGAATCTGCATCAATCGATTTTTTAGGGCCCAATACAGGTTTCTAAGCTTTACTGTATTTCATCGTCCAAAAAGGATGCCAAATGTCAATTTTTTAAAAAATTTGACTTAAACTGAAAATTGCTATTTTCGCTGTAAAACTTGTTATTTGCACCGACATCTCGCCAACTGATATGGAAATTACTGGATTTTTAGCTCGAACACGCCCATTTAACGATTGGAATTTAATTTTGAGATTACGAAGTTAGATCTGTCAATAAAGGCTGCGTGTTAGAAATTTTTTACTATACTTTTCATAAAAAGGTGTATGCATTATACCCCTCTACCATTTTCGTGAAATGAGTTTGCGAATGAATTCTCCGAGTCCTAGTCCATAACCAACTGCCTATTGTACAAATTTGAACTACCACTATAAACTAACGCCATTAGAAACTGTCTACATGAACATAAAAACGCTACGTTTATATGTTCAAAGTCGCAAGACATCACGTTCATCTAACTGGGGGAAAGCAGAGGAGCAGATAAGTCAGATTTGAACAACTATAAGAGAAGTTTGCACCATGATCTTATTGACACGAGAAAGGATATCTGGTCCGGCGAAAGAGTGATATTTAACTTAAAAATCCAGTAAGTAGAACATCACTGGAAAAAGGAACACTTAGTGTTGATACCAAGGCTGAACCCTGTTTAAATTCCATTAAAGGAAATGTAGAAGGTACCACCTTCGCATATTCTTGAGAAGGTTAAAATAGTTCAACTGGAAGCGGCTCACTTTCAACACTCGAAAGTCCAACACGGATACAATTTCATTGATTCAGAAACAGGTGCCCCATTTAGGATTTGAGTACTTTAGATAAGCAAAATTGAGAAACAAGAATCTGGTACCATGCCACCGCACCAACGTTAAATCCATCGTGGTCAAAACGCAGAAATCATCGTATAACATTAAAAATACAAAGTCAATTTTCTAAGTCATGAACACCCGATTAATGGAACAAGCAACAATCTCAATTCTGTTAACTAGTCTCAACATCGCTTCAGCTTTACACCATGATTTATTAAATGTTTCAAACTAAAACAGATTGTTTTTAAAAACTATTCGTTATCGAAGACCAACTTTATAGTATGATTGACATTTTTCAGCAGCATAGACTATACTACAAACTTTGCTTTGAGCTGTCATGTTATCTTCAATTTGACAACTCAAACCCAACCAATACAATACCGAGTTTAATTTTGCAAACGCAACAAATTTTGTCACTTTGAAAAGAATTAATATTACTGCTTTAATGATTACTTTGATCAGAGTATAAGCGGTATTAATTTTTAAATGTAAGCTTAGGCGAGCGAAACTAGAGATTTCATTCCTTGAAAATTTATTTTAATTGATGCAATGAGATACATTAACTGTTGCACCATTAATTTAAGATTCAACGCATAAGATTTTATAGTTAGTCAAGGACAATAATTTAACATTTTCACTAAAAACATGAACGTATAATTTGCCAAGCATGATATTACAAAACCGACGTAAGCTCTGAACAAAGCATACTTAACTGCAGCTGGAGTCGGGAAATGGAATAAGGCTCAGTAACTAAAACTGAGGCAAGATTCAACACCGTCAGATTCTCACTCGTCAGTAAACTGCTCCTCATACCTGAAAAAGAATATACATTTCTAATAGCTGACATTGCTATTTATAGCCGACATTGCTATTTAATTCAGCTAATTCCACAATAACACTGATACAGCTCGTAGAACTGATTAGGTGCGATTGAAGAATCTGAAAACCCAGTAACGCAGGGGCGTAGCCAGAAGGATGGCTAATTTGAGTCTACAGTTTTTGCAATTAAAATCTGAATCCTCTTTATGTCTAAAGATTTCAGCCATCAGACGTAAATTGGCGCAAACACTAACTGGCTGGATCATGTTATGGAATGCAGCCTTTAACAATTCAGTGCACTCTATAAAAATTGTGGAAGATTGGAAATAAAAGGCAGATTTTTTACCTCGGGAATATACATCAGCAAGTGATTAATAGTTGCCTCCTAGTAGTCAGATATCAACTTCAGCAAAGGAACGAATACCAAACTTCTCCTTTCCCCTTAGATTCTTGCTTTCACTCCAGTATGCTGGCTGTAGTACAACTTTCTCCTGATTTGAACCTGCGATAGATAACTACTTCACGTGCAACATTGCTTTAGTCAGATATTTAACATTTCACAAGTTTTAGCATTACAATTCATGGTTATAAAGTTGCAATAGCCTAGACTCATTTCAGACCTGGCTAACCCGAATTTTTCATCCTACTTTGACTGCAGCTTCTCGAGACAAATGAGATGAGATTAAGGTTTTGTCACATGCATAAATGCACAAATTCTAAGAATTATGGTATTTTAAATTTGTAATTTTAGCGAAATTTAGAGCCTAAGCTTTTGCACTCTAATATGTTTGATATTCACAAAAATTTACTGCAGTACTTAGCAGGCTTTTTTCCTCTTTTTTTACATGGAGTTAATATACTAACGGCGTTTTAGATAACTGTGCGAACCGAATAACAAGTGCTTTAAGCCGAATATCCAAAATAATTCTTCGAATATAAACTTCAAAACAATAGCTCCAAATATTGAAAATTTGGAGGAAATTCAAAATGTTAATCTTAAAAAGGGCAGGAGATCTTTAGGAGGAAAACAGCAAAATTCTGCAATAGCTCAAGACCAAACTATACAGCTAATTAATATCAAGAGAAAACTCAATTTACATTGAAACTAAATATAATGTATTTTAATTTAGTCATTTTATACATAGAGAGATCTTAAATTCTAGTTTAAAATCTCGTTACGATTAACAGGCAAACATATCTTCAATTACAAGGGACTAACAATATTCCTTCCTTCGGGATAAAAAGAATATCACGATTCTGAAAAATTCTCGCAGATATTTACAGTAATCCCATTGGCTCCAACAATACCAGAAATCTCAATTATATATTTACACATGGTAACAATCGTTCAGAAACTTAAATACAAAATTTACGGATAAAAGAGCCAATACTTCAACCTACCACGAATACATGAAAATCTGAAATCAAGAAAGGGGCATAAAATGAGTTTATATTCAATATTTTAAACTTAACATTATTTAAACCCACGATCTAGGAAAATGTAAACTGAAATAGTTATTTCAGATACAGGCATCTTTCAGAAACTAAACTAGTTTTACAAAGAAAAGTTCTACATAAAAAATACGATTGTTTATGAAAGTTGCAAATTTCAAATTTATTTTCCATTTGTTAGCCATCCATTTTCAATGAATGAATCTAAACTAAGTTTAAAAAATTTAGTTACCTTAATTGACAAATTCATATAAAGTGTTTTAGAACCCCCCCCCCCTTTTAGACCAGTCTTGACTGAAAAATTTTTGATATCCAAATTACAGCCATCAGATTAGTTCCAATATATCTTTAAAGATTACCACTTTAAAATAAGAATGAAATTTAGCATTGAAAATTTTAGATTTTTTTTACATGTTGAAAGAATTTAAATTTTCTCTTGGGGAGGGGGGAGGTCTAGAAAGCAAAATGAAGTTAAAAACCTCGATACAAGTGTCAACCTGCCCACTTTCACAGTCGCAGAGATACGGTGTCGAAGATTCCCTTTCAGTTAAAATATTCCTTCTCCGCTTCGGTCGTAGAATGCCCCGCTGAACCACAACGTTGCGGGGATCCCAGTCGCAGCGCCGAACTCGGCAAGGCATTCCAAGGCCGAAGCGCTGAAGAAACGTAGTCACTGAGAGGGAGTCTTCGCCGTCGGTTCTTTGCGACGACGATAGTAAACAGGTTGAACTTCAATCAACCACGCAGTTGGACGAAAAATTTGAATCAAATCGTAGTTTTAGGTCTCATGCAAGACAAACCTGTTACATTAACAGACAAGCCAGACTAAACAAAGTCCAGCAAGTTGCGGCAACTGCATGAATATCTCCAAATGCCTCAATAGTGAAGTTGGCACAACAGTCTGATCTACCGATTTTACTGCTCAAAAGTATTCGTGACTAACATAGCGTTGCAATTTTCATATTAACACGTAAATAGGAACCTGCATGGCTGGTGCTACATAATGAAGTTCTAATATCCTTAAGTAGAATAACGAGCAGCCGTCTTCAATTAACATTAAACGAAACTAACAATTAGACTGAATTTTAACATTACAATAACGTTTAACATTATATCCCGACCCCTCCCCAGCAGGCTTTTATCGAACCTTCCACGACGAGAATTACAGGGATAGTCCAAGCCCTACCCCATGCGGGTAAGGATCTTTCCCAGCTATTTAAAGTTAAGCGCCGATTTGAAACCTAAATTACAATTCATGAATGTTTTAACTGTCAACTTTGACTAACTGTTTTTAACATCTTGCCTTCATAAAATTTACTTAACACGAGGAATGATTTGCTAGGTAAAACTTTCTGGCGAATAAGGGTAGTAAATAAAGGAGAAAACTAATTTCGCTACTTAATCTTCAACGATAATGCTGCAACTCAAACCCTTGAAAGCATTCCTTTGTCTCGAGGCTCGGCATTATCTCAACATTTCCATTCTAAATATAGACCCAATATGAAGATTCACCTTCACAGGGAACTGTTGCCATAGTGAAACAAGTTTACTTCATTCTTTCCGTAAACAAATTCAAAAGTAAACTTTAATATTCCAACAAGGAACGCTAGACAAAAGTAAAATCAATTCATATCAAAAATACGGTAAATAACTTTGCGAAATTAAAATTCCTCACTTTTAATTTTATTACAAATTAGTCAAGCCAATACTTTGCGAACGTTCTAATCCAAACTGTTAGATCAATTAAAAGCTGTAACAATCTACTTTAGTCTTCAAAATGAAACAAATATCCAAGCCTTTGTGCAACCTTCTGTCAACCCTCAACTTTCCATTATTATAGTTTAAATTGCATCATATTTAGATTTCATTATATTTTAGAACTAGTAACCTTGGGGCATCAGCAAAATAAACCATGGACACTCACCGGCATTTTGCAATATAGCTAAAGAATCCCAGAATAAAAATTACAGAAGCATTACTGGAAAATTACTTCACACTGGTGGTTACATAGAAAATTACTATAATTTCAAAACTTATGAATGCTTAGGATAAAATTTCTAGACATATGGATGAATAGGCAGTAGTTTTAGTAGACAAACCTGAATCTTTTCCTTGTACTATGACAATTAGTATAGGAATCTGTCTAAAGTTATTTTCGTGTCTGTTTTTAACACCCAAGTACCGAAAATTTAGATGTGAATTTTCAAACCTTTAAACATTAAACTTTTAAAACAAATTTAATTTCAGATAAACTGCAGTTAACTCTTACCTATTTTCGAAGAACGTTTGGATTAACTTTCAGAATTAGAAAAGAGATCAAGAATAGCCAATTTTAGGCAACTTCGCAAAATTATCAGTATAGTTTTTACCTCCGATGAAATATGGAACAAAGCTTAGAATCTGAATCAATCGATTTTTAAGGGCCCAATACAAGTTCTAAGCTTAAATCTATTTCATCGTCCAAAAAAAGATGCTAAATGCCAAGATTTTTTTAAGATTTGACTTAAGAGGGAAAGTTTACATTTTTGTTGCAAAATTTATTTTGCACAGACATCTCTCCAAATGGTACGAGAATTACTATATTTTTAGTTCGTAGCACGCCCATTTAACGATTGAAATTTAATTTTGCGATTCGGAAGTTTGAGAACTAATAAAGGCCGCGTTTAAGAAATTTTGTAATGTACTTTTCACAAAAAGGTCGTTCAGCATTATACCTGTCTGAAATTTTCGTGAAACGAGTTTGCAAATTCTCAGTCATAATCCGTACCGAACTACGTATTATACAAATTTTAACTACCATTATAAAATAAAGCCAATGAAAAGTCCGCATGAACACAAAACCGCTACGGTTTATATGGTCATGGTCGCAAGATCTCACGCCCATATAATTGGGGGGAAAGCAGATATGGCAGATAAAACAGTCATACTGGAACAACTATAGGAGAAGTCTGCATCAACATCTTTTATTGGCACGTGAAAAATATCTGGTCAAGCCAAAGTTTGAGATAATTAACTTATTCTCAATACTTAAATATTCAAGTAAGTAGAACATCACTGGACACTATACCAATGCGGAATACCTTTGAAATTCCAAAGAAAATAGAGAAAGTACCACCATCTAATATTCCTGAGAAGATAAATATAATTCAACTAGAAGCAACTCATTTTCAACACTAGAAAGTCAAACACGGATACAATTTCATTGATTCAGGAAGAGGTGCCCCCATTTAAGATATTTGAATACTTTGTAGATAAGCAAAATTGAGAAGTTGGTACCATGCCACAGCACCAACGTTGAAATTCAATGTGCCCAAATTCAGAAATCCTCGTCATGTAACATTAGAAAGATAAAGTCAATTTGTTGAGCCATGAAGACCTGATTAACAGAACAAGCAATAATCTCGATTCTGTTAACTGATAAATGGTCTCAACATCGCCTCAGCTTTATACTATGATTAATTAAATGTTCCAAACCAAATCTGTGTTTTTATAATGACTCGTTTTGGAATACCAACTTTCTAGTTGACCGACAATTTTCAGCAGCATCGACCGTACTGCAAGCTTTGAAAATAACATGACAGCTCAAACCAATTTGCCAAGTGACTCAAAGCCATCCAATGAAATACTGAAGTTTAATATTGCAAACACAGTAATTTTTTTCATTTTGAAAATAATTCATAGTACAGTTTTAGTGTATTTGATCAGATGCTAAGCAATTTTTTAAATTAAAGTTTAGGCGAACAAAACTAGAGATTTCATTCCTTGGAAATTTTAATTTTAATTGACGCAATGATATGTCAGCCCTAGCCCATTAATTTATGATCCAACGCATAAGATTTTATAGTTAGCCAAGAACAATAAATTATCTGGAACATTAGTATTAAAATATTGATTTATAATTTATCAAATATGATATTACAATACCGACATAAGCTCTGTACAAAGCATACTTAACTGCAGCTTGAGTCTAGCCGTGGAATGAGGCTCAGCCGCAAGTAACGGACACAAGCTTCCAATGCCGTCAGATTCTCAGCAAACTTTTCCTTATACCTGAAAAGGAACAGGAAAGTTTAATCTCTGAACAGTTAACATTGTTATTTAATTCAGCTAATTCCCTAACGACATTGAGGAGCCTCGTAGAGCTGATTAAGTGCGATTAAATAATAAGAAAATCTAGTAATGCACGGGCTTAGCCAGAAGGAGGGCTAATTTAGTTTGGCTGAGGGGCTTATAGCCCCCCTCCCGAAATGTGACCCTTCACTTAACCTACAATTTGATATTCAGCTTAATTTGAAACTTAGCTTACAACTTTAATACACAATTTTAATAGGGACAATTTTTCCGCTGGAAAAAATACAGCCGGTAGCCATTATCAGAATATTTCAAATATTTTATTTCCACGACCGATAAAATTAGATTTAATTTCGTGTATCACTCAGTTATTGATATGTGTAACGTTCCGATGCTATTTAAAATCTGGTTACTCATTTGTGTTATCCCTGCATTTAAAGTATCGAATCCCAAAGCAATTTTCATTGTCTTTCACATTTGAATAAAATGCTCCTCGAAATTTTTCGTAGAAGCATTAAGCTATACAAAGAATTATAATGTTAAGATTAGTTTCATGATATGTTAGCACTTGCCAATTTTTTCAAATGGCATTAAGTCAGCAAAAAATAATTGGTTACATTCATACAATGCAGGCACTATAGTAGTTCTGAATAGTAACATTCTTTACATATATACGTTAACTGGGAAATAATGTAACGTACCTATCAAACAAACATTCATGCGCCCACCACATACTTCAGTCAGGAAGCAAAGCATTTGCAACGGCATCGGACTAGTCTTTTTATACTTACCTACGTGCTGAGATGTATGGATGATGATTGCATAGTTGGAAATATCGCGATTTCTTTGGCCGTGCTCATTAACTCCCGCTTTAATGATCATGGACTTGGGAAGATTCCATGATACCTGTGACGTATATAGGGGAGACCAATAGAAAAGCGGGGATCATGTTTTCTAACCGTGAAACTCAAGTCCCGTTCGAGAATTCACCGGTTAGTTATGCACCGTGCTACCGGTTGCGGTCATTCTTCGGTTAAGTGACGTCACGGTTGCCAACCGGTTTCGGTCATCCTCATCCCATCCGATTCCAGGCCAAGAAAACAAAAATAAACATTGTCCACACTACGCTAATAACTGGAATAACTTAAAGTCATTTTGGTTGCGCTCTGGTCGTGCACCGGTGTTACCGGTACACAACCGATGAATTCTCGAACGCGCCTTCAGTAAATAGCCTCAACTTTTTGTCTCAGTAAATGTTCGGATAATGCTGGGAGACTGTACACATAACCAAATAAATCGCAATAAACGAATCCCTGAAGGAGTTATCTTCTTTCCATGAACTTTCCCTATGGAAGCAGGTTTGTCCCGGGTCAATCGCATGCATCAATGACCCGAGGAGAAGTTTGTAAAGATACCAGTGGAGTTTTGAACACGGAAAAACTAAAATGAGTGTTGCAATAAACAGGCTTCGTCCACCGGTCCTGGATTTGCTAAAATTCCGAACTTTTGAAATATTGTCCTTAAAATGATCTGATATTTTAAAAGTGGTCCTGTTTCTTATAAAATGCGGAAAGAATTCTATCGGATCTCCTGTTAAATAGTAAGACATTTTAAAACAATTTTTCAAAAGTTCGGAATTTTAGCAAATTAACCCATTTGTGCCTAGATTGTTTTTGCGACTTTCTTCGATTTTTGCTAATGTCAGCAACAATAGATAAATTTCTGACATCAACTACTTGCACAAAGGGTGATTTCTTTTAAAATCATTATGCATAAAAATTGAAAATTCAACATCTTACTAAATCATGTTAAAATATCTTGTGGAGTTGAGGTTCAACACTCGTGAATAAATACTAGAAAAAATAAAAACCGTTTTCGACTGATAGCGAAAATGCCACCCCAAAACCATTGGCGGACCTACAGCGTGTTCACTATTTAAAGTTTGATCCACACACCAGGTTTGTGTATTTTATGTCCATATCGTGAGAAGCTTGTCCAAAACATATCCCTGTTTATAAGAAAATATCGCCTGGACACCATTTTAAACTTTGCGGTGGTTTAAATTTGGACATGCTGGTCATACTGGAAGAGACTAACCTTTCTGCGCGACAGCAAGCAGCTTTCGTATTGCATTTCAAAAGAGCTGGGAAATCCAAGTCGAAGGTTCACTTAACCAATTCAGTCTATTACAATCATTCAAAAACTTGAATTTATATGATAACTTTTGGAAAATCCATGACATGTCTATAAAATGATATTAAATAGGCATGTAAACATCCCAAATATCTCTCTATTGTACATAAACGAAAAAACCCATAATATGGATATGGATAAAGCATGTCATGAAATGGACGTGTAAGTACCCCAGTTATCTCTCTACTACGATATTGACGTAATATCGTATACGTATATTGACGTAAAAGGGAAAACCTGTCCCAGATAGCACACTTGTCGTTTTTATCCATTTCTCATTCATCCAGAGCCTGATTACGTCCAGCTGGGGCCCCGGGCACTGCTGAATTTGGGGGCCCCCATCTATGAAATTTGTTGTATTTTTCATGAAATTTTGATGTAAAAAAGAACAACATTTGATATTGGGGGCCCTTTAAAGCCGGGGGCCCTGGGCAAAGTCCCGATTTGCCCATGCAATAATAAGGCTCTGCATTCATCTCGCCCATATTACGTCCATGTCTACAAATGGACATCCAGAAGACATCTGTAAATGGACATAATCCGGAAAATCCATAAAATGTCCATGAATAGACCAAAACTAGATATAGAATTTCCAGAATAAGTCTTTATAGACGTATCCCAGATAATCCATATTGCCTTAGTGAAATGGCAAGAAATGGATATAGCCGGAAGTCCAAGACTTGACCTAAGTAGGTCCAGATATAGACATTGATATCCAAGACTTGCCCATACTAAGTCTATAAATAGACAAGAACGTCCATAATTACGTCTATATGCATGTCTATAAGACGTTATAGGGCGTCCTATAGTGCCATATTGCCGTAAAATGGACGAGAATTGGAGGAATCCTCGATGTTTAATGGACATGCTAGCTTGTCTATATGACGTCTTCTAGGCGTGTTCTGGACAAGTTTGTGCTATCTGGGGTGTGTCTTGAACTTGACCAGAACTTTTCTACATGGATATCGAGAACTTATCCGTGGGACACCATTACGGAAATCGTTTGGTGCATCGGTACAAGTTGCAGTCATGTAAGTGCGTCAGTATCTTGTCCAGATATCCATAAAGACTTGTTCTGGACAAGATTGTGCTGCCTGGGGAGTAATTGCCATTCTTCATTGAAAGATATCACGTACTCTGCAGACAGGTGAAATGGAACTGTAAAATAATACGTTTGGCTCCAAGTGTTTTACTTTTAAACACGTGTTGTTATAAAGGTGTATACATAAATTGAAACATCAACTTGTCATATTAAAGTGCACCAGTTTTTTTTTGTAGTATCGAAAATTTGTTAACATAACAATTTACAACCGTATGTTATTTATTATACAGGTAATTACATGCTGGGTGCCTTTCCTATTTTGATAAACCCACTCAAAAAAGTATTCAAGTAATAGCCAAATTTCCTATTTTAGTTTTCTAAATAACTAATTAGTTTTTAGAAAATCACAAAATTAGAAAGAGATATGAGAGGCTATTGATACGTATGGCATGATTAAATTTTACAGAAAGCAATATTTTAAATATAAAATTCACATGTTAATTGACATATATCCGGTAGCTTAAGTCAAATTCACATTTTAAATATGAATTTGACTTACACTCGAATACTTCTTTGAGAGGTTGTATGTCATGTCTCGCTAGCTAATTGCTATATTTGTTTTGTTGCAGGTTTGAGTAGCTTTAGCTCTACAGGATTCTAAAATAATGAATGTAGTGCTACCGTCAGTGCTGGCCTTCTATCCGAAGAGGCCGGTTGCAAGCATTTTTTGCCCCCCCCCAAAATATCAAACGATAAAAAAGGAATGAATGAGTTGTTGCATATTTATATACTGAATGTTAACCCATTTATGCCTAGTGTCCTTTTTAAGGGACGGCATTTTCGCTATTAGTTGAAAACGTTATTTATTTTTCCTAGCCTTTATTCATGAGTATTGAGCCTCAGCTCTATAAAATATTTTAACATGACCAAGTAGGATGTTGATATTTCGATTTTTATGCATAATGATTTTAAAAGAAATCACCCCTTGTTCAAGAAATCGATATCAGAAATTTATCTATTATTTCTGTTATCAGTAAAAATCGAAGAAAGTCGCAAAAATATCTAGGCACAAATGGGTTAAACATCATGCACATACATAGACTAAAATCCCTCTGACAAGATTTTAATGGTCGTGATTACATCTAAGTTTGAAATAGAATCAAGCGTCTTCGAACGTACGTGCTAGTAAAATATGTGGAGTAGAATGCCATCCGTTTTTTAAGCTTGCTGTTAAAAGAGGGTTGTATAACAATCCATGGCCTTCTTCAAGGGCAGTACTGTGAGTTGTGATAAACCCATCCGCTCAAGAGCATAACTGAAAATGATGTTAATGACTTCAAACTAGTCAGTGGAACTATTATAGAGATTAAATAACTTTTTGATGATGCATTTAAATACATGCTAATTTGACGGACATTATATTTAATTGTAGAAAACAATACCCATATTGAAAGGGGTGGGGGGAGAGAAGCACATGTTGTTGTCATGTCTAGGGATAGAAGACTGCACATGGAAGACTGCTTCCAGACTGCATACTTGGAAGATAGACTGCATCCAGACTGCATTCTTGGAAGATACACTGCATCTCTTGGAAGATAGACACCAGAAACATATGTTGTTGTTGTTGTTGTTGTTGTCATGTCCAGGGATAGAAGACTGCACATGGAAGACTGCATCCAGACTGCATCCTTGGAAGACAGACTGCATCCCTTGGAAGCTAGACTGAAGAAACACATGTTGTTGTCATGTCCAGGGATAGACGACAGCATCCAGACTGCATCCTTGGAAGACGGGTGTCATGGCCCCCCGAAGGGGTTGGACTTCTACGTTGATCCCTAATTTTGAACCTATTTTAGAGGAGGGACCAATCGCCCTGAAATCGGCATCCCCAGAAGTATCGTTTAACAACATGGAGGACACTGGAGCCACGACGGATTTTACGTGCATCAGTTCCCATTAGCGTACACTGTCCCACAGCAGTCGAGCCGAGAGAGAGTTGACACTCCCAAGCGCTGGCTAAGCCGGATGCTGCTTCACTTGCTGCGTTCTTATGGGAACGGAGTTATAGCTGCCAGACCACTGCTGGACAAAGAAACACGTAGCTTATGCTGAAGTTTTTCAAAACAATTTAACAAAGGATCAACAATTTTATTTTTTCTCCCAAACTAATGAAAATATATAATAAAAACAGACATAGAGTAAGACTTTCAGCTAACTGCGTATTTTGTTTCATTGTACATTTGGAGCATAGGGATTCAATCTGCATAAATGCAAGTAACGGAAATAATCTGAAAATTGACTTAATTTCTTCAAAGGTTAAAAATCTGATTAACTTGATATAATTTAAATTGATATAATTTAATCCGTAATTTAAGTTTGAGGAACTATATAAAATTCAAGTTATTACCGAAAAAAATTTTGTTCTTAAAAAATAGTTGTACACCGTATGCAGATGTTAATATAGAATCGTATAACTACCAATTCAAACATATACCTTGAGTTAAGTTTTGAGTTAAAAAAAAAGCATATATAACTGTATATATCAATAAATATTGGCGACATTTGATTACCTTAACCACAGTCCTTTTTTGTCACTTTCTCCAATACGCATTTGCTGTTCCCATATTCGCTCATGAAACAAACGCTAACTTATAAAATCTGAAAGTAACGAAGAACGACAAAACCAATTTCTTGAGTCAAAATAAATCATTTACATCCTTAAAAAAAGTTCTGGCTTTTGTGACTTTAATCACCTTTTTGAAGTGAGAAATATCTGAAAGTTTTAAAGTATGACAAAAACACTAGAAATATATTCTTTAAAAAAGCTGATTGTGATTCTGAAACAAAACTTTCTTTTCCATATATGTTTTAAACTATAAAATTATAGTATCATTAATTAATATAAAATTATAGTATCATATAGTATCATTTTCTAACTTTAATGTTAAAGAGGATTTTTTTTCGAAATCTATTTTTGTAGAAAAAAATTGCTACTGTTTGGAACATATATTTTAAATTGTTCTACAGATGTGTATGTTTTAGATCGCTTAGGAGAAATAAACTGAAAACATTTCATGCATTTTCATAAATAAATGAGTGACATGTACACAAATATATTAAATATAATATGAAAATTGTTCCGGCAAAGAATATGCGCTTTAAAAAAAATCAAAAAGTTAAACAAGTTAATAAGAATTATAATTTTATAAAGTTGTTTTAAATTTTTGCCATGTGTATTTATGTGCATAATTTAATTCAAAACTGAATCATACGATATGAATTACTCTAAATTTAATTCTCTCCTAAAATCGATTTGAGAATACGGATCGACTTAATGTAACGCACCACATTTTACAAGTCGGAATGGAATGCAAAATTTACAAGAAAAAATAGAGTGCAAGCTTTGAGCAAATTTTTAAATGAAAACAAAAATTTTAAATGTAAATAACTTAATACAAATACGTTTAACCTTCAAAGGTTAATCTTTTCTTTACTAGATATAAGCTACGACTAAAACATTGTTAGTTTAGAATGCGACATATTTTTAAGAATATTTTATTCGACAGTTGCCTTGCATGGCTTACTTTATGAGTAGTAAAACTACAGATATTTGAAAAATTTATAAGAATTATCGAGCATAACACAACTAAAATTATGTTTATCGATTCAAAACTTCTTTACTAATAAGTGGCTTAATTTAACACACGTGTTTGAAAAATGCAACGCGTATGGGACTGACATGAAAAAATTTTCTGCAAATACAAAGTATAGTGCGTTATGCAAATGATTAAAATTTTCGAGTCACCATCATGCATGGGCTTAGAATTTCTCTCTGGACCGCTACTGAGCCGTATAAGTAGATGACTATTGAAAATAGTTGATGGTTATCTGATAGTGGTAAACGTTAGGTGAGACGTTATTACATTTCGGCGAAAGAGGACGGCATTTCAACAGCTTGGTAGAGTTTGAATGGAGGAGTACCATTGACCCTCCTGAGGACGGATTATCCTATCTTGCAATAGCTTCTAGTGCGCAGCTGCACAACGCATGTGAGGTTAGTCTGGAAGCAGTGGACAGACAAGAATAGCACAGCTGGGAAGCCTGGCAGTGGACCTCAAAAGATATCAACGAGAGATGATAAACACCTGGTCCTTGCGGATGAATCGTACATCTTCATCTAAACAGAAGGCTACACATTAGTCAAATGATGGTAGATGTAACACTCTCTGATTCAGAGAGGAGTGCGATTGCATACCACGGGCAATTGCAACTGCTACGAATTGTAGGCAATCTGAACAGCAAAAGGTACATAAGCAAAGTGCAGGAGTCCAAAATCGTTCTTTTCATTCAAAGAATTCCAGGGGATATCTTTTAAGAGTACAATGCCCACCTAAATGTATGAAGAAATGTTCAAGGATTTTTCTCAGCAGAATCGTTATAGTTTCTTCTGCAACTGTGGCCTGCGTATTTGCCGAATATGTCGCCTGTTGAACATGTGTGGGACTTTAGTATTGGGCGTCTCTTTCATGTTCTACAGATGAACACTGGGTATGCGTACTACCAATATGGAATGCTTTTCACCAGACAGATTTTTGAAATCTGTGTGATTACTTGAGACGTAGTATAGCAGCATACATTGCAGCGAGTGGTTGCCTACACCAAATACTGAATTCGGATACTAAACAATATTTTTCCGCTTTGAAAATATAGTAATTTAATTGCATGGTCATCAGTATTTTGTGTATCAAATTTCATTTTGTTCTGATGAATCCTCCATGGTGTTGCATTTTTCGCAAACACGAGTTTAATTTGAATTTAAAAGTTTTCAGAATAAAATAATTTATTCATACTTTCATTTATTTTACTCTGTAAAATTAAATGAAAAATATTTTTATAAAATGAACTAAATTCCCATACACTATTAAACGTGGGTGTTCCTTACATTCTCAATCTCATGTAATCATACATTCATTATTTAAAAACTTTCATGAAAAGATTTCCAATACAAATCTTGTGGCTAAAAACGATCCAAATGTTTTGAAATAGAAAAATGGGACTGAAAAATAAAAAAGTAAAAAGTAAAATCTTTTTTACGGAATATTGGATGCTTAAAATGTCTCATTTTTTAAATCCACTGAAAAAAAATGTGGGTTTTTTTTTTTCGAATATGTTTTTCTAAAAATGCATTCTTCCATCGTGGAGAAACTTTCACGTCGAAAATAATCTGCAGTCACTGTCGGCGTATTATTTTCGTCAGGTTAAAATCTATAGTCGTTTTTCGATATGAACATTACAGTTGTCAGCAGCAGAGTTGAAGCCACGAATATAAATAATGCATGGAAATTGTATGCGACTGTGAATTGAAAACTTTCGACTTTTATCTGACATCCAAGAAGAAGTCACACCACTATCATCATAATGTTCTCAAAGGATGACATTTCTTTAGCTGTGCTTTAAAACGTAAAGGAAAAAAATAATAATCAGAAATATTTGGGGATTAGAAATTGAATAGTTTTGCTCGAATGTATTGCATAATACTACGGAAGAAAAACTTCTAGAAAGACTTTGAAGAAAAACTTCTAATATTCATATTTTTCAATCGATACGTAATACGCTATCATCACAGTGGCATATACAGTCGAGTGCCAAAAATCCGCCGACCTAAAATCTGCAAACGTCCGAAATCCGCACACCTTCTCTGATGCAAATAATGAAATTTGCAGTTATTCACTAGTGATGAAATTGTTGAAAAGTGCCTTGAATCTGTAGATAAATATGATTCTGATGATGATGAAAAATTAAAATAATAATAATTATAATTATATGGTAATAATAATAATAAAATCCGTTTAATAAAAGTTTAAAGTTAGGAGAAGAATACCTTAAATTTTTAGAACAGCAAAGTTTGGTAACAAAACAAGAAATAATGATAATTTACTATTTGCAAAAATAAATAAATAAAAGAAAGAAAAAGATAAGAAAGAAAGAAACTGAAAGTAGAAAAAAATAATACTTTAAAAGAAATCACCATAGAACATGTTTTCAAAATTAGAAAAAGGAAATTTTGAAACCATTTGCTTTGCTAGTCTTCATGTAATTTTTTTCCTTTTTCTCTTATGCTTTTGTATTTAGTGCGAAAATATACGTGAAATACTTCTTGACTGTGTTTTTATTTCATTCTAATTGCCTTCTACTTTTTTAAAATCAGAAATGCAATGATTTATCTTTCATGGCCCGAAATCCGCAAAATCCTAAAATCCGCTCTAGCCATGGTCCCAAGCTGTGCAGATTTCTGGCTCTCTACTGTACTTACACAGTTATTTCATCTTTATAAGACAGAAATGACAGCGAGGCATCTGCCTACGGAGGAAATTAGCTTTGGTCGAAGGACTTTTTAAAAGGTTCTAATGCGTACTTACGTTACATCTGAGAAAGCAAACCAAAACTCCTAGCCGTTTGATAGATAACCGTGGACCCGAGCAATGACAGAGTGAAGTTAGTTACGTGATATTATATTGTTTTCTTTAGGGCTTTTAAATGTGTTTCTTAAGAGCTCATAGCTTAGCTTGTTACAAATAAATATTTTATTATTTTGTGAGGCAAAATACCGTCAAAATGATCCTCAAGCTTACACGCTTAAACCAAACGAGAGAAATTTTTGGGCCAGTTTTCAAAAGTGAGCTTCTCCTTTAGGAGCGTTTTTCGATCACAAGAGCGGAGCGGAATATAAAAATAAGCAAGGACGGAATTTCTCGGAAAAAAGAGGAAGCGAGGAGAGGAGTTCTTGGAAAAAAAGACTACTTAAAGAGCACTTTTGCGGAAATACCGGTAGGTTTCAATGGAAACGGATCGCCCCGCATTGTATCCATTGTTTCGCTCTTTGGGTTCAAGCGTGTCATCTGTATGTTTCCCACATATAGATAAGAATTATTAGTTTGAATGGCATGTATAGAGAATGGCTATATAGGTATGTCAAGTATCAAGGAATTGAAGTCGAATTGGTTTAAAGTTTTACTATAAGCTCAATTTGTAAAAGCCATTTTTTTAAATGAGAATCATAAAATAGTTGATTAAAGTCTTCATGTACACATTCAGTTAAAGATAAACTACTATAAAACAAACGTAAATATATTTCACTTGTTGAATGTCGCTTGCGTATTTTAATTTTACTGACAGACTTCTAACAATGTTAAATCTATAAATTCGTAAAATTTAGATTTTCTTTTCTCTGTTATACATAAATTGAAATTTATATATAAAATTATAAAACTTCTTATAATACAAGGATAATGAAATGTTTATTTCAACTTTACGTGTTAAACAATACAGCAGTCAGGACATGTTGTTCTGTTGCTTCAGGACGAATTTCATAGTTATGAGAAGATATTTTTATAAGAAAAAAATGAGATTTCATTCTGAAAAAAATCTTTTGACATATATTATTTACTTTAATTAATTTTCTGTGTTATATCTGAAGCTGAAATACGTTTTTCGTTTCCAACATTTCAAAATAAACAGCGTAATTATAATTAATAATTGTTAGTTCCTCTATAAACAGCAATCCGCAGCCGAAAGGGATAAGCAAGTTACCTCAAATTTCGGCATTTACTCTGAACATGAGGTGCTCTCAAGGGAATTTATTGAAGATCTTAGTTCACATATTTGCCTAACAAGTGGCACTTTGCATGGTGAAATGAGCACAAAAAATTATCCAAATTAATTAAAAATTCTCAAACACTATTGAATTCAGGCTTAAATTAATCGTACTTTTTGAATCACAATTTCCATTATTTAGTTTACTTTATTTCATACAAAACACCCCCTAGTGAACATATTTTGAACTAGCTTCAACCCTTTGAGGCGCAACCCTTTCCCAATGCTGACAAAAGGGCAGCCGTTGCCATCTTGCTGGTAGTTAAGTCGAGCGATGGTAACGTCTGCCCTTTTTTCAGCATTGGGCAATCTATCCAGCTGTTCCATTTTTCAGCAGATGTCAGTGCTCTTAGAAATAACCGTGACCATTTTTTTACGGGGAATGACGTGCTAAAAAGTAAAGGATTCTCGTGGAGCTATCTCGCCTGCAAGTATTTTTATAGAAATCAAATCTATTCTTCGTGACTGGCAACAGTCAAAACGTCAGAGTTTGGTGTTCCCAGAGCGGGAACACTGCGCGTTAAAGGGTTAAGCGCACCTCATGCATGGTCTACATGCAAAATTTGGTTTAAATCCGCTCACCCGTTGCACCATTAGAACACTTTACAGGAGAAGTTTTATTATAACAATCCTATACATGAAAATATAAAATTCGATATTTACAACATGTTTACTCCATAACCTGAAAAATACGTATGCAGTTGACGTTTATTCTAAGGAAATTCTTAATATTTAAACATTAAGTCTACTCCTTAACACGCGAATAGAAAATCTACAGATTATCCAAGCAATTTTTAAATTTATTTCAGTGCTTTAAATTTAGTTTCAAAAGTTATTGGCTCAAAAAATGAGAAATACGCTTTGAAGAAACTGTTAGAATATTTTTTTATATTTTTTAAATCCTTTAAAATATTTCTGGTAATGTAAAATTCTTTATTTTCAACTCGCTAAGCTGATCGACTTTTCCCAGAAGATAAAATACTTTTTAACGAAAATATTTTTCTTGATAAACTGACATTCCCATTTAAAAATGACATTTATAGTAACAAAATTTTAAAGTTTTTCAAGATTAAAGTTGTTTTTGATCATTTGCACAGACCATGTATTAATTATATTCACGGTTGTTTGTAAATTAATTACTGTTTTTAAAATCAAACGTTACCATTTCGGGAGCGGTCATCATCAGTATGTCACGTGTATTCATTTTTTTACAGAAAAAAGTTTAAAACTACTAATTAAACGTTTGACTGTTTATCTTTCTTCTGCCAGCAGATGACAATACTATAGTCTGAAAGTGTTCTATCTCACAAATCTAGAATAAAAGTATTTGTTTCTTTATAAAATATTGGTAAAAAAACTACTAATTAAACAAATCTAACAACTAATTAACCTCATCGAAATTAGGATATAGACTCTGCCCTTGAAATGCTTTAAGATTATCGAATGAAAATAAATCAGGAATATACACTTACATCGAACTTTTTCTCGTATTTTGAAAACAGAAGATATACTGGCCATATTACTACATGTTTTCCGGATTCAAGTACATTCTTTCAGGAATTTGATGCTTAAATAAATACAAGAAACGGAAAATATTTTTTTTATTACTTTACTTCTAGCCTGAAGCTTTACACTTAGACATTATGATACTTTTAATAAACGTTACATAAGTGAAAAAGTTTCAGAGTTTCTGAAGCAGGCTGCATTTATTTTTTTTAAGCTAGTCGTATTTAAAAATTTTATTTTAATATTTTCCTAACGATTTTAAATTGTTAGGAAATATTTAAAAAGACTGTGCTTGGATGGATAGTGTGAAAACTGCACGTTTTTGATTACCATGTGATGTACTACATAATGACGCATAAGCATTATGTGCCGCAACGCGTAAGTCAGGAATTTTTTTCTTTAAAACACAAAGAGCATATAAAGAAAACTTTATTTGTAATTTGTTTATGATATTACTGCAATCATTACGTATTTAATCTAATATAGAGTAAAATGGAAGACAGTTGTGATTTTCAGATTGATTTAATGACACCATTAACTTATTAAAAACTTCTAAAATGTTTCTCTTCAGATGACAATTTATATTTAAGATGACCTATTTTCTTTTCTTCTATTAACACTTAAACTTCGAAAATGCTTATAACTTCCGTTTGTAAGTGTGTCTGCATAATCTGTCACAGTAGTAAATATGTATACATTGCTATAAAATTTAGAAATTTTATTTTACGTGTATCTTTTTGAAAATCGTTTATATATCTATTAAACATTTTTTTTTTTCGGAAACACCAAAACAATTCTACAATTAGACATTTTAAAGCGTATTTTAGAGAGATTTTTTATTTCAAACAAAACACGATCAATCTATATTTTCCAAGTTTATAAAATAATATTCTCCGTGGAAAGCAGTATATGTAGCTTTTATAGATATTTCACCAAGGAAAACAAAATACTTCTCTCTGATTACAATTTAATGACACTATGGTTAAGAAATAACAACACGGTTTATTTGTTTAAATTGTTCGCACTCTTCAACACAAGTATGCAATAGCATAGATCCCCTTCCTTTCATCATTGCTGCTTTCTGGCATATTTCTGTGAATGCTATTCAATGGCTGATGACCATTCGCAAAAGTGTAACTGTCAGCACAGAAGAGAAAGCTGTATCGGTGCGCCACTGAAACAAAAGAAGAAAACAGGTTAATTATTCCTTATGCAGCATATACGCAAAAAAGGTTGTGTTGAAAAGTCATTATAATCAATCAGATTTACATTATTGCTCGTTCATGTTTTCGAGAAATTCGGATGCTATTTCAATATCATGTCGTTTTCTGTTCGACTGATTACATTTCGGAAACACATAACGTGCTGCTCCTTTTTCAGGAGAAATGATTGTTCAGGTGAATTACCCTCCAAAATGGCCGAACTATTTGAAACGTTCCAACAGTCTTTTCACAATGCTGACTCAGAACTAATGCCCTTTGTACTCTATTGAAGATTTGTTCAAAAGAATCAAAAGAGATGGAAAAAATTCAGGAAAGAGGCAAATAGATTTATGACTTTTTCTTTAATCCTTTTTATTTTTAGACATTTTTGTTTTCACTCAACATTTTAAAAGGCTCTGTCATGAATTTCTTCATATATTTTATTATTTCATTCGTATTAATTAAAGCAAAAATTACAATTCAATTCTATAGTTACAAGAAAATGAAATTTTATTTCAAAAGAAATTTAGACTTGTTCTGGACTTTTCCCAATATTTTTCGGCAAAGTTGATTGTTTGAGTGTTTTGTGTTATGACACATTTGCATCAGGGGATCTGCTTATGGGAGGGGGGGCCTTCGGAGGAGGATTTTTAAGGGGCTCTAACGCGGATTCGCATTACAATTAAATAAAACGATGCACAGACCGTTAGATAGATAGCAGCGCTGTAGGCCCGAACTCTGGACGTTCTTTAGCCATCTACTATGTTCAGTGCCTTATCCATTCAAATGGTTGGGCTTACCAAAGTTGAAATAGTCTGATTTCTTTTTGTCTGTCTAACCAATTGAGGTAAGGAAATTTGGACACATGAGGAAAAATTCTGCAATTATCATAAATGTGAACCAATAAATTTTGCCTTATTATTTGCTTTGCCGATTCATGTAGGAAAATTTGTAAGATTTCACATTTGTAAGAAAGTGGCATTCGCTTCTTTTTACATGAAATAAAGAAATTTAAATGATATGCGCAAAGCATATTTAATAAAAAAGATAATTATTTAAAGAAAAAGAAGCCTTGTTTTGAGAAGAAACCCTTGACTCAGAATACCCTCGATAATACCTCAGAAAATACTCGGATGACCCTTGAACCCTTGAGAAGAAACCCTTATTTCAAGTAGTTCTGACGTGCACTATGTCTTAAAGTTCAGAGTCATAACGGGAACAATAAATTTAATATCAAAGTAAAATCTTAGTTTACTAGAAATTACTGTCTTTAATTATTTATTTATTATTTTTTTTTGCCTTGAAAAAATGCTTAATGCCAAAGTGTTTTTACGTATTTTCTAATGCACACATTTATTCTAAAAATATTCAGAAATAATTCTTACGGTTAAATGTAAACTACAGAAAACATTAAACCAAAATGATCAAAACTTTTCACAAAGACATTCACAGACATTCAAAGACATTTATTTTTACTTGCTTTTCAATTCACTAATATTTTGGTTATCTACTGTAGTCAGTAGAAATTAAAATACATGTGCTAAGGTAATTCTTGGCTTGTTCTGTTTGACGCAAAAGGCTTTGACTGAATTTGGAGCTAGTTAATCAATGTCATTCTATATTTCAGGGGAAAGTAGAACTCAATTATTGCACAGGGTATACCAAGAACATCGACCTCGGCTAGATACAGAATTTTACGGAATAGATTAAAATTTTCAGGGGAACAAATATGAACTAATACAAAATTAATAAAGGTATTATTACAGGTACAGAATTTAAATTTTCCTGAAGCCCCGTACAATGAAAAAAGCTATTAGTAAAATATGTCTGATACGCTAATAAAGGGATGTGCAACATTTGAACATTTTATCCTTAAAAGTGTTGATCCATGAAAATAATATATGATCCGAGCTATACGTTGACTTAACTACGTCAGTATATATGCTGACTTAAACCGCTTTTCACTGACTCTCGAAGATTTAAAATTATGTCATCTGATCACAGTTTAGGAGTCGTGCACTAATTATAAGAGAAAATAGTGATTACAAAATACATAATACTTTTGCTATTATAAGTATTGTACCGCCTCTCTCGAACTTTGTCTAAACGTAATTCTGAGACTTTTTGTGGTAAAAGGCTGAAATTTTTACATCACATAAAAATGCATGGGGAAGATTTTTCTAACTAGGAATATTCTTGAACGGGGAAAGTTTAAATTTTGTGCTTATTAAAATTTAATTATCCGAGAGTTTGAATCGATTTCATAGAATTTCCCCTTTTTTTTTTAAAGTAAATTTTTAATTTATTATAAATATCTATAATCCATATTTACGGAATAAAAGCCATCCTCTATGTTTTTGGAATTCCCTGTACACTTTTAAAATACATTTTATAGCTGTTATGAATTGATGATGCATGCAAACTATCTTATAACGCGGAATTTAGGAATCAAACTTTTTAAAAACTTTTAGGAACAAAGAATTTTTACTTAAAACCCTTTTTTAAGGGATAAAAAACAAAGATGAGGATTAACCTAATCCACAGGGACATAACGGGATCGAAAATTTATTGTGACATTTAAGGGAGTCCTTTTTTTTCTCTAATCTTTTATTGTTAGTGAAGCAATACCTATATTAATTTATTTCAATAAATATACTTACTGTTTGAAAGGGGCAAGGTAATTCAAAGAACTTGAATCCATTCAAAGTTTCACTTTGGTTAAGGGAACAAGGGACGTTGAAAAAAGTGAAAATTGGTCACAATTGCGAAAAAAAAAAGAAATAATCCGCACAAAAAAAGCATCTTTCTAGTTTTCCATGGCAAGTTGAATTTTAAAATGGTACAGTTCTAACATTTGTTATTTATGTTGTGCTGTAAGATTTTTACATATTAAGTGAAATAAAACGAAATAAAATTTAAAAAATAGCTTTTTATCATGAAATATCTTTTCTCAACCAATTGTATGTACAATTTAATGCAAAGTTATACTTTTAGACTTTAAAAAACTTGTTTAGGAAAATAGAGCTTTTTAAATAAATATAGAATGCACCTGGAGCATTTTGAAAGTTTGTTGTTTTTGAGTTTACTTTTCATTAAAAATTGCCTTTTTTGTCGAAAAGTAATTATTTGTGAGATTTAAATTTGATGAAAACATTTAAAAATGTTTCTTATTTATTAATGTATTCTTACATTATATAGAGTATTCAAAGGAAAATAAAAAACAATTAAATTAAACTTCCTTTCACCCCTTAATTTTCTTTATTTGTATGGTGTTTTCATAGTTGATTGTTACTTATTTTTAACAATATAAATTAGAAGATTATATTCTCTCCTCAGCTTGCATTAGTGGACTTCAGGCTATGTTTTCCATAAAAGAATTCTGAAAGACGGATTACTTCTTTCTTCTTAGTACCAAAAGTAATGCTTTTTTCTCAAAAATACTATAACGGCAAAAGAATAACAAACTTATAATCTTTTTTCTACAAACCTAAAAGAAACAACGTAGCTAGCATAAAATAAAGCACAAAACATGCTTAGAAAGTTGCTTAAAATGTTTAGAATTCAGTGATAGAAGATTTTAAAAGTTTGTGGTTATTCTCAAATAATGATGCAAAAGTCTGTCCTCTGTTGTCAAAGAAATTGATGTTTTCCCTTTAGTTAGCTATTTATCGATATACATGGGTGCACATTCATAAAACCTAGTATCAAGGTATATAATAAATTTAAATTTTATAGAATATTTCTTGCTTGCCATATAATATGTGTAAAAATGGAAGGTTAATTTCAACTTAATGTTTCTTTCATTTTAAACAGATTGTCTAGTTGTTTTTCATTGAAAATTAAACTTAGGGAAATATTTTCATTGAAAGTGTTAAAAATTTAGCATCTGTTACAGTTAAAACTTTTCAAATTAGTAAAGTTTACATAATAAAAAAATAAACATCAGACAAACGTATTTACTAAAAATAAAATTTGAAAAAAAAAGTTTAAGATTATCACTATAACAAAAAAAAAAAAGAAGTATCCAGAACTCTAAGGAATTTCAAAACTTTTATGACGATCTCAAAAAGATGAGAGAAAAAGAATAAAGCATTACTAGAAAGCAAATAAAGCATTACTAGAGAAAAGAATAAAGCAGAACTGTAAAGGTAAACCTATCTGCCAAAATATTTCTTATTTTAGCAGGTATGAAATTTAAGAAGCTAACATAAAAATTAAGTGTTCACTGCTACACAACTAAACATATCATTAAATATTTCTAGAAAGGCTAATCTCTTTGTGCTCAGTATTTTTCCTTCATTTAAAATATAAAAGAAGTCAACAAACATTTTGCCTTACTTTTTTTACGCAACCTTCTCCTCTAAAAACAATAGTCAAATTTCTTTCTTGTTTAAAGTGCACAGAACTGTGAATTACTTTTCAATCTCATGCGGTTTCACTGAAAAGAAAAAAAAATTACTATTACAAAGGCTGAAAACAAGCGAACGAATTATGCATGTATTTTCACGGCATTCAAATAAGATTATGGCTGACGATGAAAATGTAAATTTGAAAAAGATTTTAATGAGAAGATATTTTTATTCCGAAAAAAATAGCATCATAGTTTTTCAAAGCCATTTTCATTGTACGTACACATCACAGCGTTAAAACTGCAAATTCTAATAAAAACGGTTATTCCCAAGATATATCAATTTGTCCTTTTTCGTTTCATTTTACCTCAAGCGTAAGCTTATCTTATTTTATACATTTATATTTATAAGGGATTACACAAGGAATGAAAAGTTGCAATTTTAATTCCACTTTGACATTAGATACAATTCAGAACTATATGAACGTATATCTAGTAGTATAATGCATTGCTTCTATTACACTAACTAAAAATTTATTTCAGTAATTCATGAGTAATTCAATATTTCTTTTAGAAATTGTTATATTCTTTTTTATACATTTTTAAATATAAATAATTGTAACATTTACATGTGGCTAAATTCAATAATAAACATATTTTCATAAACAAAAACATTTTTTATTTAAATACAAAGGCATTTAAATAGCGTTTTTAAATTGCTTATTTACTGATACATACGCTTGCTAAATCTAACGAGAATTTTTTTTTTTATAATGAAAAACTCGTTTGTTCTAAATTTCGCCAATAAATTATCTTTTACAATCTAATTCAAAGAAGTTAATTGCCGTAAAGCTAGCTTTGCGGTTTTTTTAAGCACTCGCAATTAAAGTACATTTAAGTGCAGATTTTCCATAAATGCTAACCTGCCCCACTTTTAACATGTATATTACCAGTACAAAAGCTAGCCGAAACGTTAAAAAAATACACTTTGCAGTAGTTTTAGCGCAGTCAATCCGTGTTCAGAAGTCCTGTTTTCGAAACAAAGTTTTTTCTCAACGGCTTTTAGGTTTCTTGGGGTGCTGAACCAGAATTTTAAGTTTGCTGTCTCGCATGCGTCGGCTCCACCATAAAAAATGGAATAAAAACCTCAAAGTTTTGAAATTTTTTCAGTTTTTTGCTTATATTTCGAAAACGATTCATTTACCAAAAATGACCTTATTATAAAATTAAAGTAGACAAAATTAACTATAAAATGCTCTGGTCAACTTTGATTTTCTGATAAGCGGTATTGAAGCTAGAGCGCTTTAAAAAATACTCATTTTTCGGCCCTTCTGCAAAAATGTCAGTAACACTCACTTTCACGCCTTGCAAGACAAAAATATGCATATTACCAAGAAAAATACTTATACCACATGAAAGTACATCGGGGATTTAACTGTAATCCCTAAGACTTTTATTGGATGGATGATGGAAGACATTTCTAACATTCGTTTTTTCCACAAAAGAGGAGGGAGAAAGCGAAATTTAAGAAAAATGTCTTATGCACCTTAAAGACAGAAGAACCTTCTCACCTGTCTATCTCTTATCAGCGCTATACTCTAGCTTAAAAGAATTATATTATGCTTAATAGAAATGAATTGATGCCGAAGCATGTTTGATGAAAACAATAACAATTTATATTTACAATGTATTAGAGACATGGCATACTGAATAGATCTGAATATGAAATCTCTGTACGTAGTTAATACGTATGTTTCCTGAAATGAGTAGAAGTCGAGCCCAGGATTGGTCATAACCTACTTCATTAAAAGGAAGAAGACAATCTCTAGTGTATTAGAATATGGTTAAAAAAGAACGATAAGCTGTATTATGAAGTATCAAAGTATCAATAACTTGATATCATGCACGTAGTTATTTTGGTCTTGAGAAATTTAAGTTTGCCCTGATTAAATAAAGCGGAAGTAGAATCGCAACCACTAATTGCTTAGAGAAAGAACATGTAGTTAGCAACATTCTTTTCCAAACCACTTCCCAAATGGTAGAGAAGCTTGGGAGTTTTCCCTCTCACTAGTTTGAGGAAATAACATTTGGGAGAGTCTAGAAGACATATCATTAATGCCAGAAGGTCAACATCTTCCCCCACAATTTCAGTGCTCTTGTGAACCGAAGGCAGCGATTTTGTAGTATGGATTAACGATGTATTACATCATCAGCTGCTTGCTCTGAGGCAATTCTACTTTCACTGCATTTTGCATAGCTATTAGTATAATCTTCTTTTTTGCACTCGATAGAAAATTTATCTGGGAAACTATTTTCGTCATATTGCTGCTAAATTCTATATCCACGGACTACTTTTTGTTAGACCTCCTCAAGCACTCCATGGACTTGTTACTCTTTCGTTCGTCCGAGTACCCATCGAACGCAATTGTTGCAAGTTTTTTTGAAGGTATATCCACCCAACCATAAGAATGTGTGCAACAAAAATTCCCCCATCAATCACATATACTGTGCTGCTGGTATCTAGCAATCACATATACTAGCTGTGGTATCTAGAAGAACTTTAAAATCTCTGTACAAAGCAGATTTTGTGCCTTCTCTCATTCCATCCTCATCGAAAAAAGCCAGGAGATATGGAGACAATTCATAGGTTAAGAAATTTTCTAGTTCTTCTCATCGGTTAGCAACAACCATCCTTTGAAAAAGACTGGTTTGTTTGATGACCACTGGTTGATCATAGGCTGGAGATGAATGAGCCTATGGTTGCCATGACCACCATAGGCTCATGTTGGTTCGTTAAAACTAGACGGTTCAACTCGGTTGGTTCGTTAAAACTAGAAGGCTTTGAAGTCACTACCGACAATTCCTTTGATACGTGTAGGTCCCCACTTCCCTGCGCAAGTTACTATTGATTTCATGCCCTCCTACAACATCCCTGCCGATTGATATTAGGTCTGAGGTGCGTGTTAAAGAAACATCTCTACCTAGTTAATACGTATGTTTCCTGAAATGAGTAGAAGTCGAGCCCAGGATTGGTCATAACCTACATCATTAAAAGGAAGAAGACATCTCTAGTGTATTATAATATGGTTAAAAATGAACGATAAGCTGTATTATGAAGTATCGAAGTATCAATAACTTGATATCATGCACGTAGTTATTTTGTTCTTGAGATATTTAAGTTTGCCCTGATTAAATAAAGCGGAAGTACTATTCCAACATTCGTTCAGTTGTTGCCAATATTTATTCTTGCGTCATGTTGGTAGGTTGTTCCAAAGCATACATCACAATTCTTAATCGTGTTTGCGACATGCTGGAGTGAACTCATTCCTAGTGCCAATCTTACCAAGATTCTTTCACTAAATCCACGCGTTCTGCTCAGCCCTCCTTCATGTACTTCATGAGCTGCTGTTCAATACACACATCGCTCCATGTTCCACACCAGCATTTGTCACTACGCCAAATAGAAAAACCCCCTTTTGAAGTGAATACTAGAAATTCATGTGGTGGCACGGAGTGTTCTAGTGTCTTTTCAGGAACCAAGTGCATTAATTACATACAGAGATTTCACATTCAGCTTTATTCAGTGTCATTTGTCTGTAATACATTGTAAATAAATTGTTACTGTTTCCATCAAACAGGCTTTGCCATCAATTCATGTCTTTTAAGCGTAATACGTTTCTTATAAGCCAGAGTATAGCGCTGATAAGAGATAGACAGGTGGGAGGGGTCGTTTTGGCTTTAAGGTGCAGAAGATATTTTTCTTAAATTTGCTTTTCGCCCTCCTCTTTTATGAAAATATTGAATGTTTGCAATGTTTATTGTGGTAATTTTTTTTTTTTTGCTTTATTTGTGTAACATTTATTTCAGATTTGTGTGCTTGGCTCAAAGCGCACTTATAACTTCACTTCCGAAGGACAATACAAGGATGGGAGGTTGCGGGGGTTTTTCTAAGGGGTATTAACTCGTATTTCCGCAAGTTTCGGAGAAAACCACGGAAAAATCCGAACGCCAGACGCGGCCTGGTTTTGAGCCAAGCACCTTCCGGTTACCATTTCGAGTGACATAACCACTCAGCCATGGTGAGGCCTTATAGTAAATTCAATGCACTTTCACGTGGCATAAGTATTTTTGTTGATAATATGCATATTTTAGAGTTGTCCGAAAAATCAATGATCCCCTGCATTTTGTAAAAAATTTTGTCTACTTTAATTTTGAAAGTGAGGTCATTTTCAAAAAATGAGTAATTTTCGAAATATAAGCAAAAAACTGAAAAAAGTTCGAACTTTTTCAGATTTTTTTTCCCATTTTTTATGGTGAAGCTAATCTCGCGCAAGGCAGAAAACTTAAAATTCAGATTCAGCACCCCAAAAAACATAAAAAACCGCTGAGAAAAAACTTCCGCAATTTTTTAAGAAAAAAACTACCATTTGACTGGAATATTTGTTTCTAGAGATGTTTCAAATGAAAATTTGCGGCTGTACGGCGTACAACGAGTACATTGCACGAAAAAATCGTGCAAGTTGGCAGCTATGTATAGCATTTATGGTTGAGTTCTCGTCTAACACTTAAAAATAGAAAATTTGCACAGTTAATTCAAAATTAAAATATTATATTTATTTTCAAAAAAGTAAATATGCAAAAAAAGAAGTGAAAATAACTACATTTTAACCTGGTGTAGTTAGTGAAGCAGTTGAATTATTGCAATAGTTATAATTAATTTATAATAGATTGAAAACAATATGTATCTAGAATAAATTATTCGAAGAAAGTAAACTTGGTACTGTAAGTTTCTTGTGATATTTTATATATAGAAGATTTTTATTTTCAAAGATTTTGTGCAAATCAAGATCTGGTCATTTGTCTCAGCGTTCTTTAATAGATGCTACTGTGAAACTTCAATGTAAAAATGTAGACAGTTTTTTACACCTCCTAGATTCTTAATTATAATTTATGATGTGCTGTAATTTCGACAATTTAACATCCGTTTTGATCTTATATACACTTATGTCCATAAATTAAGGATAATGAAGTTCAGGCAAAGAAAGAGAAAGAAGCAAAACAATTTCACTTATTTGTAAAGTCTATTTATTAAACAAAAAGTAAAGAGCAAAAAAGATGCTATATGTTTGACATAATTAATAAAAATTGCAAGTTTTACTCCCTTGACCAAATTTCAAAAAAGAACCTATTTACAAAAAACAGTATAACATGGTTAGTAGGATGGTTAATACGGAGTATGTCTCCCGGACGATGCAATACACGCCTGACAACGCCTAGGCATGCTGAGTATCAAATGATCAATCTGATCTTGGGGAATATTACACCACTCATCAAGCAATGCACTCCGAAATTCCGGTAGACAGGTGGGAGGGGGTTGACGGGCTGCAATTCGTCGGCCAAGCATATCCCATACATGCTCTATTGGATTCAAGTCCGGTGAGTATGCTGGCCAATGCATACGGGTGATATCCTCCGATCGAAGGCATTCGTCTACAATGTTTGCACGGTGAGGACGGGCGTTGTCATCCATAAACACAAATTCAGCACCCATGGCGCCCCGAAACAAACGTACATCTTGTTCCAGAATGACATCCCGATAGATGTGGCCTGTCATCGTTACACTCTGAACATGCAGGTCAGTTCTGGAACCAAGAATAATTCCTCCCCAAACGAGCCATCCTGCACCACCGTAACGGTGTCTTTCAATGGTGTTCTCTTGGTGGTAACGGGTACCTGGCGCTCTCCAGATGAATGTTCGGCGAGAATCAGACTCCAAACTAAACCTGGACTCGTCGGAAAACATCACACAACACCACTGTTGCGGTGTCCACAATGCATGCTCTCTACTCCAGGTTAATCGCAGGCGACAGTGAGTTGCGGTAGGTGGAACACATCTGACAGGCCTACGAGCATATAGACCAATGTGCCCTAAGCGTCTGTACACGGTCTGCCTTGAAACTGTCGTACCGGTAGCTGAAGAGAGCTGACGAGACAGGTCTGATGCTGTACTCCGTCTGTTTCTTTTGGCAGTAACTGCCAAATAGCGGTCCTCATTCGGCGTTGTAACTCGGGGGCGACCTGTGCTGTAACGTCTACTCACATTACCATCATCTTGGAATCGTTGCCAAAGCCTGGAGATGACACTCTGGGCGATTCCAAGTTCCTCGGATACTTCCAGCTGGGTACGTCCACATTCCAGTCGTCCGATAATTCTGCCACGTAAAACATCATCCAAATGCCTCCTTTGTGCCATAACTATGCGGTTTTTGCACTGAAAGGCTTTCACAGCGCTTGTGAACAATTTTACTTCTTTGCCACCATTCCTTATATACCCCTCTCTTACACTCTCGTCATTGTGACGTACCATCCACGCCATCTGGTGGTTTCCTGTAATTTGCATATTCTTCTTCAAGATGTGTGTGATCATTCCACAGGTGAAATTTTTATTTTAGAGATCAATTTCTGTGTGATTCTGAATTATCCTTAATTTATGGACATGAGTGTAATAAAATCTATGAGTAAACAAAGTTTATGGCTGGATGGTATTGTAGGTTTGTAACGTTAAAATAAGTTTTTACCCTTTTAAAGCAGAGCACGACAAACGACATGACAGAGGTCTGAACATTTCGACAAAAATTCAGGGGCGTCATTCCGGTAAATTTAAATTTTCTGACTTCGATTGGTCTGATGGTCCATTCGTCCTCTAACTGCTGCAGATATGCATTGATTACTGAGAGAATATATTTGTTATTCTTGTACTCTACCATGTACTCTGTTGAAAATAGTTTATGTAGCATTTATAGTTCTTCTAGAGGAGTACTCAAAATAATTATAATACATTACACTAAATGCGGAGTAATTTTCTTAAAGCGTATTCTATGAATATTTGGCTATTTTAAGCACAACATAACAATAGCATAAACTTTTATAACAGTTTGTTCTTCACTTAAAAGATGGAAAAAAACATTTAAAGCTCTTTTACCAGTCCTTACAAAATTATATTCATAGTGACATACAGGTTTTTTTTTGGATGATTCCCGAAATCTTGCAGTTTTCAACATTTTTCACCAAATCTGAAAAGTGTTTGCGATTTCGCTTTGTCTGTCTGTCCTTGAAGAGTTTGGTCTGTTAAACTTGCAGTTCTCTTTTGATCGTGAGTGACTCAGACATAGTTTTTGTGTCATCATGTTGCAACTGCGCTATAATATCATCTCAGATTTGAGTACACTTTATGTCACGAGCGAAGAATTTTGCATTTTAGAAATACCTCTTGAGTGGGACTAATTTATTTTTATGTGTAAGAACAGCCTACCGAGTAATTTTATACGAGGGATATTCGGAAACTAAGGTCCGAATCGTCGTAGCTAATCGAATGTCGCGCAAACATTGAAATGCGCATGCGTACCAACTCCCGGCATACCTTGCTCGTCAAACGACGCCATTTGCATTGGTAGTGTTGCAGTGTGCTAAGTACAGTGCTACTTCAAAATGTTTAAAACAATCGATCAGCCCGCCGGACCCATGGATGCTTTTCAACAATTGACCACCCACCGTACAGTCCAGACTTGGCTCCGAGTGATTTTCACTTGTTTCGCTACCTAAAAGAGTTTCTCGGCGGCCAGCACTTCGACACAACTGACGAGGTGAAAGAAGAAGTTCAAGACTGGTTATCCTCACAGGCGGCAGACTTCTACGACTTAGGCATACAGAAGCTCGTAGAACGTTATGACAAATGTTTAAACAAATATGGAAACTATGTAGAAAAATAGAGACACATGTAAGGAATTTAAAATATAAAGTGTTTTGAAAAAATCTGTAATGTTTTATGTTTTATAAGTAAACGGACCTTAGTTTCCGAATATCCCTCGTACTTCGCTACACAAGAGAAACTTGAGGCGCAACCCTTTCCCAATGCTGAAAAAAGGGCAGCCGTTGCCATCGCTCGACTTAACTACCAGCAAGATGGCGGACGATCGAAACGTGCATCGCGTGCCACAGATCTAGAGACCCTTTTTTGATGACAGCTGGCTGTGCCGCACAGCCAGCTGCTGTGGAAAAAGGGTCTCTAGATCTGTGGCACGCGATGCACGTTTCGATCGTCCGCCATCTTGCTGGTAGTTAAGTCGAGCGATGGCAACGGCTGCCCTTTTTTCAGCATTGGGCAATCTATCCAGCTGTTCTCGTGTTCTTCCATTTTCCAGCAGATGTCAGTGTTGTTAAAAACAATCGTGACCATTTTTTTACGGGAAGTGACGTACTGAAAAGTAAAGGATTCTCGTGGAGCTATGTCACCCGCAACAATTTTTATAGAAATCAAATCTATTCTTCGTGACTGGCAACAGTCAAAACGTCAAGAGTTTGGTGTCCTCACGGCGAGGACACCGTGCGTTAAAGGGTTAAAGACATTACGGGTGGTTTCATAACGACAAAAAACTTGTTAGTTTACGAAATGTATGTACACGAAAAACATAAGTTATTTTGACTAACATCTAGTGCTAGACGACCAAATTAGAATATTTAATATTGCATTTAGATTATGGATTCTGAGATATAAATACAGGAATACGTAAAACGTATTAGATTTAGCCAACAGGATGTCATATGAATCTACAACTAAGGAATGATCATGTAGCGTAGAAGCACAACTTGAATTTTAACAAACGTAACTCCGTAGCACGTACCATCAGTAAACATTGAGAGTCACATTTGAAGTCACGTATAACAGAAATTACGTGCCATAAATTGCTGTTTTCCTTAATTAAATGCAACAAGGAAAACTCTTCATCAATTCTAGAAGTCATTTGATGGTCTGTTAAAAAATGACGATATCAGGGTTTCAAGATTAGTTTTTTTTTCGGGGGGGGGGGAATTTTTATCAAATTTGGCCTTGGGAAAAAAGGAAATCATAAAAATAGATGATTACGTTAAATTTGTCAAATTTGTCAACACGAATTTGACATTTAAAAAAAGACAATCATGAAACCGCGAATGCGGCTCGAGTGCTTACACTTTCTGGATTTTAAATACATTTGTAAATAAATAACAATTTTATCAAAATAAGATTAACTTGATCTATTTATATTAAAATTAGCCAGATTCAATCGCGCAAAAAATATTATTGCGGACTCAGATATTTATAATTTAAAACTACGCTACCCATCCGTATTAAATTGTATACATACAAGAATCTGGAAATCAGTTTATTCGATTGTCCTGGTTGTGCAAAAATTTGCACAGTTTGTGTTAATATATTTGAAATTAATTTAGCTATGCCTAATAAAATAGGGAAAATGTATCAGAAACTTTAAAACATCTAAAAATACAGGATTTTCGATTTTGATAGAAAGCATTTGATGCAGATCAATCAGTTAGATCATTATTCTTAAATCTTTGCAGAGGTGTACAGATAAGTATTCAAAGAATCTTAGCTGTTTTAAAATTTAAAAAAAATATTTCCCCCATCTTTTTCAGCTATTTTCTCGCTGTTTTCAAGTACAATTCATGTAAAATCGGCCTATTACACAACTTTTCAAAACAATTTATCACTTTACATGGAAAAGAAATGTAGTACTTTAACCACATACTACCCATAGTTTTCAGTTTATTGAACAAGTGGTACATACACAATAAACCCGTAAAATTTTGTTAATGAAGCCACAAAATTTTAGCTGCAAATTTCACCAACAGATGGCACGATAAGCGGCAATGCGTATGCCAGAAAGAGAGCTCAGTTATAGAGAACAATCACATCAAAATCGGTTTAATATGAGTATCTTCCACACTACACGCCAGGATTAGAGACAGGAAAAAAATTTCGGGTGTTGCAGAAGAGAGTGAGGTTGCGAGAATAAGGAAGCCAATTCATGTCTTTTCCCATAACTGTCGAATAGCTCAACGAAATAACTCTATCATCACATTATTCATCCAAAACAAGATCTCTTCAGAAAGTCAGAGGCATCTTGTATACGGTGTAGACTAGCCCCTGTGATGGAGATCACATATTTAATTTTAATAATCATTTACTTTGGCTTTCTTTAATGTAATCGATCCAAAATCAAGAATTCTAAATCTTTTCTGGTCTCATTTTCCGGTCACTTCGGCTTTTAAATCTGTATATTCGCTTTTCCCCGTATGCATTTTTCTGAATTGTTTATTTGTCTCTTCAGACCCAGTGGCTTCGTTCTGAGCTAAAAATAGATTACAAAAGTTCGTTGCGGATGCAAACGGACATAATATAATCTATTTTTAGCTCAGAACGACGCCGTCGGGTTTGAAGAGACAAATAAACAATGCGTACGGGATTGCGTTATTTTAATTTTATTGGATTAGGTGTTAGGGTTGCTCTAGAATTGGCGTTATTTATCTCAGCCAAGTTGTTGTTCTCGCCAATGTGTAATTCTCTGCTGGCGAAATTTTTAATTCATTCCATCTCAATTTCACTGTCTATATAGGACGTTATTTTAATTCGCTGAGCCACCACCGCCCGTTGCAATAATGTTCAATAGTATCTTTTAAATAAATAGTTTTAAGCATTCAATGTCTTCTTCTTATTGTAACTAAGTGTATTCGAACCTGCATGGTCACACAACGTCTTTTAATCTCAAATTTAAGTCCGCAACCAAATAACTTCGTCATAGCCCCATCTTGCATAAACTAGGTACGCGGTCAATCATCCAACTGTTGTTGAGTGGGGTCAAATGCTTCAAAAGCGCACTACACTGTTAGTCGTCATTGTTTCTCGTCAGGAAAAAGTGAAATGGCGCCTTTTACAAAAGATTGCATCCCAAATGGAAAGGTTTGGGCAATGGAGCAGTCATGTATTCGGCAACTGAGAATTTTCTTAGATCCATTTTACCGCTTGCAATGCCATCTATCGGTGCAATTTGAAACTAAAATTCTGTGTGAAATTCTTAAGATTTTTTGTTTTTTGTTTTTTTTGTTTTTTTATATAAATGCATGCTTCTATGCTTAATGGTTTCATGGTTCTATCAGTTACCATTTTTGAGTTATTTATTTTCAAAGCTAGGAGCCCTTCATGAAACACCCTGTATCTCAATAGCATGTGTAATCTGATGACAATTAATGCAGGTTGGAGGCAGTTAAAGTAGGGAAAAACAAATAGACAAAACCAATCAAGGTTACTTTTCAAGTTTGTAAGAAAATGTTTAAAAAAATGGAATATACTAAATTTAAAATTCTGCGTTATGTAGCAGATTTATTCCAAGCACTGAAACAAATGGGTCTTCAAAAATCAAACATGTTCCTATTCCAAAAATATGTGCAATGGAAAATATGGAATGCGTTCTCTATGAAATGAAAATGAAACTAAAAAAATTACAAAATATTCCATTTTCTATACATATGCAGTAAAAAATGCAAAGGCATCTGAAATGATAGCCTCATCTGCATAAAATTTCACTCAGTAAAAAAAAAAAAAAATCCCGATTTCGGTAAGTCTGTTACCATATGACTTTTAAAGAACATTTCTAGATGGATTCCTGTTCCAGTATGTTCTACGTAGCATTCAAAAAACCGGAATGAGTTGATGGGAAAACGAATCTGGATATGTATTATAAAAGAACAGTTGGAAATGCCATATAAAAGTAATCATGTGCTTTTCTGACTCCATTTTTCTAAATCCATGCTAACGTAAAGTACTAAATCTTTCTAGCATTCTACTATATAACATTGCTGTTGAAAGAAATTCATTTAAAGCCATAAAAACAGGTACTTTTGACAAAGGTTTTTTTTTTCAATAAATTATTGGATATGTATATAAAAAAAAAACTAGTATTGTCCTTAACGTACCGTCAGAAGCAATGTTATAGAAAAGACAAAAGTACCAAAAAAGAAGAAGGTGTAAATTTAAATCAATAGATTTTTCAAACCAGCGGAATATGGACTTATAAGATATAACTTACGATTAGCTGTAGACTGCTGAAATTTTGTATTGGAGATTGTTCTAATATCTCATTCCGCAGCTTCTTTTATGATTGCAACTGACTGAATACTTCATTTACAGGGTCACCTAAAAGACTTATTAAAGTCCATGAACGGTCATTGTTTAAGTCATCCCAAAAATTCGCCCGTTGCCAAGTTTGGCGACTTTCTACAAAACATTGACAAATTTTTCGCTAAACGCATATATTTCAAAAACTGAACTCAGTTTAGTGATACTGTCTGCATTTAACGAGACATATACAGATATAGAAACATAAATTTATTTGAAGTATCATAGCTTATATGTAATAAATTATACTGTTTATGGGTAAAGTGAGAACAGCTTCCAGCCACATGTACTGTAGTACAGCACATTATGCATAAGTCTGCTGCATTGCAGATTTCAATTGAGCTTCAAAGGGTTTTGTTTTTCTCATCTCGCTTTTAACCCTTTGAGGCGCAACCCTTTCCCAATGCTGAAAAAAGAGCAGCCGTTGCCATAGCTCGACTTAACTACCAGCAAGATGGCGGACGATCGAAACGTTCATTGCGTGCCACAGATCTACAGACCCCTTTTTTGACGCAGCTGGCTGCGCCGCCAGTAAGTATAGTAATGGCATTACTGGCAAGTTTTAATGGTATTACTGGTAATGGTATTACTGGCAACAGTCAAAACGTCAAGTGTTTGGTGTCCTCACGGAGAGGACACCGTGCGTTAAAGGGTTAAAGACATTACGAGTGGTTTCATAACGACAAAAAACTTGTTAGTTTACGAAATGTATGTACACGAAAAACATAAGTTATTTTGACTAACATCTAGTGCTAGACGACCAAATTAGAATATTTAATATTGCATTTAGATTATGGATTCTGAGATATAAATACAGGAATACGTAAAACGTATTAGATTTAGCCAACAGGATGTCATATGAATCTACAACTAAGGAATCATCATGTAGCGTAGAAGCACAACTTGAATTTCAACTAACGTAACTCCGTAGCACGTACCATCAGTAAACATTGAGAGCCACATTTGAAGTCACGTATAACAGAAATTACGTGCCATAAATTGCTGTTTTCCTTAATTAAATGCAACAAGGAAAACTCTTCATCAATTCTAGAAGTCATTCGATGGTCTGATAAAAAATGACGATATCAGGGTTTCAAGATTAGTTTTTTTTTTCGGGGGGGGGGATTTTTATCAAATTTGGCCTTGGGAAAAAAGGAAATCATAAAAATAGATGATTACGTTAAATTTGTCAAATTTCACTAGTAAGTTAAAGTAATACCATTGACATTCTAAAAATATTGTAACTGTACGAAAACGCAAATCATTATAATCACTCAGCTCGTGGCTCACAGATAACGCCGAAGCTTTCCAACTAGTCATGTGGTGTAAGATCTAATCACCACCTGGTACATTTTGTAATCTTTGTGAAACGGATAGACGTGACACGATGGCGGTCGTTCATCGATTGTCGGTCTAACCCGCGGAAGAAATTCATTACGTACTCATGGTTTCTACTCATTTCAAGAGGAAATATAAAAATATAAATAAATAATAAATATAATTAGAAATATAATTATATTTATAAAATATAATTATATTTCTAATATTAATTATATTAAATAAATATAATTAGAAATATAATTATATTAAATAAATATAATTAGAAATATAATTATATTAAATAAATATAATTAGAAATATAAAAATATATGCCTTTTAAAAGGCATATATTTTTATATTTCTAGTAATCGAAAATTAAAAAATCGAGAGAAAAAAATAATTGCGAGTTGCTCTTCTTGTAGCATAAAAGCATAAATAGTCGATCCATTATTTTAAATTTGAAGGTATCTTTTTTAAAAAAGAAAAAAAAAGACGAAAATAGTTTTTTTTTCGAAATTCTATTCTTTCTTTTACATCTGTGAAGAAAAGAATATTTTGAGAACCTGGATGGTGCCGGAGGCGCTTGTTCACAGCCGTAAGTAACTGAAGAGAAAAAAGTTGCTTTTTCATCTCAATCGCAGCATGAATGTTGCACAAATGTACTGGCAGATCCAGAGGGCACAAGCGCTTTCAGACGGACATGTTATAATAATAAAAAATTTATTTATTTTGTAAATTATGTTTAAATATAAAAATAAACTTCGCCCATTCCACTAGAATATATTTCGTGATCCCCATTTGCGAATCATTTCGTCATTTTTTAAATAAAATATTCCATAAAATTGTTAGTAAATTTCACCCTCAGCTGTCAGACTAATGTATTAACTGCCAAGATTTAAGCAAGAAGCATTAGAACTCGGAAGAAATCAAAGCGCACATATTTGATTGACTCGAAATAACTAATATCATTATGTATGTAGTGATTACAAATAAAGATTAAAACAATATCGAAATTTCATAAATTATACGGACAAACAAAATTACGTTTAAATACAAAACAAACAAACAAATCGAACATTATCAGGATTTGACCATCCCTGATTCTCATTCAAAGCTTACAGCATGCGACTCTGGTTTCATGAAATGATCGCCCCAATGTCTTGCAATCACTATGCAGATCCTTTGTAAATCGCTTTCCAACGCTGTGAGTGTAGCTTAATGTAGGAAATGTGCAGACACACCACGGCAGAGGAGACCCCAAACATTTCGATGGGATTCAGGTCAGACAAATGCTCTAGACAATCCATACGTGCACTATCCTCACTCTCCAGGCTGTCATCGACAATGCCAAGAAACGCACTACTCTATGGAGACGCGCATTATCAACCATTAAAACAAATGAGGGACCAGTTGCTTTATCGTAGAATCTCACGATCAGTTCTAGTGCTTTATCCTGATATCGAACATTCAACACAGAACTACGTTTATAGACATGCGATTCAATTTAGTTTCCCAACAAAATCCAAAAGCATGGGACCCATTTTACTAATTGGCAATTTTTTGTACGGGATAATATACAAATAATAAAGGTGTCACTTTTTGATTATTCACTAGAGGAATTTTTATCTTAATGCAATCTTTTCCCTACCATATTTTAAACAATTTTTTCATATTATATACTGTCATTTCACCTCTAATGGATGCAGAATTAATCTGCTTAGGAAGCCCCCAATCTGTTTGGAGTTCTTATATATAATTTTGAATAGTTAACAATACAAAGGTGATGACAGAATACATTTAAAATTGCTTATGTTTGCTCCACATGTAACTTCCCAGAAATTAATGAAAAGATACCTTAGGTATAGTTAAAAAAATGTAGACAAATCATAAAATTCGATTCCAGATGTATTTAACTGTTTGAAGAAAATATGTGTGTGTTTTTGAGACTCATGCTATTCTAACCATATGTTTATATGTTCTACTTATGTCTGCGAGCATTATTTTCAGAGATGAACAATTAAAAACTCGCTTAAAAACTGTTTGGCAGATGATTCCAATTCAGCATGCATTCTGCTAAAAGTACCATCTTACGACCCTGATATAAGTTATTTGTCATCTAATCTGCAACAACAGAAGGCACACTAATGTTACTTTAATTTGAATTACACATATAACCGTATTATTTTGTTAGTAAATAAAGATTTTTGAGTTGTTAGTATTTAGGTTTACTATATTCCCAATAATCACCAAATCAAAATTATTTGACGGCACGTCTATGGCTTCATTAAACATTTCATTAGAAAAAATGGCACGTTGATCGTAATGGCTCGCCACCCCTGGTATAGGCCGCCCAGATTCGATCCTACGACTAGGTCAAACAAATACAATCCTTAAACGTCTACAACTTTTTTGAAAATTCCAAAAGGCTTATAAATTCCTTTTGAGGTTGACAATGAGGGTCCTCGTAAATATAGAAATGTATTATTTGCATGAATGCAGCTCCAGATTGTTTGGTGGTTAGCATGCGACAATTTACGATCAGGGGTCTGGGTTCAACATCCCCTTCCTTTCATAGGAAGCAACTTTGATCCGCTTTTAAGGTACAACGTAAGAAAGTAGCCAACACTTCTGGCCTTAGTAGCGGCCATTACATAAATGGCTAAAGTGCCCGCCATTGAAAGAAAAAAAATTATTTTCCTTAATAAGTACGTTTGAAATTAATATATATTTCCGTGTATAAGCCGAGAATTTTTGTAACTTTTAAAAGCTTAATTGCGGGGGGTCGGCTTATATACTGATCTGCCAATCGTGCAACAAGCATAAGTAATTTTCTGTTAACCGGGAGTAATTGATAAATTGCTAAACATCGCCAATATATACAGCACTTTTAGTTTCTATGATTTATATATCTTAAACATTCACAAGAAATGATTGACTTCCGTAAATTGCACATAACACGCAAAAAATTTAAGTAATTTTCCGTTCGTCGGGCGCAAGCGATAAACCGCTAAACATCACCAAATATAGCCCTTTTCATTTCTATTTATTTAATTCAAATTATTTAACCCTTTTCAAATTATTCAAATTATTTAACCCTTATTATTTAACCCTTATTCAAATTATTTAACCCTTTCAAATTATTTAACCCTTTTATGCCTAGCGTCCCTTTTTGGGGACAGCATTTTACGACAAAGATTTCTTTTACATTATGGCGCATGGGGAGAAATTCTTGAAAGTGCACTAGCGTTTAAACGGCGCATTCGATTGAGCTTCAATTTGGTACATATGTTTGAACTATTCATCGATTAAAATTTATTTAAATGCTTGGTAAAGATCTTAATCGTAAGTGTTCGGAAAGTCGAGTGAAGTCACTCAAGATTTTTTTAGAATAGAGGGAAACAATTTTAGTACTTCAACTGACTATGAATGTTCAGCATATACGTATGGTCTTTGGACGCTCAATGAATTCAATAAACTCGTTCTAGTTTCCAACACATTCTAAATTCATCCATTTGCGACAGGGTGATTCCACGGTAACTCATGCTACATTTTTTAAATTGCCTTTTTAAACATGGTGTAATAATAAAAAATGCATTTACTTTCAACAAAATTCATGCTGATTACACATTGTTTTCTTTTTTTCAATAAATCATTAAAAATCTTATAACTAATTAATTTTTTGAAACATGGATTAAAATTGCGGGGTAACTCATGCTACCAAAAAAAGACATTGAAGTATGGGCAAAAAAACCACAATTGTATTTCTGATAAAATTCTTAGATGCTATAATCGTTACGAGAGTTTGTATGTACCATTCTTATCACAAAAAATCATTTAGTTCCGTATATGAAATTGGTTTTTGAATTAAAATAGACTGAGTGCATAGTAACTCATGCTACACAACTGGGTAACTCCTGCTACAACACAGATGTCTAACTTTCTGATGTCTGACTTTGAAGTCTGCCATTCTGATAAAAAGAAACTTTTACACAAAATAAACTTTTGCCGAAACAGATTAAGTAATTCGGTATAATTTCTCACACAATTTATCCAAAAATAAAAAATAAAAAGAATTTGATGGCCATGTCCATCTTCATAAAGAAATTTAGAGATCACAAGGAGATCTGTTTATTTGAAACTACTGAACGCCCTAATTAACTGTCCCAAAATATTTAACCTAGCTGAGAGCTTCTTAGTGCTCATTTGCTAAATTGTATTGATAAATTGTATTGCAAGAATGGATCTGCTCTAGGCTTGTTCACTTAGAATGAATTAAGACTAAACGTGTCTGTTTTGGGCCACGATCACTCCGAAAGGCTGAACCTAGCATTTATAAGTTGTTTCAAGCTTAACACATGGCTCGCCGGTCACGTGCAAGTAGGTTTTTCTCTTATTCATAGTGCTTTGGGCGGGTACGTTTCCGCCCTGATGACGAAAAGTAACACCCACAGTGAATTAACGTGTATTCACATTATCAGCAATAAATAAATATTTCATATTGAACAAAGCAGTTTAACATAAATTTATAGAAAATGTTGAAAAATAACAATTCAGGCAATGCATTGCAAATGTACAAAGCCTGTAGAGCCGTGCAGATTGTTGTCCGATATATAAACTCCTCCCAATATGGAGGGCGCTGATTTTGACCAGTCGGGACATCAGTACAAAATGCCGATAAAAATATAAAAGATATTTTGTTAGCTGATAATGAGATGTTAAATCCTATACGAATCATTAATTTATTCACACTTCTCTTTTTAAATCACCCACCCTCTCTGGTAAAATCGGTCGTTGACAAAATCAGTGGTGTAGTGGAAGGGAGGTGTCACTCTATTTTTTTCCACTTGAGCTCATCTGTAAAGCGGACGCTCAAAATTCTTTTTTATGAATTGAAATATTTTTTTATGAATTAAAGAATTTTTTAATTCTGCGTCGGAAAGAAGATTACTCTTGGTCAAAGAGTGTCTTATGCCGATTTTCGTTTATGCCCATTGACTGATTTCCGGCATAGCGTTCGGGACTAGCGCCCGGACCCCCCAACGAAAAGAAAGACCTCCAAATGACCCTTTAAGTTTAAAAATTTGATTGAGTTTAATTAAAAATTTAATTTTGAACTGATAAAAGGAAATTGCTTCCTAAGTGGAGCCAAGTGAAGATCCAAACCCACTCTTAATAAATGCATCGATATAAACATTAGGAAAATAGGTACTTGCGTATTATCCCGGCGGTCATTGCCGCCAACTATTTTTCCGTCAAGAGTTGCCAAAGTGTAGCCAATCGTATTCAAAACCATTAATAATTCCATGTGCCCGGCATTCTCTTGGCAAAAAAATCGCTCGTCTTGGCGGACCGCCGATATAATACGTAAGTACGGAAAATTAATACGAAAATAGTGCGGATCCTGTTAATTCAAAAATGCAGAATGAAACGAACGACTGAAAATTAAATATAAGTGAAGCATTATCATCCTACATAATATCATTATTGTTATCGAACTACTGCACTTCATTTAGCATCTTCATACAATAATCATATTTGTGCTGCCATGGCATCCTTCTTAGTACGGTGTGATTTGAAATTTAACAAAACTATGTAGGGCATAAAAAAGTGTTCGTAAGGGGGAAGGGGGCAAAAGAAGATTTCGTCCTGGGCCCCCAACTCCGGAAATCGCTCTCTGCCAGTACTCAACATGCGTAGTAAGTGTTGAAAAGGTACCTTTTTCTCGTTTCAATATTCACACCACTTTTTTGAAGGCCTTTTTGTATTGAGTTGTATTTTGCAGTGCGTGGTTTTCGATGGGCAGTTGCCGTACGGCCTCGCGAGAAGGCCGCATGACGACTGTCCATTTTTACAGGATACAACAGACCACACTACACTCGTTCTGCCCACCCGTAGCTGTGGGGCGTGCGGAAGGCGGCCGGAGAATTTGTCCGCCTCTCGTCTCAAGCCGCAACAACCACAGCTTTCGGTTTTTACAGCTAGGGGTCAGGGCCCCCAGACTCGCTACGCTCGCTTTTCGTATGAGGCGTTAGGGCACTAACAATTCTTATTCGTAACGGAGGCATAATTTCAACAGACAAAACCCGAAAATTGGATCAAATGGAATGTTACCGAGCTGCACATTGCTTGGTTCTTGCATGTTCCACGGAACATAAAAATTTAAACTTCACGCTATTTTGAATTATGTGAAACCTAATGAACAACTTGTGTATTGGCCACCATGGTGATTTTTCATAATTTGGAGATTTACGTATATGTATCGTTAATAATTAGCTCTAAGAAAACAGTACTTCATATATTTTCTTTGATAAAAACTACGGAACTGTGTCTTGCCACGAATGGCGACTCTTCATTATTTGGCGATTGACACGTGCTTATAACCTATAATTACTGCTCATGTAAGGTTACCGGGAAACCCGTATTCCATATATTCATATACAGTGAGTGGCATAGCCAGAAATTTTCCAGAAGGGGGTTACGACAACTTCATATATATCTATAGGCGTATTTGATAAGGGAGTGAAGGATATACATTTTGTATGGCAAAAAGTTTCTCGTGGGGGGTAGGGGGGTGGACCTCTAACCCTTGGGAACGCCACTGTCATATACGTAATCCTTTGCAGACCGTGGCGTATTTAGCAACACGAAATAAATCATCTCGTCGCACTGGCACCTTCCCCCAATGAATCCCCGTCGAATCCGTGGGCACCATCGTCGAAACTCAAATCAGCACGTCTCCGGAGGACATAGCAGATCAAGCTTTTGAGAGAGGCGGCGACAGCGGCCGTTACTTTTCTTTTCTTTACCCGATAGCATCTGATCTGACGAAATCGTAATTAAGTGGAGAGATCCCAAGGAGATCTGTTTATTTGAAACAGAAAATGACTAAACGCGCTCATTAACTCTTCAAAAAATTTAACCTAGCTCAAGTAACTTGTTCTTAGCTCTTATTTGCTCAATGGAATGCAAGGATGAATCTGCTGTAGGCTTGTTCAATTGGAAGGAATTAAGAGTAAACGTGTCGATTTTTGCTACGATCACTCCAGAAGACTGCGCTTGGCACTTAAAAGTTGTTCTAAGCGTAAAACATGGCTGGCCCGTTACGTATAAGTACGTTTTTTCTAATGAATAGAGCTGTGGGCGGGTAAGTTTCCACCCTCGTAGCGAAAAGGAACGCCCGCAGTGGAATAATGTGTATTCGCATTATCAGCAATATACAACCATTTTATCAAAAGATCTGTTTATTGGAAGCAGAAAACTACTAAACGTGCTCATTAACTGTTCCTAAAGATTTAACCTAGCTCAAGTAAGTTCTTATTTGCTAAACTACAATGCTAGGATGGATCTGCTCTAGGCTTGATCACTCAGAATGAAGTAAGTCTAAACGTGTCGATTTTGAGCCACGATCACTCCGAAAGACTGAGCCTAGCATTTATAAGTTGTTTTAAGCTTAACACATGGCTCTCCGGCCACTTATAAGTACGTTTTTCTATTATTAACCCTTTGAGGCGCAACCCTTTCCCAATGCTGAAAAAAAGCGCAGCCGTTGTCATCGCTCGACTTAACTACCAGCAATTGTGCGGGCACAGCCAGCTGTCGTCGAAAAAGGGTCTATACATCTGCTGCACGCGATTAACGTTACGATCGTCCGCCATCCTGCTGGTAGTTAAGTCGAGCGATGACAACGGCTGCGCTTTTTTTCAGCATTGGGCAATCTATCCAGCTGTACTCGCGTTCTTCCATTTTCCAGCAGATGTCAGTGCTGTTAAAAATAATCGTGACATTTTTTTACGGGAAATCACGTGCTAAAAAGTAAAGGTGTGTCACCCGCAACTATTTTTATAGAAATTAAATCTATTCTTCGTGACTGGAAACAGTCAAAACGTTCAATTGTTAATGGAGCTGTGGGCAGGTATGTTTACGCCCTCATAACGAAAAGGAGCACCCACAGTGAAGTAATGTGTATTCACATTATCAGCAGAAAATAAATATTTCATATTGAACAAAGCAGGTTAACATAAAATTATAGAAAAAGTTGAAAAATAACAATTAGGGCAATGCATTGCAAATGTAAAAAGCCTGTAGAGCCGTGCAGATTGTTGTCAGATGTATAAACTCCCCCAATATGAAGGGCGCTAATTTTGACTCGTTGTACTCTTAGCTTTCCAGTCGGGACATCAGAACAAAAATGCCGATAAAAATATAAAAGATATTTTCTTAGCTGATAATGGTATGTTAAATCCAATACGAATCATTAATTTATTCACACTTCTCTTTTTAATCACCCATCTTCTCCCGTAAAATCGGTCGTTGACAAAACCAGTGGTGTAGTGGAAGGGAGGCGTCACTCAATTTTTTTCCATTTGAGCTCATCTGTAAAACGGACGCACAAAATTCTTTTTTATGAATTGAAATCTTTTTTATGAATTAAAGAATTTTTTAATTATGTTTCGTAAAGAAGATTACTCTTGGTCAAAGAGTGTCTTATGCCGATTTTTGTTTATGCCCATTGACTGATTTCTGGACTGGCCTTCGGGGCAAGCGCTTGTCCCCCCAACGAAATTAAATACCTCCAAATGACCCTTTAAGTTTAAAAATTTGATAGACTTTTATTAAAATTTAATTTTGAATCGATAAAAGGAAATAGCTTCCTAAGTGGAGTCAAGTGAAGATCCAATCCCACTCTTAATAAATGCTTCGATATAAACATTAGGAAAATAGGTACGTATTATCCGGGCGGTCATTCCCGCCAACTAGTTTTCCGTCAAATGAGTTGCCATAGTGTGGCCAATCGTATAAAAAACCATTAATAATTTCATGTGCCCGGTATTCTCTTGGTAAAAAAATCGCTCGTCTTGGCAGACCGCCGGGATAATACGTAAGTACCGGAAAATTAATAGGAAAATACTGCGGATCCTGTTAATTGAAAAATGCAGAATGAAATGAACGACTGAAAATTAAATATAAGTGAAGTATTATTATCCTATATAATATAATTATTGTTATCGAACTACTGCATTTCGCATCTTAATACAATAATCATATTTGTGCTGCCATGGCATCCTTCTTAGAACGCTGTAATTTGAAATTTGCCGTGTAAGGCATAAAAAAATGTTCGAAAGGGGGACAGGGGCCAAAGACGATTTCACCCTGGGCCCTCAACTCCGCAAATCGGTACCTGCCAGTACTCAACATGCGTAGTAAGTAGTGAAAAGGTACTTTTTTTTCATTTCAATATTCCCACCACTTTTTTGAAAGCCTTTTTGTATTGAGTTGTATTTTGCAGTGTGGTGTCTTCGATGGGCAGTCGCCCTACGGCCACGAGAGAAGGCCGCAAGACGACTGTCCATTTTTACAGGATACAACAGACCACACTACACTCGTTCTGCCCACGGGAGCGTGCGGAGAATTTGTCCGCCTCTCGTCTCAAGCCGCCACAAACGCAGCTTTCGATTTTTACAGTTAGCGGTCAAGGCCACCAGACTCGCTTCGCTCGCTTTTCGTATGAGCCGTTAGGCCCTTAACATTTCTTACTCTTAACAAAGGCATAATTTCAACGGACAAAACCCGAAGATTGGATCAGATGGAATGTTACCGAGCTGCGCATTGCTTGGTTCTTGCATGCTCCACGGAACATAAAAATTTAAACTTCATGCTATTTTGAATTATGTGAAACCTAATGAACAACTTGCGTATTGGCCACCATGGCGATTTTTTATAATTTGGCGACTTACGTATATGTATCGTTAATAATTAGCTCTAAGAAAACAGTACTTCATATATTTTCTTTCATAAAAACTAGTGAGCTGTGTCTTGCAACGAATGGCGACTCTTCATTATTTGGCGATTGACACATGCTTATAACCGATAATTACTGCTCATGTAAGGTTACCGGGAAATGCGTAATCCATATCTTATAAATAAAAATGAAATTCTGTTTGTTTGTTTGTTTGTTTATTTGTTTGTTTGTTTGTTTGTTTGTGGATTTGAGTTGTATACAAATCCACAAAAATGGACCTATCGGCCTGAAATTTAGGACAGATATGTAAAATAATATAGAATAAATCATAGTCCACTTTAATACTTTGAAAGTCCACCCGTTCCCGGAATTTAAGAGATTTTTTATGTTCTCCACGCAAAAAACTTTCCGTAATTGTAACCCCTGTAGTGAAAAAAGTGTGAAATAAGGATCGTGGTTGCCATGTGTGGCGATTTTGCCGAATAAGATGTTTTAAATTCTCAAAGTAAAAATAAAAGAATAATAATGATTTTTTTTTTGTTAGTTTATATTCGTAAGGTTATATTTTTTTTAATTATAATATAGTGAACATGGGAAATCGGAGCAGGAATGAAATGTTTTATACGCAAAACAATAAGAATTGAAGATTTCCGAGGCTAATATGTTAAAATTTTTTTAGTTTGGCGAAAAAATAAAATGGCTCAAATGCCGAGAAAGTGAGTTCTAGCGGTTTGCACAGTTTCCAGCTTGGCGCAATTTACTGAGAGCTTAAGGAAACGGATTTTTGAAAACAAGTGCAAAGGTTTTATTAGAATACAGCGTTAAATTTTAATGATCCGTGCGAAAATAATGCAGTTATTAAGGGATTTCAAGCGACCTATCTTCAGCATTATCGCGATTTTGAGGAGGATTCTAACGCTTGGCGCTATTTATCGTAATTTAATCGTCTGCTATTTGGGTTATGAATACACCTGCGTATAAGTTTTTAAAATTTTCATTCAGTTGGAATTGTGCATTTTTCTGAGCAGCTTTTCTGCATCTAATGTATTACATCCAGAAAAAAGGATGTTAGAAATATCTATTTTAATTTTGTTTAATCACACTCATGAATAATGATACACTTTCCAACTTAATGAAAGAAGGAACGAAAATAGGGAAGACCCATGGATTATAACTCTTTTTATATATAGCACTTAAGTGCGTATTTAAAAATCTGAAAGTGTGTCAGATTTTCTATGATTCTAGCGCTTGGCGCAATTTAATGAGAGGGTATTTTTAAAAACAAGCGTAGGTTATCTTATAAATAAAAATGAAATTCTGTTTGTCAATTTGTTGATTTGGGTAGCATACAATTCCGCAAAAATGGACCTGTCAGCCTGAAATTTTACACAGATATGTAAAATAATATAGAATAAATGATAGTCCACTTTAAAACTTTGAAACTCCACTTAAAAACGTTTTCTTCCTGAATGGTTCTCTTAATTTCCGTTCCCGGAATTTAAGAGATTTTTTATGTTCTCCACGCAGAAAGCTTTACGTAATATTAACCCCTGTAGTGAAAAAAGTGTGTGAAATAAGCATCTTGGTTGCCATGTGTGGCGATTTTGCCGAATAAATTATTTTAAATTCTTAAAGTAAAAATAAAAGAATAATAATGATTTTTTTAGTTTATTTTTTTAATTATAATATCGCGTGCGCATAAGAAATGAGAGCAGGAATGAAATGTTTTATACGCAAAACAATGAGGATCGAAGATATCCGAGACTAATATGTAATTTTTTTTAGTTTGGCAAAAAAAAAAAAAATGGCTGATAGGCCGATTTTTAGAGAGTGAGTTCTAGCGGTTTGCACAGTTTTAGGCTTTTTGGCGCAATTTACAGAGAGCTTAAGGGAATAGCATTTTTGAAAACAAGTGTATAGGTTTTCTTAGAATACAGCATTAAATTTTAACTATCCGTTCAGAAATAATGCAGTTATTAGGGCATTTCAAGCGATGTAGCTTCAGAATTCTCGCCAATTGAGTACATTGATTTAACTTGGGGGAAATCCGCCAAATTTCAGAAAATTGAAATCTTCGCATTTAGTACATCGAGGTAACGATGAATAAAACATGTTATAGTTGATAATTTAAAAAATGCGGCTGTATTAAGGGATTCCACTTTTCAAATAAATGCCTGGCGGTCGAACCATTTCCCATTTTGATTGCTGCTAAGTCAATGCTTCGAATGATTCCCTGACAAAAATCTTGCAAAAAGCGTATGCTGGCACTTTGGCGAGGCTTAGATTTGAAACTGGATTTTACTTGAGACTGGTATATACATATAATAAGACTGGTTATAGATAAAAATGAATGTTGGTATGTATGTAGGAGGTTGAAAAACTCCAGCACCATTTCACCGATCACCATGAAATTTGGTTCACCTAAGTCTTTTATCATGGAGAAGGTTTTTATGCTATCCTTTTTCCTCTAACTTTTCACTAGGTGGCGCAGCAGAACGTCGAATTCTATTCCGTTTAGTCGTTTGCTATGCGAATATCGTCCAACCAATTTCGATGAAATTTGGTACACGCGAATATTAGAACACGGAGAATATTATTCACTATCCATTTGCTGTAACTTACCGCTAAATAGCGCTGCAACGCATCAACTTCTATACCGTTCGACCGTTGGCATAAAATTTTTTATACTTACACATTTAAGCACGAAGAATATATTCTAACTGTGTTACTTTTGATGTTACTCACCACTAGATGGCACTGCAATGCATTATTATTTTAATTCGCCACTAGATGACGCTGCAGCAGGCCAAATTTTTGACCATTCAAACGGTGGCTATGAAAATCAGTATACATAGCTATTTGAACAACGAGAATATTTTGGCGTTATCCATTTTGCTATAACTCGCCACATGACGGCGCTGTAGCAAATCATTACTTTAATTAACCACTAGATGGCCCTGCAGTGTATCACTTCTTTACTGTGCGAATGATCGCTATGAAAATAGGTATACATAGATTTGAACACGGGGAAGAGTTTGGCACGATCCATTTTCCTATAACTTGACACTAGATGTCGCGTCAACACATGAACTTCAAGACTATTCAGCCGATCGTCATGAAAATTCGTATACATCGATATCTGAATGCGAAGAATATTTTTGCCGCATCCGTTTTGCTAAAACTCGCCACTAGATTGTGCTACGCCGCATCGCCTTCTGCACCGTAAAAACGATTGCCTTGAAATTCAGTATGCATGATTATTGAACACAATATAACGCGATATCCATTTTGCTATATCTCTTTATTACAATAAATAGTAATCACAACAAATATTAATATCAAAAAGTCCATTCAATCCCGTGCGAAGAACGGGTACTTCAGCTAGTATTCAAATACAAACAGTGGCATAGCCAGAAATTTTCCATGGGGGGGGGGGGGGTTACGACTACTTCATATATATGTATAGGCGTATGTGATAAGGAAGTGATGAATTTACATTTTGTATGGCAAAAAGTTTTTCATGGAGGGGGAGAGGGTGGATACCCCCTAACCCCGACCCCTTGGCAACGCCACTGTCATATTCGTAATCCTTTGCAGACTGTGGCGTATTTTGCAACACGAAATAAATCATCTGGTCGCGCTGGCACCTTCTCCCAACGAATCCACGTCGAATCCGTGGGCACCTTCGTCGAAACTCAAATCAGCACGTTTCCGGAGGAGATAGCAGAACAAGCTTTTGACAGAGGCAGCGGCAGCGGCCGATACTTTTTTTCTACTCGATAGTATCTGATCTGACGAAATCGTAATTAAGTGGAGAGATCCCAAGGAGATCTGTTTATTTGAAACAGAAAATGACTAAACGCGCTCATTAAATCTTCAAAAAATTTAACCTAGCTCAAGTAATTATTTCTTAGCTCTTATTTCCTCAATGGTATGCAAGGATGAATCTGCGTTAGGCTTGTTCACTTGGAATGAATTAAGAGTAAACGTGTCGATTTTGGGCTACGATCACTCCAGAAGACTGAGCCTGGCACTTAAAAGTTGTTCTAAGCGTAACACATGGCTGGTCCGTTACGTATAAGTACGTTTTTTCTAATGAATAGAGCTGTGGGCGGGTAAGTTTCCACCCTCGTAGCGAAAAGGAACGCCCGCAGTGGAATAATGTGTATTCGCATTATCAGCAATATACAACCATTTTATCAAAAGATCTGTTTATTGGAAGCAGAAAACTACTAAACGTGCTCATTAACTGTTCCTAAAGATTTAACCTAGCTCAAGTAAGTTCTTATTTGCTAAACTACAATGCTAGGATGGATCTGCTCTAGGCTTGATCAATCAGAATGAAGTAAGTCTAAACGTGTCGATTTTGAGCCACGATCACTCCGAAGGACTGAGCCTAGCATTTATAAGTTGTTTTAAGCTTAACACATGGCTCTCCGGCCACTTATAAGTACGTTTTTCTCTTATTAACCCTTTGAGGCGCAACCCTTTCCCAATGCTGAAAAAACGGCCAATGCTGAAAAAAAGCGCAGCCATTGTCATCGCTCGACTTAACTACCAGCAATTGTGCGGGCACATCCAGCTGTCGTCAAAAAAGGGTCTCTACATCTGCTGCACGCAATGAACGTTTTGATCGTCTGCCATCCTGCTGGTAGTTAAGTCGAGCGATGACAACGGCTGCGCTTTTTTTCAGCATTGGGCAATCTATCCAGCTGTTCTCGCGTTCTTCCATTTTCCAGCAGATATCAGTGCTGTTAAAAATAATCGTGACATTTTTTTACGGGAAATGACGTGCTAAAAAGTAAAGGTGTGTCACCCGCAACTATTTTTACAGAAATTTAATCTATTCTTCGTGACTGGCAACAGTCAAAACGTTCAATTGTTAATGGAGCTTTGGGCAGGTATGTTTACGCCCTCATAACGAAAAGGAGCACCCACAGTGAAATAATGTGTATTCACATTATCAGCAATAAATAAATATTTCATATTGAACAAAGCAGGTTAACATAAAATTATAGAAAAAGTTGAAAAATAACAATTCGGGCAATGCATTGCAAATGTAAAAAGCCTGTAGAGCCGTGCAGATTGTTGTCAGATGTATAAACTCCCCCAATATGGAGGGCGGTAATTTTGACTCGTTGTCCTCTTAGCTTTCCAGTCGGGACATCAGTACAAAAATGCCGATAAAAATATAAAAGATATTTTCTTAGCTGATAATGGGATGTTAAATCCAATACGAATCATTAATTTATTCACACTTCTCTTTTTAATCACCCATCTTCTCCCGTAAAATCGGTCGTTGACAAAACCAGTGGTGTAGTAGAAGGGAGGCGTCACTCTATTTTTTTCCATTTGAGCTCATCTGTAAAACGGACGCACAAAATTCTTTGTTATGAATTGAAATCTTTTTTATGGATTAAAGAATTTTTTAATTCTGCTTCGTAAAGAAGATTACTCTTGGTCAAAGAGTGTCTTATGCCGATTTTTGTTTATGCCCATTGACTGATTTCTGGCATGGCCTTCGGGGCAAGCGCTTTTCCCCCCAACGAAAATAAAGACCTCCAAATGACCCTTTAAGTTTAAAAATTTGATAGAATTTTATTAAAAATTTAATTTTGAATCGATAAAATGAAATAGCTTCCTAAGTGGAGTCAAGTGAAGATCCAATCCCACTCTTAATAAATGCTTCGATATAAACATTAGGAAAATAGGTACTTACGTATTATCCGGGCGGTCATTCCCGCCAACTATTTTTCCGTCAAATCAGTTGCCAAAGTGTGACCAATCGTATACAAAACCATTAATAATTTCATGTGCCCGGTATTCTCTTGGTAAAAAAATCGCTCGTCTTGGCGGACCGCCGGGATAATACGCAAGTACCGGAAAATTAATAGGAAAATACTGCGGATCCTGTTAATTGAAAAATGCAGAATGAAATGAACGACTGAAAATTAAATATAAGTCACTTCTCTTTTTAAATCACCCACCCTCTCTGGTAAAATCGGTCGTTGACAAAATCAGTGGTGTAGTGGAAGGGAGGTGTCACTCTATTTTTTTCCACTTGAGCTCATCTGTAAAGCGGACGCTCAAAATTCTTTTTTATGAATTGAAATATTTTTTTATGAATTAAAGAATTTTTTAATTCTGCGTCGGAAAGAAGATTACTCTTGGTCAAAGAGTGTCTTATGCCGATTTTCGTTTATGCCCATTGACTGATTTCCGGCATAACGTTCGGGACTAGCGCCCGGACCCCCCCAACGAAAAGAAAGACCTCCAAATGACCCTTTAAGTTTAAAAATTTGATTGAGTTTAATTAAAAATTTAATTTTGAACTGATAAAAGGAAATAGCTTCCTAAGTGGAGCCAAGTGAAGATCCAAACCCACTCTTAATAAATGCATCGATATAAACATTAGGAAAATAGGTACTTGCGTATTATCCCGGCGGTCATTGCCGCCAACTATTTTTCCGTCAAGAGTTGCCAAAGTGTAGCCAATCGTATTCAAAACCATTAATAATTCCATGTGCCCGGCATTCTCTTGGCAAAAAAATCGCTCGTCTTGGCGGACCGCCGATGTAATATGTAAGTACCGGAAAATTAATACGAAAATAGTGCGGATCCTGTTAATTCAAAAATGCAGAATGAAACGAACGACTGAAAATTAAATATAAGTGAAGCATTATCATCCTACATAATATCATTATTGTTATCGAACTACTGCACTTCATTTAGCATCTTCATACAATAATCATATTTGTGCTGCGATGGCATCCTTCTTAGTACGGTGTGATTTGAAATTTAACAAAACTATGTAGGGCATAAAAAAGTGTTCGTAAGGGGGAAGGGGGCAAAAGAAGATTTCGTCCTGGGCCCCCAACTCCGGAAATCGCTCTCTGCCAGTACTCAACATGCGTAGTAAGTGTTGAAAAGGTACCTTTTTCTCGTTTCAATATTCACACCACTTTTTTGGAGGCATTTTTGTATTGAGTTGTATTTTGCAGTGCGCGGTCTTCGATGGGCAGTTGCCGTACGGCCACGCGAGAAGGCCGCATGACGACTGTCCATTTTTACAGGATACAACAGACCACACTACACTCGTTCTGCCCACCCGTATCTATGGGGCGTGCGGAAGGCGGCCGGAGAATTGGTCCGCCTCTCGTCTCAAGCCGCAACAACCACAGCTTTCGGTTTTTACAGCTAGGGGTCAGGGCCCCCAGAATCGCTACTCTCGCTTTTCGTATGAGGCGTTAGGGCAATAACAATTCTTATTCGTAACGGAGGCATAATTTCAACAGACAAAACCTGAAAATTGGATCAAATGGAATGTTACCGAGCTGCACATTGCTTGGTTCTTGCATGTTCCACGGAACATAAAAATTTAAACTTCACGCTATTTTGAATTATGTGAAACCTAATGAACAACTTGTGTATTGGCCACGATGGTGATTTTTCATAATTTGGAGATTTACGTATATCTATCGTTAATAATTAGCTCTAAGAAAACAGCACTTCATATATTTTCTTTGATAAAAACTACGGAACTGTTTCTTGCCCGAATGGCGACTCTTCATTATTTGGCGATTGACACATGCTTATAACCGATAATTACTGCTCATGTAAGGTTACCGGGAAAACCGTAATCCATATATTCATATACAGTGATTGGCATAGCCAGAAATTTTCCATAAGGGGGTTACGACTACTTCATATATATGTATAGGCGTATGTGATAAGGGAGTGAAGGATATACATTTTGTATGGCAAAAAGTTTCTCGTGGGGGGTAGGGGGTGGACCTCTAACCCTTGGCAACGCCACTGTCATATACGTAATCCTTTGCAGACTGTGGCGTATTTAGCAACACGAAATAAATCATCTCGTCGCACTGGCACCTTCCCCCAATGAATCCCCGTTGAATCCGTGGGCACCTTCGTCGAAACTCAAATCAGCACGTCTCCGGAGGACATAGCAGATCAAGCTTTTGAGAGAGGAGGCGACAGCGGCCGTTACTTTTCTTTTCTTTACCCGTTAGCATCTGATCTGACGAAATCGTAATTAAGTGGGGAGATCCCAAGGAGATCTGTTTATTTGAAACAGAAAATGACTAAACGCGCTCATTAACTGTTCAAAAAATTTAACCTAGCTCAAGTAACTTGTTCTTAGCTCTTATTTGCTCAATGGAATGCAAGGATGAATCTGCGGTAGGCTTGTTCACTTGGAATGAATTTAGAGTAAACGTGTCGATTTTGGGCTACGATCACTCCAGAAGACTGAGCCTGGCACTTAAAAGTTGTTCTAAGTGTAACACATGGCTGGCCCGTTACGTATAAGTACGTTTTTTCTAATGAATAGAGCTGTGGGCGGGTAAGTTTCCACCCTCGTAGCGAAAAGGAACGCCCGCAGTGGAATAATGTGTATTCGCATTATCAGCAATATACAAACATTATATCAAAGAGATCTGTTTATTGGAAGCAGAAAACTACTAAACGTGCTCATTAACTGTTCCTAAAGATTTAACCTAGCTCAAGTAACTTCTTATTTGCTAAACTACAATGCTAGGATGGATCTGCTCTAGGCTTGATCACTCAGAATGAAGTAAGTCTAAACGTGCCGATTTTCAGCCACGATCACTCCGAAAGACTGAGCCTAGCATTTATAAGTTGTTTTAAGCTTAACACATGGCTCTCCGGCCACTTATAAGTACGTTTTTCTCTTATTAACCCTTTGAGGCGCAACGCTTTCCCAATGCTGAAAAAACGGCCAATGCTGAAAAAAAGCGCAGGCGTTGTCATCGCTCGACTTAACTACCAGCAACTATGCGGGCACAGCCAGCTGTCGTCGAAAAAGGGTCTCTACATCTGCTGCACGCGATGAACGTTACGATCGTCCGCCATCCTGCTGGTAGTTAAGTCGAGCGATGACAACGGCTGCGCTTTTTTTCAGCATTGGGCAATCTATCCAGCTGTTCTCGCGTTCTTCCATTTTCCAGCAGATGTCAGTGCTGTTAAAAATAATCGTGACATTTTTTTACGGGAAATGACGTTCTAAAAAGTAAAGGTGTGTCACCCGCAATTATTTCCATAGAAATTAAGTCTATTCTTCGTGACTGGCAACAGTCAAAACGTTCAATTGTTAATGGAGCTGTGGGCAGGTATGTTTACGCCCTCATAACGAAAAGGAGCACCCACAGCGAAATAATGTGTATTCACATTATCAGCAATAAGTTAATATTTCATATTGAACAAAGCAGGTTAACATAAAATTATAGAAAAAGTTGTAAAATAACAATTCGGGCAATGCATTGCAAATGTAAAAATCCTGTAGAGCCGTGCAGATTGTTGTCAGATGTATAAACTCCCCCAATATGGAGGGCGCTAATTTTGACTCGTTGTACTCTTAGCTTTCCAGTCGGGACATCAGAACAAAAATGCCGATAAAAATATAAAAGATATTTTCTTAGCTGATAATGGTATGTTAAATCCAATACGAATCATTAATTTATTCACACTTCTCTTTTTAATCACCCATCTTCTCCCGTAAAATCGGTCGTTGACAAAACCAGTGGTGTAGTGGAAGGGAGGTGTCACTCAATTTTTTTCCATTTGAGCTCATCTGTAAAACGGACGCACAAAATTCTTTTTTATGAATTGAAATCTTTTTTATGAATTAAAGAATTTTTTAATTCTGTTTCGTAAAGAAGATTACTCTTGGTCAAAGAGTGTCTTATGCCGATTTTTGTTTATGCCCATTGACTGATTTCTGGAGTGGCCATCGGGGCAAGCGCTTGTCCCCCCAACGAAATTAAAGACCTCCAAATGACCCTTTAAGTTTAAAAATTTGATAGAATTTTATTAAAAATTTAATTTTGAATCGATAAAAGGAAATAGCTTCCTAAGTGGAGTCAAGTGAAGATCCAATCCCACTCTTAATAAATGCTTCGATATAAACATTAGGAAAATAGGTACTTACGTATTATCCGGGCGGTCATTCCCGCCAACTATTTTTCCGTCAAATGAGTTGCCAAAGTGTGGCCAATCGTATACAAAACCATTAATAATTTCATGCGCCCTGTATTCTCTTGGTAAATAAATCGCTCGTCTTGGCAGACCGTCGGGATAATACGCAAGTACCGGAAAATTAATAGGAAAATACTGCGGATCCTGTTAATTGAAAAATGCAGAATGAAATGAACGACTGAAAATTAAATATAAGTGAAGTATTATTATTCTATATAATATAATTATTGTTATCGAACTACTGCTTTTCGCATCTTGATACAATAATTATATTTGTGCTGCCATGGCATCCTTCTTAGCACGCTGTGATTTGAAATTTGCCGTGTAAGGCATAAAAAAATGTTCGAAAGGGAGACAGGGGCCAAAGACGATTTCACCCTGGGCCCTCAACTCCTCAAATCGGTACCTGCCAGTACTCAACATGTGTAGTAAGAAGTGACTTTCATTCATGTCAATATTCCAATCCAATGACTTTTTTTCATTTCAATATTCCCACCACTTTTTTGAAAGCCTTTTTGTATTGAGTTGTATTTTGCAGTGTGGTGTCTTCGATGGGCAGTCGCCCTACGGCCACGCGAGAAGGCCGCAAGACGACTGTCCATTTTTACAGGATACAACAGACCACACCACACTCGTTCGGCCCACCTGTGGCTATGGGGCGTGCGGCCGGCAGCCGGAGAATTGTCCGCCTCTCGTCTCAAGCCGCCACAAGCACAGCTTTCGATTTCTACAGCCCGCGGTCAAGGCCACCAGACTCGCTGCGCTCGCTTTTCGTATGAAGCGTTAGGCCCTTAACAATTCTTATTCTTAACAAAGGCATAATTTCAACAGACAAAACACGAAAATTGGATCAGATGGAATGTTACCGAGCTGCACATTGCTTGGTTCTTGCATGCTCCACGGAACATAAAAATTTAAACTTCATGCTATTTTGAATTATGTGAAACCTATTGAACAACTTGCATACTGGCCACCATGGCGAATTTTCATAATTTGGCGGCTTATGTATATGTATCGTTAATAATTAGCTCTAAGAAAACAATACTTCGTGTATTTTCTTTGATAAAAACTACGGAACTGTGACTTGCAACGAATGGCAACTCTTCATTATTTGGCGATTGATACATGATACTGTGGGGGGTGGTTCAACTACTACAAATTATATGTATAGGCGTGTGTGATAAGGGAGTGAAGAATATACATTTTGTATGGCAAAAAGTTTCTCGTGGGTGGTGAGGGCTTGGACCTCTAACTCTTGGCATCGCCACTGTCGTATACGTAATCCTTTGCAGACTGTGGCGTATTTAGCATTTAGCAACACGAAATAAATCATCTCGTCGCACTGGCACCTTCCCCCAATGAATCCCCGTTGAATCCGTGGGCACCTTCGTCGAAACTCAAATCAGCACGTTTCCGGAGGACATAGCAGATCAAGCTTTTGAGAGAGGCGGCGGCAGCGGCCGTTACTTTTCTTTTCTTTACCCGATAGCATCTGATCTGACGAAATCGTAATTAAGTGGAGAGATCCCAAGGAGATATGTTTATTTGAAACAGAAAACGACTACACTACACTCCTGTGGCCTACACTACTGTGGTCTACACTACACTCGTTCTGCCCACCCGTGGCTATGGGGCGTGCGGCCGGAGAATTTGCCCGCCTCTCGTCTCAAGCCGCCACAAACACAGCTTTCGATTTTTACAGCTAGCGGTCAGGGCCCCCAGACTCGCTACGCTCGCTTTTCGTATGAGGCGTTAGGCCCTTATCATTTCTTACTCTTAACAAAGGCATAATTTCAACGGACAAAACCCGAAGATTGGATCAGATGGAATGTTACTGGGCTGCGCATTGCTTGGTTCTTGCATGTTCCACGGAACATAAAAATTTAAACTTCGCACTATTTTGAAATATGTGAAACCGAATGAACAACTTGTGTATTGGCCACGATGGTGATTTTTCATAATTTGGAGATTTACGTATATGTATCGTTAATAATTAGCTCTAAGAAAACAGTACTTCATATATTTTCTTTCATAAAAACTAGTGAACTGTGTCTTGCAACGAATGGCGACTCTTCATTATTTGGCGATTCACACATGCTCATAACCGATAATTACTGCTCATGTAACGTTACCGGGAAAACCGTAATCCATATATTCATGTACGATCAGTGGAGCAGCCAGAAATGTTTTCTGAAGGGGGAGGGGGCGGTTACGACTACTTCAACTCCAACTGATATATATGTATAGGCGTGAGTGATGAGGGAGTGAAGAATATACGTTTTGTAAGACAAAAAATTTCTCTTGGGGGGGTTGACACCCCTAACTCACACCCCTTGGCTACGCCACTGTCATATACATTTCTGGAGGAGAAAGCAGAACAAGCTTTTGACAGAGGCGGCGGCAGCGGCCGTTACTTTTCTTTTTTTACCCGATAGCATCTGATCTGACGAAATCGTAATTAAGCGGAGAGATCCCAAGGAGATCTGTTTATTCGAAACAGAAAACGACTAAACGCGCTCATTAACTATTCAAAAAATTTAACCTAGCTCAAGTAAGTTGTTCTTAGCTCTTATTTGCTCAATGGAATGCAAGGATTAATCTGCAGTAGACCTGTTCACTTGGAATGAATTAAGAGTAAACGTGTGTATTTTGGGCTACGATCACTCCAGAAGACTGAGCCTGGCACTTAAAAGTTGTTCTAAGCGTAACACATGGCTGGCCCGTTACGTATAAGTACGTTTTTTCTAATGAATAGAGCTGTGGGCGGGTAAGTTTCCACCCTCGTAGCGAAAAGGAACGCCCGCAGTGGAATAATGTGTATTCGCATTATCAGCAATATACAAACATTTTATCAAAGAGATCTGTTTATTGGAAGCAGAAAACTACTAAACGTGCTCATTAACTGTTCCTAAAGATTTAACCTAGCTCAAGTAAGTTCTTATTTGTTAAACTACAATGCTAGGATGGATCTGCTCTAGGCTTGATCACTCAGAATGCAGTAAGTCTAAACGTGTCGATTTTGAGCCACGATCACTCCGAAAGACTGAGCCTAGCATTTATAAGTTGTTTTAAGCTTAACACATGGCTCTCCGGCCACTTATAAGTACATTTTTCTCTTATTAACCCTTTGAGGCGCAACCCTTTCCCAATGCTGAAAAAACGGCCGATGCTGAAAAAAAGCGCAGCCGTTGTCATCGGTCGACTTAACTACCAGCAATTGTGCGGGCACAGCCAGCTGTCGTCAAAAAAGGGTCTCTACATCTGCTGCACGCGATGAACGTTTCGATCGTCCGCCATCCTGCTGGTAGTTAAGTCGAGCGATGACAACGGCTGCGCTTTTTTTCAGCATTGGGCAATCTATCCAGCTGTTCTCACGGTCTTCCATTTTCCAGCAGATGTCAGTGCTGTTAAAAATAATCGTGACATTTTTTTACGGGAAATGACGTGCTAAAAAGTAAAGGTGTGTCACCCTTAACTATTTTTATAGAAATTAAATCTATTCTTCGTGACTGGCAACAGTCAAAACGTTCAATTGTTAATGGAGCTGTGGGCAGGTATGTTTACGCCCTCATAACGAAAAGGAGCACCCACAGTGAAATAATGTGTATTCACATTATCAGCAATAAATAAATATTTCATATTGAACAAAGCAGGTTAACATAAAATTATAGAAAAAGTTGAAAAATAAAAATTCGGGCAATGCATTTCAAATGTGAAAAGCCTGTAGAGCCGTGCAGATTGTTGTCAGATGTATAAACTCCCCAATATGGAGGGCGCTAATTTTGAGTCGTTGTCCTCTTAGCTTTCCAGTCGGGACATCAGAACAAAAATGCCGATAAAAATATAAAAGATATTTTCTTAGCTGATAATGGTATGTTAAATCCAATACGAATCATTAATTTATTCACACTTCTCTTTTTAATCACCCATCTTCTCCCGTAAAATCGGTCGTTGACAAAACCAGTGGTGTAGTGGAAGGGAGGCGTCACTCAATTTTTTTCCATTTGAGCTCATCTGTAAAACGGTAGCACAAAATTCTTTTTTATGAATTAAAGAATTTTTTAATTCTGTTTCGTAAAGAAGATTACTCTTGGTCGAAGAGTGTCTTATGCCGATTTTTGTTTATGCCCATTGACTGATTTCTGGAGTAGCCTTCGGGGCAAGCGCTTGTCCCCCCCAACCAAATTAAAGACCTCCAAATGACCCTTTAAGTTTAAAAATTTGATAGAATTTTATTAAATATTTAATTTTGAATCGATAAAATGAAATAGCTTCCTAAGTGGAGTCAAGTGAAGATCCAATCCCACTCTTAATAAATGCTTCGATATAAACATTAGGAAAATAGGTACTTACGTATTATCCGGGCGGTCATTCCCGCCAACTATTTTTCCGTCAAATGAGTTGCCAAAGTGTGGCCAATCGTATACAAAACCATTAATAATTTCATGTGCCCGGTATTCTCTTGGTAAAAAAATCGCTCGTCTTGGCATACCGCCGGGATAATACGCAAGTACCGGAAAATTAATAGGAAAATACTGCGGATCCTGTTAATTGAAAAATGCAGAATGAAATGAACGACTGAAAATTAAATATAAGTGAAGTATTATTATCCTATATAATATAATTATTGTTATGGAACTACTGCATTTCGCATCTTGATACAATAATTATATTTGTGCTGCCATGTCATCCTTCTTAGCACGCTGTGATTTGAAATTTGCCGTGTAAGGCATAACAAAATGTTCGAAAGGGGGACAGGGGCCAAAGACGATTTCACCCTGGGCCCTCAACTCCGCAAATCGGTACCTGCTAGTACTCAACATGCGTAGTAAGTAGTGAAAAGGTACCTTTTTTTCATTTCAATATTCCCACCACTTTTTTGAAAGCCTTTTTGTATTGAGTTGTATTTTGCAGTGTGGTGTCTTCGATGGGCAGTCGCCCTACGGCCACGCGAGAAGGCCGCAAGACGACTGTCCATTTTTACAGGATACAACAGACCACACTACACTCGTTCTGCCCACGGGAGCGTGCGGAGAATTTGTCCGCCTCTCGTCTCAAGCCGCCACAAACACAGCTTTCGATTTTTACAGCTAGCGGTCAAGGCCACCAGACTTGCTTCGCTCGCTTTTCGTATGAGGCGTTAGGCCCTTAACATTTCTTACTCATAACAAAGGCATAATTTCAACGGACAAAACCCGAAGATTGGATCAGATGGAATGTTACCGAGCTGCGCATTGCTTGGTCCTTGCATGCTCCACGGAACATAAAAATTTAAACTTCATGCTATTTTGAATTATGTGAAACCTAATGAACAACTTGCGTATTGGCCACCATGGCGATTTTTCATAATTTGGCGACTTACGTATATGTATCGTTAATAATTAGCTCTAAGAAAACAGTACTTCATATATTTTCTTTCATAAAAACTACGGAACTGTGTCTTGCAACGAATGGCGACTCTTCATTATTTGGCGATTGACACATGCTTATAACCGATAATTACTGCTCATGTAAGGTTACCGGGAAAAGCGTAATCCATATATTCATGTACAATCAGTGGCATAGCCACAAATTTTCCAGGGGGGGGGGGTTACGTCTACTTCATATATATGTATAGGCGTATGTGATAAGGAAGTGATGAATTTACATTTTGTATGGCAAAAAGTTTCTCATGGAGGGGGAGAGGGTGGACCCCCCCCCCTAACCCTCACCCCTTGGCAACGCCACTGTCATATGCGTAATCCTTTGCAGACTGTGGCGTATTTAGCAACACGAAATAAATCATCTCGTCGCACTGGCACCTTCCCCCAATGAATCCCCGTCGAATCCGTGGGCACCTTCGTCGAAACTCAAATCAGCACGTTTCCGGAGGAGATAGCAGAACAAGCTTTTGACAGAGGCAGCGGCAGCGGCCGTTACTTTTTTTTCTACTCGATAGTATCTGATCTGACGAAATCGTAATTAAGTGGAGAGATCCCAAGGAGATCTGTTTATTTGAAACAGAAAATGACTAAACGCGCTCATTAACTCTTCAAAAAATTTAACCTAGCTCAAGTAACTTGTTCTTAGCTCTTATTTGCTCAATGGAATGCAAGGATGAATCTGCGGTAGGCTTGTTCACTTGGAATGAATTAAGAGTAAACGTGTCGATTTTGGGCTACGATCATTCCAGAAGACTGAGCCTGGCACTTAAAAGTTGTTCTAAGCGTAACACATGGCTGGCCCGTTACGTATAAGTACGTTTTTTCTAATGAATAGAGCTGTGGGCGGGTAAGTTACCACCCTCGTAGCGAAAAGGAACGCCCGCAGTGGAATAATGTGTATTCGCATTATCAGCAATATACAAACATTTTATCAAAGAGATCTGTTTATTGGAAGCAGAAAACTACTAAACGTGCTCATTAACTGTTCCTAAAGATTTAACCTAGCTCAAGTAAGTTCTTATTTGCTGAACTACAATGCTAGGATGGATCTGCTCTAGGCTTGATCACTCAGAATGAAGTAAGTCTAAACGTGTCGATTTTGAGCCACGATCACTCCGAAAGACTGAGCCTAGCATTTATAAGTTGTTTTAAGCTTAACACATGGCTCTCCGGTCACTTATAAGTACGTTTTTCTCTTATTAACCCTTTGAGGCGCAACCCTTTCCCAATGCTGAAAAAACGGCCAATGCTGAAAAAAAGCGCAGCCGTTGTCATCGCTCGACTTAACTACCAGCAATTGTGCGGGCACATCCAGCTTTCGTCAAAAAAGGGTCTCTACATCTGCTGCACGCGATGAACGTTTCGATCGTCATCCATCCTGCTGGTAGTTAAGTCGAGCGATGACAACGGCTGCGCTTTTTTTCAGCATTGGGCAATCTATCCAGCTGTTCTCGCGTTCTTCCATTTTCCAGCAGATGTCAGTGCTGTTAAAAATAATCGTGACATTTTTTTTACGGGAAATGACGTGCTAAAAAGTAAAGGTGTGTCACCCGCAACTATTTTTATAGAAATTAAATCTATTCTTCGTGACTGGCAACAGTCAAAACGTTCAATTGTTAATGGAGCTGTGGGCAGGTATGTTTACGCCCTCATAACGAAAAGGAGCACCCACAGTGAAATAATGTGTATTCACATTATCAGCAATAAATAAATATTTCATATTGAACAAAGCAGGTTAACATAAAATTATAGAAAAAGTTGAAAAATAAAAATTCGGGCAATGCATTTCAAATGTGAAAAGCCTGTAGAGCCGTGCAGATTGTTGTCAGATGTATAAACTCCCCAATATGGAGGGCGCTAATTTTGAGTCGTTGTCCTCTTAGCTTTCCAGTCGGGACATCAGAACAAAAATGCCGATAAAAATATAAAAGATATTTTCTTAGCTGATAATGGTATGTTAAATCCAATACGAATCATTAATTTATTCACACTTCTCTTTTTAATCACCCATCTTCTCCCGTAAAATCGGTCGTTGACAAAACCAGTGGTGTAGTGGAAGGGAGGCGTCACTCAATTTTTTTCCATTTGAGCTCATCTGTAAAACGGTAGCACAAAATTCTTTTTTATGAATTAAAGAATTTTTTAATTCTGTTTCGTAAAGAAGATTACTCTTGGTCGAAGAGTGTCTTATGCCGATTTTTGTTTATGCCCATTGACTGATTTCTGGAGTAGCCTTCGGGGCAAGCGCTTGTCCCCCCAACCAAATTAAAGACCTCCAAATGACCCTTTAAGTTTAAAAATTTGATAGAATTTTATTAAATATTTAATTTTGAATCGATAAAATGAAATAGCTTCCTAAGTGGAGTCAAGTGAAGATCCAATCCCACTCTTAATAAATGCTTCGATATAAACATTAGGAAAATAGGTACTTACGTATTATCCGGGCGGTCATTCCCGCCAACTATTTTTCCGTCAAATGAGTTGCCAAAGTGTGGCCAATCGTATACAAAACCATTAATAATTTCATGTGCCCGGTATTCTCTTGGTAAAAAAATCGCTCGTCTTGGCATACCGCCGGGATAATACGCAAGTACCGGAAAATTAATAGGAAAATACTGCGGATCCTGTTAATTGAAAAATGCAGAATGAAATGAACGACTGAAAATTAAATATAAGTGAAGTATTATTATCCTATATAATATAATTATTGTTATGGAACTACTGCATTTCGCATCTTGATACAATAATTATATTTGTGCTGCCATGTCATCCTTCTTAGCACGCTGTGATTTGAAATTTGCCGTTTAAGGCATAACAAAATGTTCGAAAGGGGGACAGGGGCCAAAGACGATTTCACCCTGGGCCCTCAACTCCGCAAATCGGTACCTGCTAGTACTCAACATGCGTAGTAAGTAGTGAAAAGGTACCTTTTTTTCATTTCAATATTCCCACCACTTTTTTGAAAGCCTTTTTGTATTGAGTTGTATTTTGCAGTGTGGTGTCTTCGATGGGCAGTCGCCCTACGGCCACGCGAGAAGGCCGCAAGACGACTGTCCATTTTTACAGGATACAACAGACCACACTACACTCGTTCTGCCCACGGGAGCGTGCGGAGAATTTGTCCGCCTCTCGTCTCAAGCCGCCACAAACACAGCTTTCGATTTTTACAGCTAGCGGTCAAGGCCACCAGACTCGCTACGCTCGCTTTTCGTATGAGGCGTTAGGCCCTTAACATTTCTTACTCTTAACAAAGGCATAATTTCAACGGACAAAACCCGAAGATTGGATCAGATGGAATGTTACTGGGCTGCGCATTGCTTGGTTCTTGTATGTTCCACGGAACATAAAAATTTAAACTTCGCACTATTTTGAAATATGTGAAACCGAATGAACAACTTGCGTATTGGCCACCATGGCGATTTTTCATAATTTGGCGACTTACGTATATGTATCGTTAATAATTAGCTCTAAGAAAACAGTACTTATGATAAAAAGACTGTTCTGTCTTTGATAAAAAGACGGAACTGCGGCTTGCCACGAATGGCGACTCTTCATTATTTGGCGATTCACACATGCTCATAACCGATAATTACTGCTCATGTAACATTACCGGGAAAACCGTAATCCATATATTCATATACAATCAGTGGCATAGCCAGAAATTTTCCATGGGGGCGGTTACGACTACTTCATATATATGTATAGGCGTATGTGATAAGGAAGTGATGAATTTACATTTTGTATGGCAAAAAGTTTCTCATGGAGGGGGAGAGGGTGGACCCCCCCTAACCCCCACCCCTTGGCAACGCCACTGTCATATGCGTAATCCTTTGCAGACTGTGGCGTATTTAGCAACACGAAATAAATCATCTCGTCGCGCTGGCACCTTCCCCAACGAATCCACGTCGAATCCGTGGGCACCTTCGTCGAAACTCAAATCAGCACGTTTCTGGAGGATATAGCAGAACAAGCTTTTGACAGAGGCAGCGGCAGCGGCCGTTACTTTTTTTTCTACTCGATAGTATCTGATCTGACGAAATCGTAATTAAGTGGAGAGATCCCAAGGAGATCTGTTTATTTGAAACAGAAAATGACTAAACGCGCTCATTAACTGTTCAAAAAATTTAACCTAGCTCAAGTAACTTGTTCTTAGCTCTTATTTGCTCAATGGAATGCAAGGATGAATCTGCGGTAGGCTTGTTCACTTGGAATGAATTAAGAGTAAACGTGTCGATTTTGGGCTACGATCACTCCAGAAGACTGAGCCTGGCACTTAAAAGTTGTTCTAAGCGTAAACATGGCTGGCCCGTTAAGTATAAGTACGTTTTTTCTAATGAATAGAGCTGTGGGCGGGTAAGTTTACACCCTCGTAGCGAAAAGGAACGCCCGCAGTGGAATAATGTGTATTCGCATTATCAGCAATATACAAACATTTTATCAAAGAGATCTGTTTATTGGAAGCAGAAAACTACTAAACTTGCTCATTAACTGTTCCTAACGATTTAACCTAGCTCAAGTAAGTTCTTATTTGCTAAACTACAATGCTAGGATGGATCTGCTCTAGGCTTGATCACTCAGAATGAAGTAAGTCTAAACGTGTCGATTTTGAGCCACGATCACTCCGAAAGACTGAGCCTAGCATTTATAAGTTGTTTTAAGCTTAACACATGGCTCTCCTGCCACTTATAAGTACGTTTTTCTCTTATTAACCCTTTGAGGCGCAACCCTTTCCCAATGCTGAAAAAAAGCGCAGCCGTTGTCATCGCTCGACTTAACTACCAGCAATTGTGCGGGCACAGCCAGCTGTCGTCAAAAAAGGTTCTCTACATCTGCTGCACGCGATGAACGTTTTGATCGTCCGCCATCCTGCTGGTAGTTAAGTCGAGCGATGACAACGGCTGCGCTTTTTTTCAGCATTGAGCAATCTATCCAGCTGTTCTCGCGTTCTTCCATTTTCCAGCAGATGTCAGTGCTGTTTAAAATAATCGTGACATTTTTATACGGGAAATGACGTGCTAAAAAGTAAAGGTGTGTCACCCGCAACTATTTTTATAGAAATTAAATCTATTCTTCGTGACTGGCAACAGTCGAAACGTTCAATTGTTAATGGAGCTGTGGGCAGGTATGTTTACGCCCTCATAACGAAAAGGAGCACCCACAGTGAAATAATGTGTATTCACATTATCAGCAATAAATAAATATTTCATATTGAACAAAGCAGGTTAACATAAAATTATAGAAAAAGTTGAAAAATAACAATTCGGGCAATGCATTGCAAATATAAAAAGCCTGTAGAGCCGTGCAGATTGTTGTCAGATATACATCTGACAACAATCTGCACGGCTCTACAGGCTCTACAAACTCCCCCAATATGGAGGGCGCTAATTTTGACTCGTTGTCCTCTTAGCTTTATAGTCGGGACATCAGTACAAAAATGCCGATAAAAATATAAAAGATTTTTTCTTAGCTGATAATGGGATGTTAAATCCAATACGAATTATTAATTTATTCACACTTCTCTTTTTAATCACCCATCTTCTCCCGTAAAATCGGTCGTTGACAAAACCAGTGGTGTAGTGGAAGGGAGGCGTCACTCTATTTTTTTTCCATTTGAGCTCATATGTAAAACGGACGCACAAAATTCTTTGTTATGAATTGAAATCTTTTTTATATGATTAAAGAATTTTTTAATTCTGCTTCGTGAAGAAGATTACTCTTGGTCAATGAGTGTCTTATGCTGATTTTTGTTTATGCCCATTGACTGATTTCTGGAGTGGCCTTCGGGGCAAGCGCTTGTCCCCCGAACGAAATTAAAGACCTCCAAATGACCCTTTAAGTTTAAAAATTTGATAGAATTTTATTGAAAATTTAATTTTGAATCGATAAAATGAAATAGCTTCCTAAGTGGAGTCAAGTGAAGATCCAATCCCACTCATAATAAATGCTTCGATATAAACATTAGGAAAATAGGTACTTACGTATTATAAGGGCGGTCATTCCCGCCAACTATTTTTCCGTCAAATGAGTTGCCAAAGTGTGGCCAATCGTATACAAAACCATTAATAATTTCATGTGCCCGGTATTCTCTTGGTAAAAAAATCGCTCGTCTTGGCAGATCGCCGGGATAATACGCAAGTACCGGAAGATTAATAGGAAAATACTGCGGATCCTGTTAATTGAAAAATGCAGAATGAAATGAACGACTGAAAATTAAATATAAGTAAAGTATTATTATCCTATATAATATAATTATTGTTATCGAACTACTGCATTTCGCATCTTGATACAATAATTATATTTGTGCTGCCATGGCATCCTTCTTAGCACGCTGTGATTTGAAATTTGACGTGTAAGGCATAACAAAATGTTCGAAAGGGGGACAGGGGCCAAAGACGATTTCACCCTGGGCCCTCAACTCCGCAAATCGGTACCTGCCAGTACTCAACATGCGTAGTAAATAGTGAAAAGGTACCTTTTTGTCATTTCAATATTCCCACCACTTTTTTGAAAGCCTTTTTGTATTGAGTTGTATTTTGCAGTGTGGTGTCTTCGATGGGCAGTCGCCCTACGGCCACGCAGGAAGGCCGCAAGACGACTGTCCATTTTTACAGGATACAACAGACCACACTACACTCGTTCGGCCCACCCTTGGCTATGTGGCGTGCTGAGGGCAGCCGGAGAATTTGTCCGCCTCTCGTCTCAAGCCGCCACAAGCACAGCTTTCGATTTCTACAGCCGGCGGTCAAGGCCACCAGACTCGCTGCGCTCGCTTTTCGTATGAAGCGTTAGGCCCTTAACAATTCTTATTCTTAACAAAGGCATAATTTCAACAGACAAAACCCGAAGATTGGATCAGATGGAATGTTACCGAGCTGCACATTGCTTGGTTCTTGCATGCTCCACGGAACATAAAAATTTAAACTTCACGCTATTTTGAATTATGTGAAACCTAATGAACAACTTGCATACTGGCCACCATGGCGAATTTTCATAATTTGGCGGCTTATGTATATGTATCGTTAATAATTAGCTCTAAGAAAACAGTACTTCGTGTATTTTCTTTGATAAAAACTACGGAACTGTGACTTGCAACGAATGGCAACTCTTCATTATTTGGCGATTGACACATGCTCATAACCGATAATTACTGGGTGGGAGGGGTTCAACTACTTCAAATTATATGTATAGGCGTGTGTGATTAGGGAGTGAAGAATATACATTTTGTATGGCAAAAAGTTTCTCGTGGGTGGTGAGGGCTTGGACCTCTAACCCTTGGCAACGCCACTGTCATATACGACGTAATCCTTTGCAGACTGTGGCGTATTTAGCAACACGAAATAAATCATCTCGTCGCACTGGCACCTTCCCCCAATGAATCCCCGTTGAATCCGTGGGCACCTTCGTTGAAACTCAAATCAGCACGTTTCCAGAGGACATAGCAGATCAAGATTTTGAGAGAGGCGGCGGCAGCGGCCGTTACTTTTCTTTTCTTTACCCGATAGCATCTGATCTGACGAAATCGTAATTAAGTGGAGAGATCCCAAATAGATCTGTTTATTTAAAACAGAAAACGACTACACTATATTCCTGTGGCCTACACTACTGTGGTCTACACTACACTCGTTCTGCCCACCCGTGGCTAAGGGGCGTGCGGCCGGCGGCCGGAGAATTTGCTCGCCTCTCGTCTCAAGCCGCCACAAACACAGCTTTCGATTTTTACAGCTAGCGGTCAGGGCCCCCAGACTCGCTACGCTCGCTTTTCGTATGAGGCGTTAGGCCCTTTACATTTCTTACTCTTAACAAAGGCATAATTTCAACGGACAAAACCCGAAGATTGGATCAGATGGAATGTTAATAAAAATTTAAACTTCGCACTATTTTGAAATATGTGAAACCGAATCAACAACTTGCGTATTGGCCACCATGGCGATTTTTCATAATTTGGCGACTTACGTATATGTATCGTTAATAATTAACTCTAAGAAAACAGTACTTCATATATTTTCTTTGATAAAAACGACGGAACTGCGGCTTGCCACGAATGGCGACTCTTCATTTTTTGGCGATTGACACATGCTCATAACCGATAATTACTGCTCATGTAACGTTACCGGGAAAACTGTAATCCATATATTCATGTACAATCAGTGGAGCAGCCAGAAATGTTTATGAAGGGGGAGGGGGACGGTTACGACTACTTCAACTCCAACTGATATATATGTATAGGCGTGAGTGATAAGGGAGTGAAGAATATACATTTTGTAAGACAAAAAATTTCTCTTGGGGGGGTTGACATCCCTAACTCACACCCCTTGGCTACGCCACTGTCATATACATTTCCGGAGGAGAAAGCAGAACAAGCTTTTGACAGAGGCGGCGGCAGCGGCCGTTACTTTTTTTTTTACCCGATAGCATCTGATCTGACGAAATCGTAATTAAGCGGAGAGATCCCAAGGAGATCTGTTTATTTGTAACAGAAAACGACTAAACGCGCTCATTAACTATTCAAAAAATTTAACCTAGCTCAAGTAAGTTGTTCTTAGCTCTTATTTGCTCAACGGAATGCAAGGATTAATCTGCAGTAGACCTGTTCACTTGGAATGAATTAAGAGTAAACGTGTCTATTTTGGGCTACGATCACTCCAGAAGACTGAGCCTAGCACTTATAAGTTCTTCTAAGCGTAACACATGGCTCGCCAGTCACGTATAATTACGTTTTTTCTTATGAATAGATCTGTGGGCGGGTAAGTTTCCACCCTCGTAGCGAAAAGGAACGCCCGCAGTGGAATAACGTGTTTTCGCATTATCAGCAATATACAAACATTTTATCAAAGAGATCTGTTTTTTGGAAACAGAAAACTACTAAACGTGCTCAGTAACTGTTCCTAAAGATTTAACCTATCTCAAGTAAGTTTTATTTGCTAAACTGTAATGCAAGGATGGATCTGCTCTAAGCTTGTTCACTCAGAATGAAGTAAGTCTAAACGTGTCGATTTTGAGACACGATCACTCCGAAAGACTGAGCTTAGCATTTATAAGTTGTTTTAAGCTTAATACATGGCTCTCCAGCCACGTATAAGTACGTTCTTCTCTTATTAATAGACCTGTGGGCAGTTACGTTTACGCCCTCATAACGAAAAGGAACACCCACGGTGAAATAATGTGGATTCACATTATCAGCAATAAATAAATAGTTCGTATTGAACAAAGCAGTTTAATATAAAATTATAGAAAATGTTGAAAAATAACAATTATGGCAATACATTGCAAATGTACGAAGCCTGTAGATCCGTGCAGATTAATGTCAGCAGTATAAATTCCCGCAATATAGAGGGTGCTGATTTGGACTCGTTTTACTCTTAGCTTCGAAGTCGAAACATCAGTAGAAAATGCCGATAAAAACATAAAAGATATTTTGTTAACTGATAATGAGACTCAACATCCAATACGAATCATTAATTTATTCACACTTCCTTTTTAAATCACCCATCTTTTCTAGTAAAATCGGCCGTTAACAAAGCCAGTGATGTAGTGGAAGGGAGGCGTCACCCTATTTTTACTTTCGAACTTGTACCATGTAAGGAAAGTATTGTAATCATGAAAGAATTCGACTTCGAGATTTTGGTGTATTTACACGTATTGCGGTCTTCTGAATTCCTATTTTTACGAGATCAATGTAAATGCGTGTGCGTGTATGTGAGTGTGTGTAGGTGTGTATGTGTGTTTGTGTGTGAACGGGATAGCTCCTAAACGAGGCATTCGATTGAACTCAAATTGGGTATATATGTTATAAACCGCCGTTGCAAGACCGGTATTGATTTTGGTGTGTATAGGACTTATAGTTTTTCTGCAGGGCTACGACAAAGATTTCTTTTACATTATGGCCTACGGGGGAAATTCTTGAAACTGCGCTAGCGTTTAAACGGTACATTCGATTGAGCTCAAATTGAAAAAAAATACTAAGAATTTTTGCTCAATTATTTGTCGATTAAAATTTATTTAAATGCTTGGTGATGATCTTTATCGTAAGTGTTCGGAAAGTCGAGAGGAGTCACTCCAGATTTTTTTTTCTTATCAAGAAAAATATATTGTATAGCAGAGTTCACATAAAAATAAATAATTTGAAGAATAATTTTTTAAATATAATGGAACATTTATGATACTTGTTACCTGCTAAATTATGTGTATAAGTACTAGAGAATGATTATTTTAGCTTTTTTCTTTCTTTTTATTTAATGTAACCGAGAGTGGACACTTTTAAAGTTTCTATTTAGTAGAAAACAAAAACAAATTTTGTAACTTACATTGTTATGACGTCGAGCAGACCCTTCTCCATGCGATGGCGCCATACGTCAGAAGTTGTTTTGTTCTCAGTTCGAGAAGGCGCAGAGTCAGCGACGGTGTTGAAGAATGCATGGAGATGTACCGCGAGTTTAAAACGGACTCTTGTGGTTGTAGCACATACCTAACACCGCGAATATATGTAATGTGAATGTAACCCTGTGTTTTTATGGATGTGTTTGTGACAGTGAAATAAATCGTCCTGTTCGTCCTATAATTGTGTCCCCATCTGTTTTTGCACGCTACCGTACAGATGAGGAAAACATTTGGTGGCAGCTTTACGGATTGAACCAGTGCATCGAAAACCAGTGTTTTAAGAAATGATTATTTTTAGTGGGTAAGTGCCAGTTCTAAAACAGTGCCTTTTTAATTAATCTAAAACAGTGCTTTTGTATTAAGGTTACTAAATTTGATTTCGGGGTCGTTTTGGAACAGGTTGTGCATATACAATTTAATTGCTTATTTTAGCGGTTGTATTATCGTTTAAGATAAGTATATGTATTTGGTTTCGATTAAGGTAAATAGTGTTAATGCTATTTAATTATTTGTTTTAGCGGTTGTATTATCGTTTAAGACAAGTATATGTATTTTGGTTTCGATTTGAGTAAAAGAGTGTTTATGCTATAATTACTTGTTTTAGTGGTTGTATTATCGTTTAAAATAAGTATATTGGTTTTCCTGAAAGCTAAGCAGAGTGTGAGATGAAAATATTTTTTTTTTTGAACATTTTGAGTTAAGAAAACAATTATTATTTTATTGTGAATATACCATTTTGATTAATCTTGATTATATGATTCATTAAGAGTTGCTATTTACATAGGAATTACCTTCTGTTTTCATGAAGTGAATCTGATTAGTTTTGAGAACACTTTTAAATAGTTTTATTCTGTGTATTCAGATTTAAGACTAATTTTCGCTCTCATAAGAAAAAAGAGAGGTATTTACTGAAATTACGTATTTCAATTAGAAAATTTTGTTCTCAGAAAATATTATGAAGGTTGTGTTTTGTTTAAAAGAATATATTTTCTCATACGCAGTTTGACTTTGTTTTGAATTTTGTGTTGAATAATTTTGAAAAAAAATTCTTTATGGTTTGATCGCATTATATTGTTTGATTTCATTTGAAAAGAAAAACAATTTTGGTTTGTTAAGCAGCTTTCGAAGAAAATAATTGAAATCCTCAGGGAATATTATAAGAGTGTTTAATTCTGTTATCATTTTTTAGAAACGGAAGTAAACTTCGTAAAGTAATTTGTAGATGGGTGTAGTTTGCTTTTGATTTAAGTAGTATCATTAGTAAAATATTAATTAAGTAAAATTAAATAATTATATTGTACATTGTTCATTTATTATTATTTATGTGTTTAATTGGTTTACTAATGTTTATGATTTTGTCGGTATAAGTTATACGATTTTGGCAAATTTAAAGATGATAAACATTTTCATGGTTGCAATTTAAAGTTTTTAAGACATTAAGTGGTTTTTTAGAAAAGTTTAAAATTGAGTATTTTGTGCTTGTTTATTACTAAAATTTTTTGTGGGTCATCTGAAGATCCAGAAAATTAATTTGGTTAGAATTAGCATTAACTTTTCCCTAATTCTATTCGTATCGTTGCTGAGGAATTTCTTGAAAAAAATCAAACTATTAAAATGGCCTATCTCGCGAAGGCGCGTAAAGAGGAATTAAGAACAATTGCTCAAGAGTTAGGGGAGGAGGTTACTGATGATCTTAAAATGATCGATTTAAAGAATTTGATATTAAATAGCAAGAACTATGATGAAGAATTTGTAAAAGAATTTGTGAATTTGATAATAAGTGATAGAATTAAATCTGAAGAAAGGGAAAAAGTTGAACGTGAAGAAAGGGAGAGAATTGAACGTGAAGACAAAGAGAGAATTGAACGTAAAGAAGAGAGACTTAAAGAAGAGAAAGATAGAGAATTTGCATTAGAAATGAAACGGTTAGAATTGAGTGCTTCTACAGGCGATTCGCGTACGTTGTGTACCAACTTCTCAAGTGGCAGTCAGACGGGTCCTAAAGTAGAATTATTGAAAATTAACCCAAAATTCGATGAAAAGAAAGATGAAATAGGACTCTATCTAATAAATTTTGAGCGTCGTGCAGAAATGGCTAGAGTTTCGAAAGAAGATTGGGTTGCGTATTTACTTAGTGTTTTGCCGAGTGAAGTAACGAATATGTTGGCTCGAGAACCCGTAGAAAAGGTTAAAGACTACGACTATGTTAAGGAGTTGATACTGAAGCGGTACAAATTAAATGCTGAAAGGTTGAAACAGTTATTTTATAGGCATCAGAAGAGTTTTGAAAAAACATGGCGGAATTATGCTCACGAGTTAAATAGCTATTTCGAAGAATGGACTTCTGAATTAAAAATTACTACGCTTGAACAACTGAAAGAATTAATGGTTACAGAACAGTTGAAGAGACGTACGCCCCAAGAAATAAAAGATCATTTCCTGGAAGACTGGATGAAAATGGTTTCTCCTTTTGACTTGGCAGATAAAATAGACGAATATGAAAATATCAAAGATAGTTTCAAAAGAACCGGATATCGACAATCATCGAAAAACTCAGACTACTCTAGGAAGTTAGACGGAAAATTAAGGGTTGAAGACAAGAGGTATAAGAATCAAACGAAATACGAGCCACAGAAGAACAAAGAAAGGGAATTTGAGCAGAGAAAACAGCCGCGATGCTACGAGTGTGGTTCTTATAATCACCTTAGACCTCAGTGTCCAAAACTGAAAGAAGTAGTGGCTGCAAACGATACCGCTGACGGAGATGTAGATCACCTGATGGCTCCTTATACCACCTTAGGTAGAGTAAATGGTGCAGAAGTTTCCATACTCCGCGATACTGGAGCCACATTAGATTTGGTTTGCCCTAAGTTGGTGAAACCTTATATGTTTACAGGTGAATATGTGTGGGTGAGATCACCATTGATAGAGACTGCTACATGTCTACCATTAGCCGAAATAGAATTAGAAGGTAGTTTTGGGCATGTTGTAACGAAAGCAGCAGTACAACCGTATAAATGGGAAGAAAGTAAATATTTGTTAGGAAATAAGACAGCTGCATTGATCGACAGTATGAAGAAAAATAAAGATGTGGAAATGCATATGATAAACGCAGTTCAAACACGTTCTAAGAAGAAAAAAGAATTACGAAAGGAAGAAGAGAAATCGCAAGAAATCTCGAATGAAAGTTGTCAAGAGATCATTGACCTAACCGAAATCACTGATGAAGAAAAAAGTATATTACCATCACCGGAGCCTTTTGTTGACACTCCTAATCTTTTGAAGATCACACCTGAAGAATTCAAGTCCGCCCAAAATAGAAGCGCAGAATTAAAGTCTCTAATGGAATTAGCTACAGTTAAGGAAAATAGTAAATTTGAATTAAATAATGAACTGTTATTTTATAAGAAGGAAGACAAACATGGAACTGAAAGACGACTGCTGGTAGTTCCAGAGGAGTATCGTGAACAGTTAATGAAAATTTGTCATGAAGGAACAGCGGCTCATCTTGGAACAACAAAAACTAAAGATGCACTCTTTAAAAGTTTCTACTGGCCCAACTGTTACCGAGATGTTGAGAATTTCGTGAAGGCTTGTGACAGTTGCCAAAGAGCTGGAAAACCTCAAGAAAAGAAGAAGGCTCCTTTAAAGATCGTACCAGTTATCACAGAAATTTTTACGAAAATAAATGTTGATGCTTGTGGGCCTTTGCCCGTGACACCCTCAGGAAACAGATACATTATAACTGCAATTTGCATGTCTTCTAAATATCCGGATGCAATCCCTGTGGAAAATCTCTGTTCGACCACTGTTGTAAATGTGCTACTTCAGATTTTTAGTCGCATGGGATTCCCTAAAGAATTGCAGACCGACCAGGGATCATCTTTCGTGAGTGCACTTACATCGGAATTTCTAGAAAGGTTTGGAATAAAGGTGGTGCGAAGCTCCGTTTATCACCCCCAAAGTAATCCAGTGGAGAGAATGCACAGAACTCTAAAAAGAATTCTCCGAGTCCTATGTTTCGAATCTGGACCAGACTGGGAAAATATCTTACCCCAGGCTCTTTTCGCTCTTCGAACGGTAACTCATGATAGTACCGGATTTTCTCCAGCTGAATTGGTTCACGGAAAAAACTTAAGAACTCCCATCATGCTTCTCTACGAAAAGTTGAAAGGTGAAGAAGAGACAGAAAGTAGTGTAGTTGAATATGTCTTTGAACTTATGAATCGTATGAAGAGATGCCAAGATCTTGCAATTCAGCAAATGGAAAACGTAAAAGAAAAACAAAAACTATGGTATGATCGAAAGGCTACAGAACGCAAGTTTGAAAAGGGAGACTTAGTACTTGTGGTGGCTCCTTCAAAGCCGAATAAATTGTCCGTGCAGTGGGTAGGTCCTGGACAAATTATCCAACAATTATCTGAAACAAACTATGTTGTTAAATTTCCAGACAAAGAAAAAAATCATGTGTATCATATCAATATGCTGAAACCTTATTATCAAAGACCAGAAAATATAAATTTGTTATATACGGAAGAACCAGACGCTGATGAAGAAGAAATGCCATGTTTGCAGCTGAACTCCTGTAAAAATGAAGAGTCTGAACTTTTCCAAAACATAGAGTCAAACTCCCGACTTTCTGAAAGTGAACGTGAAGCTCTGAGACTTCTAATATCTGAGTATTCTGGCATTTTCTCAAATGAGCCAGGATGTACGAACCTTACTAAACATGATATTGAATTGGAATCCGAGAAACCAATTTGTACAAAGCCATACCGGTTGTCGCCTAGACAAAGTGAAATTTTAAAGAAAGAAGTAGAAAAGATGCTGACTCTCGGAATAATTGAGGAAGGCGAATCCGACTTTTCATCCCCGCTCATCTTAGTTGAAGTCCCCGGGAAAGATCCCCGACCCTGCATTGACTATAGGAAATTGAACAACGTCACTAAAACGCAGTATTTTCCACTACCAAATATAGAGCAACTAGTGGAAAAGGTATCGAATGCAAATTATATAACTATACTGGATTTGACCAGAGGTTATTGGCAAATCCCATTAACGGCACGAGCTCAGCGTTATGCTGCTTTCTGTACCAGCTTTGGTATTTTCAAACCGTTACGGTTACCGTTTGGACTAAAAAATGCTCCATATGATTTCAGCCGGTTGATGGCTGGACTGTTAAAAACTTGCGAAGAATTTTCCGTGCCATATCTCGATGATGTCGCCATATTTTCTCCTACGTGGGAAGAGCATATATCGCATTTAAAAATTGTATTCGAAAAGATGAAGACAGCTAAGTTGCATATAAAACCATCAAAATGTCAGTTTGCAAAAGCGACCGTGAAGTACTTAGGTCATGTAGTTGGTCAAGGACAACGAAGACCAGGGGAAGTTAAAGTCCAAGCCATAAGAGACTTCCCTACTCCTTCTACGAAAACACACATTAGATCATTTCTAGGACTGGCTGGATATTATCGAAGGTACATTCCCGAATTTTCCGTGATTTCAGCACCATTGACCGACCTACTAAAAGGAAAAAGTCGCATGTCAGCTATAAGATGGACGGAAGCATGTCAAACTGCATTCGATGAACTTAAAAGAAGGTTAACGGAAAGACCAGTGTTGCACAGTCCAAATTTTACAAAACCGTTCCTCGTACAGTGCGACGCCTCCAATTATGGAATTGGTGTTGTCCTATCACAAGTAGAAAATGACGACGAACATCCAATAATGTACTTGAGTAGAAAGTTTTCTTCCGCCGAACAAAATTATAGTACTATTGAAAAGGAATGTGCAGCAATAATTTATGCCGTACAAAAGTTGAAATGTTATCTCGATGGACAGCACAAATTCATTATTCAGACGGATCATAATCCTTTAGTGTGGTTAGGGAAAAACAGCGGGACAAATCCGCGACTTTTAAGATGGGCCCTAACTTTACAGCCATACAATTATGAAGTTGTTCATAAAAAGGGCAAACTTCATCAAAATGCTGACAGCTTAAGTCGTCTCCCCTAAATTAAAGGCAATTAAGAAATTATAATGTTATTATCTGTTTTGTTTGAATTTATATTTCTACTAATATTGTAAATAATTGTATTATTTGGTCATATCTTCTGATTATCAGTGAAGTTTATGTAACTTTTTTATATGTAGTTATAATTGAATTTTTTGTTTGGGGAAATGCACTGTTCTTTGAATGGCACTGAACTGGCACTGAAATAGGATTTGTCGGCCTTAATTAATTATTTTTAACAAACTTTGAGGACTGACAAACTTTGAAGATTTTCAGGTAAAAACTTTTCCCTCCAAACTCGTGAAAAGTTTTCCTCCGTGAGGGGAGGAGTATAGACTGTTATGACGTCGAGCAGACCCTTCTCCATGCGATGGCGCCATACGTCAGAAGTTGTTTTGTTCTCAGTTCGAGAAGGCGCAGAGTCAGCGACGGTGTTGAAGAATGCATGGAGATGTACCGCGAGTTTAAAACGGACTCTTGTGGTTGTAGCACATACCTAACACCGCGAATATATGTAATGTGAATGTAACCCTGTGTTTTTATGGATGTGTTTGTGACAGTGAAATAAATCGTCCTGTTCGTCCTATAATTGTGTCCCCATCTGTTTTTGCACGCTACCGTACAACATGAGAAATACGTTTGAATTTTGATATATTTTATTAGAACTAGTCTTCCGGTTAATAATTAATAAAAGTCGTAGAAAAAAATTAACACACATTGAATAGCAAAATTGCAGCAATTTCTAAGAAGGGCCCTTATATATCTCTTTTTTTCTTATATATATCTTTGAAATGAGACGAAAGAAACCTGAGGATACTTATATTTTCAAAGATTTTATGGCGCTTAAGTTAGAGCAACAAGCAAAGCTGGATAGAGAGGTCAATGGGACGAACAAAGGATGGGAGCGAATACCATTTCATTTACAGAGATTGACTTAAGCTTTTTTCTGTGGGAGGGTAAAAGGGATTTTGTACTTATGCTTAAAATAAAAGAAAATACAAAAAGATATCCAGACCAAAAATAACGTAGATTAAGCTCCTGCCGGATATATCTGACTCCTTTTCCATGTATTTTCGGCTAAATAATTATACTGATTAACACAAAAATAAAACATTTAGTGAAATTCACGTCATCATGTTAAAATGAATTAGTTCATTTTTTCCTCAATTGCAGAAACAATATTAGTATTTTTTCTTTCAAATGTTAAAATGTGCAGTATTTTCAATATTCAAGTTCATAATATTCCAATAAAAGAAACATCTTACGAAAAAATTCTTTAATCTACCAGCGACAGTCCACTTAATACACGATTGCTTCAAAAATTACTGAGACTGACCACCATACTGACAACACTTAAATCAAATATGGAATTTGGTGAGATTTGATTTAAATATGGTTCGAGTTGATTTAGCTTTTCGAAGTTTGTGAAAAGCTTTCATCATATACTTTACTCCAACATCACATCAGAAAGAACATTGATCGCAAGCCACACATTCATATAAGATTTGAACTCTCTATATAAATTCGAGCAACCTATCAATATCTTAAAATTACTTTCTCTCGAAAATTCATGTCACTGCATATTTTGGAAGCTATGCAATATGCATTCGTAAAATTAATGCTCAAGCAGTATAGTCCTATACTGTAACTGCCCTTTTCTATAGCACGTAAACCATTATAACAATGCTGAGAGTAGGTTAGGGATCTCAAACGAGGATTGAGATTGTACGTACTCTAATAAAGTATGAATTATTAATAAGGAGATTCATGACTCAAGGTATTTACAAGCGTACCTGGATTATTTTGATTCAGTTTCAGAGCTCATATGAAATTCATAGAAAACTTAATAAAGCGTATACACACACACATATATATATATATTAAAGTATATATTTATTTATTTATATAGCTGTATTAGATTCAGAACCATGTATAGATAATAGCCGAAATATAGACATTCGTGTTTATGTTTGAAACAGCAGTTAGAGGAGTTAGTAACTATTTTGCATAAAGCATCACATAGACAATGCTTTTAGTCACATATTTATTTCTTGAATTAGTTAATTCAGCATTCAAGATATGTGCATGTATCTGTGAAAGTATATAAGAAATTAAAGTATATCGTCGGTATTTATGTGCGTTTGTGTCTAAGGGGTCTTGTACCCTTTAAAAGTGACGAAAATCGAAAAAAGTGATTTCATAAATATGATCCCATAGTTACATAAATAATTTATTCACATACAAGAAATTTTGTAAAACAAATATGGAAAAAAAAATTTTTTTTTCAGACTCACGTACAGCTTTTAGCAAATACTATAGTTCTAGTGTTTCTCTTGTGCCTTGGGACTTTCAGATGTCTCAAAATTTCAACAAAATGATTAAAGTCGCAAAATTTTGAACTTTTAGGACGTAAAGGACATATTTTGATTCAATAAATGGGTATATCGTTCATGATTACTGCTGGATATCATATGTGAGCATTTCTTTTAATCCTAAAATGGAATCTGAGGTTATCCATTGCAAAATTTAACAACAATGTTAGTTCCATTACCATTTAGTTTTATTTATTTATTTATTTGTTAAGGTATTTTCAAGTTAACAACGTGACTCTACTTTTTTCTAATATTTGGATTTGTGGAAATGGCAAAATATAACCATGCTTCTATTTTTTATAAAAAATATATCATTATGTAATTTTAAGGAATAGCGCACAAAGGAATTGACAAAAGTCAAATTTTACTGCGGTTGTCCCACTAAGAATTTTTTTTATACCATTCTTTTTAAAAACTTTGTTTTTGCTAATTTTTGTACTTTACAACAATTATTTTATCATTAAATAACTTTTTAGTTGAAAAAGGCCAAAAATGTTCCAGGAACCGTAGTGGGAACCGTGGGTGGGTGGTGGTTGTTTTATAATTTTCACAAGAAACTACTTTAAAAAAATTTAATAAGCAATTTAACAAGTTGGTGTGTTTAAGAATTTGAGCAATAGTTGCACGCATTCAAGGTCGCTCAGTGGAATATCGGTTAAAACAATATAATAAATATAATGTAACAAAACGATTAATGTAATAAATTTCCAATGTACCAAACAATACAGACAGTAGTAAATTGTTAGCTTAGTTCCGGGTAATGGAATATCCTACTCACCAGAATAACTTTCCAGGCGAATTGGATATTAAGCGAGTTCGACTGATTATAGAGAGTATTTCCAAAAAATCATTAATTTATGCAGGGTGATTCTGGAAGAACCAAGAACGTCAGGAGTCACATTGCAATATGGGGTCGGAAACGTCGTCTTCGGGTACCTGTTAAAAATCACTTTGGAATATAAGTTGAAGTAACAGTGAACTTACCGACCATCTTTTGTCACATATTAATGCATCTTACACAGAAATTACTTAACTAAAACTGATAATTTGCAAGTTCTATTTCATTTCATTGGTGAAATTGTTAGAAAGGGGCCAATTTTTATGAAACTCGATTGATAAATTAGACGGTACTTATTACAAACAAACCAATTACAAGCATTAACCACTTGAAGTACCAATTACAAGCTTTAACACTTATTTCAAAGCGATCATTAACGGCTGCACGAAGTCGATGTTCCCGACTTCACATTGCTATGAGCTTCTGAACTGCCTTGGTTCTCTTTGACACCCTTTTTTTTCCTTAACCCTTTGAGGCGCAACCCTTTCTCAATGCTGAAAAGAGGGCAGCCGTTGCCATCGCTCCACGTAACTACCAGGAAGATGGCAGACGATCGAAACGTTCATCGCGTGCCACAAATCTAGAGACCCTTTTGTCGTCAAAAAAGGGTCTCTAGATTTGTGGCACGCGATGAACGTTTCGATCGTCCGCCATTCTGCTGGTAGTTAAGTCGAGCGATGGCAACGGCTGCCCTCTTTTCAGCATTGGGCAATCTATCCAGCTGTTCTCGCATTCTTCCATTTTTCATCAGATGTCAGTGCTGTTAAAAATAATCGCGACAATGTTTTACGGGAGATGGCGTGCTAAAAAGTAAAGGATTCTCGTGAGCTATGTCACCCGCAACTATTTTTATAGAAATCCAATCTATTCTTCGTGAGTGGCAACGTCAAAACGTCAGAGTTTGGTGTTTCCAGAGAGGGAACACTGCGCGTTAAAGAGTTAAGAGTTTTGGATTGCTTTGTATATTGCTTACTTCTTTATTTGCTTTTAATGATATATGGATGTACTGCTTACTTCCCATTTCGCCTTTATAATGCTTTTTATTACTCATGCACTTACGAATAAGTTCATCGCATACCATATTTTATATATATATGTATTAATCGTGCTCTGGAATTATATTTATAGATACACTAGGGCATCGCATTTGGCAGCTGTCACGGATTTCTCTTTCCAGTCGTTCATTTCAATTCACAGTTTGTTAAATACAAATGCATCATTCGAGCACTAACATTTATCTGAATCCCTAAAAGAATTTTAAAGTCACGTCAAAATCATATTTCTTTCCAGTATGTAGGAAAGCTTTTCTATTTAAGGCAGAAGCTGATGCATTATATGAACATTGCATGGATGTAACATTCATAAAATTTATGGAGTGGGATTTATTTATGAGAGGAAACAATACAGGTTATATATGTATTATTTAAAGCTTGAACATTTGATTTGAGTTATGAATCCTGTAATTAATTGTACGTCAAAAGTTATTTAAAATGTTTTAAAGTTATATTTATTTATGAGAGGAAACAATGCAGTTATTGTATTGCGCTAAGCCTTAACATTTGATTTGAATCATGAAGCACATTACTAATTGTACGTTTAAATTTGAATTAATTTGATGTATTGTTCATATAATGCTTGCTCATCATTGTTACTGATATAAATTAAATATATTAGTTTAAGCATGCTTGTTTTAAATTGTAGGGTAAAATGTAGTTTATCAAATTCGAATGCAAATTTCTGTATTTCTAGGACAAGATTAAAAATTCTGCATCATTCTGTCATTAGATTAGTAATTCTAATTTAATTACTCATTATGATACAAGCAATACTTGAATAGGATCTTCTGAATAAATGGAATCCAATATATAAGAAGTAGGGTAATTTGTGGCATATCCTATAATAAAAAACTCCTAAGCTGCAAATTTGATTTTCAAGGTATTGCCAATTAGCTTTTCATAAATATATCATTGACGTAGACAAATTTTCGTGCAATGCTACTTCCTTTGATGAATGCTAACCTATCTTCCAAAGTACCGACCTCACTCCTATAACAGCTTTGTTACCATACATCCCAACTGATCACTGTTTCAATACGTATACATCTCTAATGTACATGACGTGAATCAATATTCTCAAGCATACAGATAATTCAGAGTATGCTTGTGGTAATTTCAGAATACACTACTAGTCTTAACCCTTTCAGACTTGATTAAATAATTTATCGCTAACATACATACATGAGCATTTTATTAAAATGGATGTTAAATTTGTAATAAAATAAATTGAAATTAATTTAGTTTAAATTTTTTCATAGATACTTTTTTCTATTTGCAGAAATAATTCAACTATTTAAAACGCTGTGTATATTTCATTCGTTTTAGTACCTGATCAAATATCTTTGACATAACAAATAGCTTTGACATAAATTAACCAAATATAGTCTTGAAAGTCATTTAAATTAATCCTTTATTAATATTGGAATAATTTTCCAAGCAACTTCGAATACAAAATTTTAATTACCTTTTAATTCTAAACAAATTTAAGGTAATTGGAGGAAGACACAAGGAAGCTTGTGCTTACTAGAGAAAAATTGAAATGACAAGATAATGAAAAAATACGTCATGTTCTTCAATCTTTAATTACCTGTATATGCTTAGTAATCGCTTTTCCAGCACGTATATGAAAAAATTATAGTTAAATAAACTCATGTGAATTGTGCATCTCCCCCTTCATATGTGGGGAAGATGCCACTACCTATGATGTGAGAAAATTAACACAAACATTGGAAAAATACCTATGAATTAACAATAACTACGGGGAAACAAATAAATATGTGTACTGAATTAATTTTTTTCAAAATTATTTAAATAAAACTAATAAGAATACAGATTTGAATGTTAGCCTACACAACACTTCAATCAGTACAAATGATCACTATATCAATTATCATACGATCATTTCTTGCATTTAATTTACTGAATCCAATCACACTTGAGACTTTTATTAGCATAAAATTATCCTTTATATCTAGCAAGAATTTAGTTTTGACCAATAATTGAATTATTATACAGAATTAAATTTGTTTCTGAATAAGTAGCTCGATCTGTTTTTCTTTTATAGTTTTCTTGGCATATTTTGTATGAAAATAAACTAATAATTACTGTTAATTCTATAAAAAAAATTAGAAGGTAAGTTAAACTGTAATGCACATACATTATGGACAATATAAAATATTACATCAAAATATTAAATATGTTGTTAATTAAAATAATGTAAAATGATAATTATTATAATATAAAAGTTATAATTATTAATTTCATTTATATTGTACACTATAATATACAATATACAAAATGAAAATTTTTTCATTTAATTCATTTCTAAACCATGTTGCGCCTTCCCTCACGTTTAGGGTAAAGATACTACACAGAGGCTTATTTTCGCATTAATGCATAATTATGGCCCCTTCAGCTTGTCTTGGACGTGTAATAGAACAAGGAACTCTCTCTTAAGGAATTGCTTATTTAAAATAAAACAACTGTTTATTAACTTAATTATGATGGATCGAATATTATAAAGACATTACGCACCAGGTTAGAAGCTCACGAGATCAAAAATAATGGCGATTAAAGGCGTTCAATGAAGATAAATTAAGAAAACTTGTTTACACTGGGATGAGGCTCCTCACAGAAGAAAGTCTGTATTGCTATATGTTGATACATGAAAATGCTAGCAGCAAACTGGCGTCTTCCATCGAATTACCTTATCCCATAAACCTAACTAATATAATAATAAACAAATCAAATAACAGTCAATTTGATTTATCGTTCATTTGTAAATCAAATTTATTTAGGACTTATCCTTATTTCAATTGTCGACGTTGTTGTAATTATCACTTTCATTATTGCAGATATATTATTGCATGTTTTCTATCTAAAATTCCATGATTTTTTAACGCATAAAAACAAAGGAATTTATGTTTGTTTTGAATAAAATCAAAGTATGTGATGATGCAATGGCATGCGACTTCTCCCATTTTCATTTGCGAAAGTCTTGATGCAGTACGTTCTTTAGCTTATTTCGGAGGTATTAGATTATATTCCTTGGGGATCATAAGAAACGTGACTGCCTTACAAACAAAATTCAATTCTAATTTTTCTGTTCAGGAGTATAAGGAATGGGACTGGATATTAATTGAGACATAGGTCTGAAGTAATTTATATGTATCACATTTTGTATACGTTGACTAATCTATCAATTGAACAACAAGCAATTACAATGTAAATAAAACAAATTCCCTTAAAATATGTAGATATTTACGATTCGTAAAATTTTAAGGAAATTCATTTATTTTTGAAAGTAAAATAGATAAATTGCAAGTAAATGCATTGGTATTTTTCCGATTTTAACCGTAAGAACCTCTTGAAAAATACCACTTCGCTATTGTTCATTTAATCACATGTTATAGTGATTTTGACTAAATATCTTTTTAAGAATAAAAATTTTATTTTACTATAACTACAAATAATTAAGATGCGTAGATAATGATACACATCTTTAAAAAAAAGGAAACTGACTTAGTACCCCATTTTCTACTTATTTATGAGTAGAACATG